>WOVY01004033.1:0-199179 GCA_013436015.1 Rhipicephalus annulatus
CGATTGCAAAAAAGAGCTTGAGATTTTCCGCCCGCAACGTCCGCGGCCCCGGCACGGTTGCTAGAAATCCATGACGTGTGGTCACGTGATGTGCCAACGATCGCGGAAAAGACGGATTCGGTCTGTCATGTGGATACACGCTAAATCACTTCTTACTTGTCGTCGACAGTTCAATCAGAAACAAATTCCCACGTTCATAGAGAACGGTCTTCGATCGTAATATCGACACATAAACAATTTTCTATACAGGATGTTTCAAGAATTGTGTTCAATATCCTTTAAAAATCGGGAAAATGCGGTACTTGCTCGTTGTCTTCACAATTGCTTTTCCTGTACACGAAGACATGCTAAAGAGCACTGACTTCAAATACACTGATGCCAATATTTTTGCGTCAACGAGTAGCTATAGCCCCATATAGTAACAATTTGTGTACTAAAACGCAACGGGATGACTAATTATCTCTTTTACAAACTTATATATTCATTTATTCGTGTACCCTAAAGGCCCGAGGGCTTTAAATAGAGGGGGGGTAACAGTATACATATATAAAAACTAACACGAACAATAGAGTAATAAAAGGTATGAAAAAGTAAATAACAATATATAAATGCACAAAATCGCAGAAAAGAAATGATAAAGACAAAACAACACTGAAAATTAAAGCGTAATGCAAGAACAAGCAAGACCTAACATTTATATGCTAAACAATGCTGATCATAGTCAAGTAAGCTAGTTATACAGCGCGCTAAAAAAATCTTATATTAGCACATGTACAGTTGGGTCAGTTATACTACGTCATTCAAACACCAAGATAAAGCTTTAATTTGGGAGTGAATTCTTCGTGGTTTTTTATACAGACAATATTGTTGGGAAGTTAATTCCAAATGATTACCAGCAAGAAGTAATCGTGAATGTAAAAACAGGTTTGTTCAGCCAAATGAAGGTCCTAATTTGAATTTGTGGTCCAGAGGAGCAAATATTCAATGAGCAGGTTTAATAAGTGCAGACAGCTGCGAATGGTTATGGTAGAGATTTCGAAAAATAGACAGAAGGGAGAACAGTCTGCGTGACTGCAGAGACGGCCACTTTAGATACTTTTTAATTTCAATTATGCTAGAAGTTCGAGAGTATATCTTTGTTACGAACCGGGCACTTTTGTTTTGAAGAGAATCTATTTTATTTATGAAATAAGCCTGGTGAGGGCTCCATATTTGGGAAGCATAGTCAAGTTTAGAGCGGACTAATGTATTGTAAGCTAAAAAAAGTTTAGTATCAGAATTGGTGAAGTGTAAGTTACGTCTGATGAATCCCATTGTTTTATAAGCGTTGCTAGTGACAGTGTTGATGTGTTGGTTCCATGATTGGCCACTCGTTAAGTGAACTCCCAAATATTTAAATTGAATACATTTTCAACTTGTTTCAATGTGTAGTGAATAATTCAATGTGTAGCGATTAGTTATTGGTGCCTGTTTTGTATGGCCTGTTTGTAATTGGTATATAGAAATATTCAATATGGCCGGCAAGCCCGCCATTTTCTGCGCTGGGAGTGCTTCCTCGCGGTCACCTCCAGATGGCGGCAGAGCTGACCTCTTCTCCACAGAAAAGGGTGACTTCAGGCTCAGCTGCCTCCGCAAACATTTTGTCTGTAGGCGCACATGCCTGAATTGCTGGCCTCGCAATACGAAATGTCTACTGCGATTGAATACAAGAGCCTGGAGCTTGATCATCGGGATTCGCGACGTCACCAATCATTTTTGCTTCGATCAACTCTTTGCAGCGCAGCGATTCCAAAATGACGCCGTCCCGAGCAGCAAGAGGAGGTGCCCGGGGGTACATGCTTCAGCCTTGCTCGTCCATGTGTCTCAATTAGCTACGTTTGGGTAGTAAAGGCAAGGACAGCATTCAGGTATACGCAAAGGGGTCAATGAAAATTTGTATAGGTAATGTGCATCTGCGGGGGATTCGAAGAACGTTTTCTGCTTGTCAGGTTCTTCTTTGCGCCTTTAGATGGCATCACCCATCCGGCTTCTCACGGTTGTGGTAGCAATAAATAACCTGGTATTACTTGGACGCTAAGAAGTCTGGGGACGCCTCAAAATTTATTATAACAATTGCTGAGCGTTAGGTGTTATTGATGATATCTGTATATAGGCCACTCAAATTTGTTAGTTTTTGTGGTCGTGTTGGCGTGTAACATACGTCTAATAATAAAACTCCTTATTACGCCTGTTTCCACACTTTTAACCAGATGACTGCAACTTACAATGGTTCATCGACATGCTAACTGATGAGCACACGTTGAATAATGCTCTTTTCCTTCACCGTTCTTACATTAGCGGGTTGCCTCTTGGCCAAGAGGGCCTACCCACAGTGAGAAATCGAATGAATAACACATCTTGATTCTAAAATTTGATGTCAGTGCTACTTTAAGATGGTGAAGACATCATTTGCGACAATAATTAGGCAATTGTGAAGACAGCAAAATGTTACAGCATTTTCCTGATTTTTTTACGGATACTTTTCACATTCCTTGGAATACATTGTGTATATTCTGCGGGATATGAAGTTGGGTTACTAATGTATTTTAGTACATCGTCATGGACACTCAACTGATCGTGGGCGGCGCCAAGCGGAAGTGCTCCCTGTCACCCGAAGACTACATCGCCGGAGCACTTATGCTGTACTTGGACGCCATCAACTTGTTCCTCTACATCTTGCAGATACTCAACCAGTTCAATGGCGATCAGTCGTGACCACGAGAGTGGCGCCGTACCAACGCCGCTCTCCTCGCTGCTTGCTATGCATGCGCTGTGGCAGGCTCGATTTACTACAGTCTAACAAACGACGCGGCCTCATCGTTTTATGACGTCCTTGGAAAAAAGTAAAAAAAATGACTGCACATCGCACGACGAAAATTCCGAAATATTTAACGTCTGCGTGATTTATGTAAATGCTCCGGCACGAGCTCATAACGTTGTCCTCACTCCTGCAGTTCATTTTAAAAATCAGAAATGTCAGATAAGCTACAAAGTAAGATGGGTATAGCCATGGTAAATTTCCGTTAATGGCGCCCCCGTGAAGCGATAAGCCTGTTCAGCCCATTGTGAAACACGCGATGAATGTTTTTTTCCTCGTTAGTCTATTCCCCATTCGAAGAAATCGTGAGGTATGCGTAAATACGAAATATTTGGTGAGGATGCGTTGCCGCGTATTATAACGCGCGAAAACGAGTATACTTAGTGTACAGTTTCTCGAATATGCGATCAAAGCGCGTTTAAGTCTGTTTTTCATAGGAAAAATTGTGCCACATCTACTTTGTTGGCGAATGACAGAGCCGTAGCGTTTTTCTCCCTACAAGTTTGATCTATTTGGCCTAAGACTATAGTTTTACCACGAGATAAAAATGTGTACTTACGTGTCGAAAGCTTTCCAGTAAACTTATTTGTCATTAAATTTTTACCTGTGCTCTGTGCTATTTGGTAGCTTCTTGTTTCATTGTAATTTTTCGAAATTATCTTCTTTTACGTGACCATTTATATTTATTTTGGTACTCCAATACTGTGCCATTGTTTACGGCATAGCAAGGTTGACCATTGTCGCTAGAAGCATTACTACAGGTGATAAGGATATTAAGTTTTCCAGCTATATCGCTCACTGTGGTAATGTTAACAATTCGCTCTCTAAATATTCTTTATCGCCCTTCACATCCTTACATTCGAACCCGACCAGCATTGTGTTTGTTCCCGCTCTAGATCTCTTGTGTTGGCCTAATGGAAGGGGGAAAAAATGGCCTATCTCCTGATTCATGAAATGCCACTCAGTCGGCAAAGGGGTCCCTGCAGGAATGGCACCAGCACTTCAGTACTTCCAACAAAAAGTTTGAAACAGGTGCGCCTGCAGGGCTACCAATTAGGCTAAGTTTATCAGAATTGGCCATAGTGAAGAAAAAATGAGCGAGCCCCGCCGCGGTGGTCTAGTGGCTAAGGTAATCGGCTGCTGACCCGCAGGTCGCGGGATCAAATCCCGGCTACAGCGGCTGCATTCCCGATGGAGGCGGGAATGTTGTTAAACCCACATATAAATAAAAAATTGAGCGAAAAAAGTCGGCCGCGTATCTGTATGTTAATCTGCAAATTTCGTCGAAAGACGATAGTCTTGAGTCTGGAGAAAGTGAACAAAACGTTTATTTGATGTTCTGTGCAAGAAAATCAGTTATTGGTATTCTGGAGGCGCTGCGTTAGAGTGGCTCGAGCGTGCAGCGGAGGAGAACGAGCGCATCAAGTCACGTGTCGCGTGAGACTTATGAGCTCTCTCTGGAAGTTATCTTGGACGGGCGTGCGTTATCAGTTATCAGTTATTGCACGGGCGTGCGCAGCCGTCTCAGAGGTGATAAGGGTAGAACGCAAGGCGACGGGCAGGTGCCGCAGCCGTGTTACCTTAGCAAAGCGTTGGAAACACTTGCCTTTTTGTGCAACCGTTGCATGGTCAGCGCAGTGTGATAAACGCTTTGGTCCTTAGAATTACTTATGTATGTCTTTTCTAGTAAAATACGCACTAGCAAAGTATGATTTGATGTGTGGGATTTAACGTCCCAAAACCACTATATAATTATGAGAGACGCCGTAGTGGAGAGCTCCGGAAATTTCGACCACCTGGGGTTCTTTAACGTGCGCCCAAATCTGAGCACACGGGCCTACAACATTTCCGCCTCAATCGGAAATGCAGCCGCCGCAGCTGGAAATCGAACCCGCGACCTGGGGGTCAGAAGCCGAGTACCTTAGCCACTAGACCACCGCGGCGGGGCACACATGCAAAGTAAATACGTGTTGTTATGGTGCCTCAGATATGTGAAATATTTTTTAATGGACAGTCGCACAAATATGAACGCTGAACCATGAGCAACATTGGTGGGTGCTGCGGATGGGGTCGGCTGAGCAGGGTATTAGCTGTTGCCATTTAGTGTACCCTGTATTGCTAAGTGTGGACAAACAGACAAATGAACAGACAGACAGACCAAAATGTTTGCGCCGAATATCCCTAAAAAAGTCTATCGTCTTAAACAAGCTTTTCTTCAAGGTTCAAACTCGTCAACTGCGCATGACGAGGCGGGTACTCTACCACTACTCTACGTCGCGGGACGACCACTGCTGGTACAAAACCTGCTAAAACAAAACGAGCCGTTCCGATTAACGGGTCGGCGTTTTGAACAAATACGCAACTTTTGTTTTTGACTAAACCTTGCTTCTTCATAGTATTTCAACTACTGGCGCCCACACATGGCATGTCACTAATGCCAAGACACCAAGTTTTTTCCAGGCTTCCCAACATAGAAAACAGAATATACAAAAATGACAAAGAACTTTAGGTGCATTATCAGCTTTTCGAGTGCAATACCTGTTATTCGCTTTTTCTGATTGTTCACGTGCGTAGAAGTTTTATGTCGACTGTAATGTTCGACGATTGCGCGCGTATTCGATTGAATAACCTGTATGTTATTGCGCAAGCAACGATTTGATAGCGCAACGTCTGTGTCAGAGTGTACTGCTTTGCATCTGTACACCGAAAGATAGAACACCATAGCCGATTGCTAAAAACCATGTGCATGTGCGCTCAAGTGTCTCATTGTGTTACTTTATGAACGAACATCGAACTACAGGCCTGCGTTGCTACGTATGAGTGAGCGAAGTGCCGACGAGTGTGTCTGAAGGCTTTCGGCAGTGGCCTACGTGCGCTGCGCCACGTGCAGAAAGTTCGTCGCATCTATGCTCATCGCTCCTAGTGCAGACACCGTACGCAGAAAACAACAATGCATTCAAGGTAAGCGATAGCAAGGCTCTACTGTACAGTCATTCTTACTCCTCGGCAAAGCATATTATTAAATTCAGAAGCACCGATGATACTTATGATGGACTCAGCCGTTAAGCTAGACCTACATTCGCTGGGAGTTGTACTCGTACGGGTCACATTTAGTTGGACTGATCCCGGCGCAGGTGGCTCAAGAAGGTTGAAGTTTGAACAATCCCCCATGCCTCTCATTGTTGCGTGGAAGCGTAGACGAGGGAAGCAAAAGTATAAGGATTGCCAGAGATGCGTATGAGCTGTGACTTTGCCAACCGGCTTTCTTTTTCTGGCGTACTGGTACACACCACGGCGTCGCAAGTCAGATCGGACGCCGTAGCGTAACATTCGTAGATTTCTAAACCAGTACTGCTGAAAGATCACCCCAGCTTTGCTTGTAATCGCCTAGTTTCAACTAACAAACTTGGGTGCAAATGGATTCTTCGCATTGAACCGATATGACAGAATGCCAGCTGATAATCGGAATTTAATAATGAAAACAGCGTTGAACACCACGTAGTTTTACAATAAAAAGCCGACGTTCCTAGACTGTACCTAACGATAACCACATACCTACGCATGCTAGACGTCTATTTATACTTGGAGATGCGCAATAGAGTGTGTTGCGACACCCGTACTAGAAGGGGGCCAGACATCTTGAGTATAGATACTGGTTGCTGTATGAACGGTTTTCTGTAGTGCGAGAGATACATGTTCAGTGTAGTTGTTTGCTATGTTGCGTACATTTATAATACGTATGTTAATGTCCGCCCTGTATGTGTGATCTTGAAGCAAAATATACAGTTGGCTGTTTCGAGATACTGCTGTGCTTTTAGACGTTTGTTTTAGCACAGCAGGACTGATTCTACTCTTGGAGGGAGTTGCACTCTAGCCTTACCAGGTTGTAAAACTCTGTGAGAGAGTAGCGCGACTCCCGCATAGAGTGTATGAACTCGCTTTCAAAAGCTTGACTTTACTTTGGCGAGGAAAGTTGTTGACTTTTGTTCAGCCAAAGTACCAGCACTCTGTCGATAGAGTGTGCCTACTCCATGCAGCAGATAGTTCGCAGCACTCCTGAAAAGAGAGTGAAATATAGAACGAGCCTCTTCTTTCACTAAGAGAGTTGCTAGCACTCTCTTCAGGCTTTGAGTGTCACCGGCCGCGTTTGGCTTCACCGTCACGGCCTGCGGATCACCGGGTGCGGAAGCCAGTTTCTTAAAGAGGCAATTTGAACGCTACTATAAGAGAACAAAGAAATAAGCACACTGTATTTATGCCATTAACACGATAAATGAAATAAAGTGAACATTAGTAACACAGAATTTATAATCCTACATCAACAAAATAGAGAGATTTACATGAATACATCGCGAAGAGATCACCGAATTCTTTTCGTAATGCACTTTATGTGAATCACAAATTAAACACTCCCAAGGCAGCCACAAAGCATCAAAGATGCGTTTAGTGTAGGCGTACGCACATTTCACACCACTTCGATGTTCACATGCAATGTCTTGTTGTGTATGAATCCGTTCAGCGAGACCTGATTCCAATACACCAAGGTGCTCCAGCGTGCCAGATTCGATTGCCCTTTAATTGGTCTCTGCTTCACATCATCAACGTCAAACATTATGGGTAGCTGGATGTCTTTCTGGTAGTCCAGCAGATTCGGTACAGTAAGCGTGACGTATTTCGAGAAGGGCCACTCGACGTAGTCGTCCCACTGACCACTGCTCAAAGAGACACCGAAAGTCAAGCTCACTTGGTCGCTGAAGTCCTTATGGATCTTGCAAGCAGCCGTCATCGTGTAGCCACCAACAATGAATTCCCTCTGTTCAACCCACGACTGGGTGGGCTTCAGAGAGTCATGCTTTTCAGGAATTTCCGAGAACACGACCATCATCATGAATGCACCAGCCGCTGAAGCGGGGCGGTAAGGCCCGGGTGTGTACGTAGACCCACCTTGTCCCATTTTTGCGGAGTTTTTCTCAAAAGTAAGATCTCGGACGACACTCGAATACCTTGTAGTAGTGGCAAAGACGTACGCGGCTGGATGCCTTGAAGAATGGAGTGAAGGAATTCGTTGGCTCTGTATAGATGGGCTCGGGGTCACAAAAAAATGGCCTGGCGGTACGTCTCGGCGCGCCTGCTATTCAAAAGACATAGCTCTCGGATAGCCTCTTTATATATAGGTGCTGTTTGCATGCAAGAAGACGCCCCCCGTTCAATGTTCGCAACCTAGGCACATATTTCAGCAGCGTACTTTGTTCAAAGCACAATTCTGTGAATGAATGACCCCTAGCTTTATTATTTTCCCAGAATCTATTTTAGCGTTATCAGAATCTATCCATGTAGGATTCACAAAATGACCATTTATTGCTGGTTTATCACTTCTCATTGCATGGTTTTCTCTCTCAAACCACTTCTAGACGCGTGTACATCCTCCCTTTGCGAGACAATGGTTGCAAATCTAAAAGAAAACAAGTCCGACGAATAGGGCAAGTAGGCGTTGGCTATCGGAGACTGTAGATAAGATTCCGCGCAATAGCAGAACTGAATTCTCGGATATCGGCAATATTTGCCACCCACCTCCTGTACAGGTACGTTGAATGAGAGCACGTCGCTACAACAACGCCCATTTTCCTGACCAGTGGTACTTATTTTTTGCTTTTATATTTCCACCCATTATCTCAAATGGAAGAATGTTGACGCGTAGAGAGGTAGAATAAGAGACGAATCCAACGAGAAGTGATCAATCGGCTTTATAGGGAGATGAAGGGTGATCTTGTGAATACTCCGTGCAAACTTACAAAGCCGCCCAGCTGAATGTACACATCGCACAATTACAAGTAAAGGATCTGAAGATTTATGGGAATGTCAAAGTAATTGATTTGACAGCTGCAGAACTGTTGTCGGGGGCTGAGATTACAAAAACAAAACAATGCATTTGCAAGACATGCAGACAGAGGCAGAAGAAGCTGCAGCCAAGACAGCGCAAAAAAAGCAACACGACCGCTTATGAATTTATAATCTTCATCGTTTTGCAGAAGTGTCGTTGTTCCTCTTGGCTTGTGAAAGTCAGGGTGTTTCATGAAAAGGGCTCGAAATACTCAGATCTCTGCAACATGCACTAAGTGCTCATTGTCTTCACAAATGCAGTTTCTTTGGCGGAAAATTTTTAATAGGTTGAAATCCAACTTTTCAGAGAGTAATTAAAAATCACCAAGATATCCACAAAGTGAATGATGTTAGACAAGATTGCTCGGTGGTGCACGCGACAATTTTGGTGACTTTGTTTTTGTAGCAAGGCTTGTTAACGAGCCTGCGCATGATTTCTACGTTGAAGGCCGCATTGTTGGGCACACTCCGCGGCCCGCACTGCACATTGTTGGCCCCATCTATCGGCATGTTAACCATCTACCCCTTTATGCCATACTGGGCGCTGCCCAGGTTCAAATGCTTAACGCTTATAAGGGCTAAACCTCATAAGCACGAAAATGCACGCGACAGCGACGAGCGACGTGACGTAGATGGTCTTCGCGCGATCAGTCGCTAGCGCAGGCAAACCTCATTCACGCGACGGCTTCGGCGAGCGAACTCCACTGTCGCTGGCATGAGGCCGTCTACTCGCACCAGGAAAACCACGTAGTGAGCGGTATGCAATTTAAAAATAAGATATATTGTTGTGGAAAGGAACGGAAAGTGTTTATGAATGCCTTGCAGCACTTTTTTTATATGCACATGCGTAAACATTGCGTTATTTCTTGTTGCGCGTACGTGACTCGGGCAGGGTCACGTGCACCCATGAAGTTTTTTTCTTTACCGGTTTTTCGCAATTGGCTGCTTGAGCCAAGCACTTCCGGTCGATGAGCGACGGTTTCCAAATGTGGAGAACCAAGCGATCGCGCGAAAACAAGCACACAACCATAGCCTCCTTTATTTGTTGTGTGCTCGTTTTCGCGCGATCGCTTGGTTCTCCAGATATGGAAACCGTCGCTCATCGACCATAGCCTCCTTTATTTTCTGTGCCTGCGCTTTGCCACCGGGATCAAAGGGAGCCGACCGTCAGGCTGAGTTCCCGAAATCACCACCAGGCGGCGCTGCCTTCCCAGAACCGGTAGACGTGCCGGGGAGTGTGGTAGAGGTCGGACGTGTTTTTGGAGAGCTCCGGAATGACAGCTACAGATAAGTGTTTTTGCATGTTTCCAGCTTGCCTCTGTCTGTAGCGTTATGAGAACGTAAGGCGCTAGCGTAAAGCTTGATTAGGTCTATTACGGTGTACGTTTTTTTAGTATTTTGTACTGTGTCATTTTTTTTCTCCAGCCACCACGTGGCTGAGGTCTGCGCGTAGACCGACCACGTGCATGCGCAGGTGCTGTGAAGTGTAGCGTATTTATTTATTATTGTGGTTCTTTTTGGCTTAGACCAGTGTATTTTAGTACAGTTTTCTAACACGTGGGCATCGGTAAACTGAGCTAGCCATGGTCAAAAAGACCGTAAAGTGTTCAGAGTGCGGGGTAGGTTGGAAGGTGGAAGTTAGTGCGGAGGAGAAAGCAGAAGATGACGCCAAGTGTAGACAGTGCGAGTTCGAGGAGAAAATGAAAAATATGATGGCGGTCCAGAGTGGGCTCATGGAGAAAATCGCAGAGCTGGAGAATGCATTTGCGAAGGAGCGAGAGAAAACGTCAGCCATGGAAGAAAGGCTCCGGTCAGCCGAGAAGGGCCTATCGAAGGTCGTGAAAGGGAACGAAGACGCAGGTGACGGCGGAAAGCATTATGGCGACGACCCCCCGTGCGGGAGAGATGAAGGAAACAGGCATGACAAAGGCAGATACATTGGTCACAGGGCCCAGCTACCGGGAAGTAGTTTCGAGGGAGGGAGGGAGCAAACCAGCAGCCGTGACTCACGCTAGTCACCTAGTCAGCAGCCAGGTGCAGGTTTCAGAAGGAATGTCTGAACAGGTCATCATCGCGGGTGACTCAAATTTAGTCCGATGCGCAGCGGCAATCAAAGAAAGGGTGAAAGGCGACAAGAGAGTTGCGATAGGGACGTTCCCAGGACAAACGCTGGGGACAGTAATGAGTCAAGCGAGAGAACAACTCGCAGCTAAAGCTAACAATCGTAACCTCGTTGTAATTGCGGGAGGGCTAAATGACGTCCTGAAAAAAGAAGTGTGGCAGCTTGGGCTAGTTGGTATGGCATGGCTTTCGTATGGCTTTCGTATGGTATGGTATGGCTTTCGTGTCCTTCTTGTCTCTGTGTCGTCGTTTTGTTCTCGCGCAATAACTATCGTCCTGAAAAAAGAATCGTCAGGACTAGCGACGACCTTGGCGAAAGGGGTGGATGACATGCGCGCCGTGTCCCCCCAGGTGCAAATTGTAGTATGCACAGTACCGGAAGTACCAGTACGCAACGTCAACCTGCAAAGAGCGGTTGTCGACGCAAACAAAGAGATATGGCGAATTAGTCGAGAGAAGAGTTTCGAGGTAGTGGATTTAAACAGGGAAGTGCACAGGTGGGGTGGATTCCAAAGAGACAAGATTCATTTCGATAAGAGGCTTGGACACGAGGTGGGCTGGCGACTGGCAGGACGCGCAGTAGCTTTTTTGGGGGGCTCACGGGCCCTTCGGAGTCCGGGGTAGCTCGTTACAGGGAAAACAACCAGGAGGACGCTTTGACAGGTAGAATTGCGAAAAACCAGAAAAAAGGTAAAAGAAAAAGGAAAAAGGCGCGTGTTGCAATTAGTTACATAAACATGCAGGGTGGCAGAAAGAAGGCAAAATGGTTAGAGATTGAGGAGCAGTTAAACAAAGAACAGATAGGCGTGTATGCGGTTACAGAAACACACCTTAGAGACTTGGAAGAGCCACCACATATTGAAAATTATGTTTGGGAAGGGCGTAACAGGACCATATCGGAAAGGAAAGGTGGGGGTGTAGGAATGCTAATTCATCGCGGAGCCAAATGGGTTAGAGTGAAACAGACGTGTTCAGAGCACCTCTGGGTTCTGGGCACAGTAGGTGGAAAGGAAACGTGGCTAGGGGTAGCCTACTTGTGGACGGGGAATAACTGCAGAGAAAAGAATCAGGAGATAGTGGATTGCATGAGTGCGGATATTAAGGAATTTAGTAAGGGGCCGAAATCATCCTTCTAGGGGACATGAATGCCCACATACATGACCGTGACGGATATTCAGACACCAATGGGAAGTTATTACTAGATCTTTGCGAGCAACATAGTCTGGAGATAGTTAACACGGGGCCTAAATGTGACGGCCAGATCACATGGGAAGTCGGAAACAAGCAATCAAGTATTGATTATTGTCTCATGACTGAAGGAATTTACCACAAACTGACAGAAATGAGGATAGACGAGGAAGGCATTAACAGCTTGGGTAGTGATCATAAACGAATAACATTACAAATGGGATACGAAACTGAAAATATGAGCATGGAATCAAAGTCTGGCAGCTCGTATTTAAATGACAAACAAATAATAAATATAGCCGCAAGAGTCGAGGAAGAAGTAGGCGAAATACCAGGCAAGGACTGGGAGTATAGTGAGCTGTTACATGTAATGACGAAGGAGATAGGGAAAGAGAAGAAAACTGTTTGCTGGAAAGGAAAAAGGAAGCCAAAAAGTTGGTGGAACAAGGAAATCTGGGAGGCGATCGAGAAGCGACGCGAAGCATCACGGGAGCATAGAAAGGCAAAAAAGGAGAAGCGGCCGCAGGACGAAGTCAAAAAAATATGGGAAATATATTTAGAGAAAAAATCCCTTGTACAGAAATTGGTAGAGGCAAAAATTAAAGGTGAAAGTGAACGCTGGATGACAGAGATACACAAAAAAAAGGAGGCCGCGCCTAGGATTTTTTGGAGCCACATAAAGGCGCTAGGTAGGAAGTCTGTCACAACGCAACAACATATTCTAGATGAAGGAGGAAATCAATTGAAAGGGTACGAAGCGCTAGGTTACATCCAAAAGGTAACAGCCGATTCGTTTAAAAAGAGCGTCCAGGGGATCTCCCCGGTGAGTAAAAGTGTGGCGGAGAAAGCAACAGAGGAAGAGCTAGTACTTGATAATTTCAAATGGAAAAAGGCCGAAGGAAAAATTCCAAAGCGCACTGCCGCGGGTTTAGATGGGATTCCCGTTAGCCTCATTAACGAACTAGGACATAACACTAAAGAAGCATTGTTAAAAGCAGTAGAAAAAAGCTTAAAGGACGGACAAATACCGGACAGTTGGCGACAAAGTAGAATGAACTTAATCTATAAAGGCAAGGGAGAAAAGGACAAGATTCGCTCGTATAGACCACTAACCATTACATCGGTACTATACAGGTTGGCGATGCAAGCAGTAAAAATGAAAATAGAAACATGGTCCGAACATAACGATATTTTGGGAGAACTTCAGAACGAATTTCGAGTCGACAGGCGGCTAGACGATAACCTGTTTGTTCTCACTCAGTGTATAGAAATATCTAAAATAGAAAATAGGCCCTTGTACGTGGCTTTTCTAGACATCACTGGGGCATACGACAACGTTAATCAGGAAATTTTGTGGGATATATTGAAAGGAATGGGCATGGGCGACGACTGTATACAGCTTTTGAGGGAGATATACCGAGAAAATACAGTTTGCATAGAGTGGGAAGGAATGCGTAGCAAAGAGAACGTTGAGGTTAGCAAGGGTCTGAGACAGGGATGTCCTTTGTCCCCACTGTTATTCATGCTGTACATGGTGAGTATGGAAAAAGCGCTAGAAGGTAGCAACATTGGTTTTAATCTGTCACACAAACAGGGCGGCATGATGATTGAGCAGAAGCTTCCAGGTTTATTTTATGCGGACGATATCGTCTTATTTGCGGACAGTCGAGATGATATACAGCAGCTGGCGAACATATGCGGAAGGGAAGGTGAAGCTCTTGGACTAGGATTCAGTGTAACGAAGTGTGGATTGATGGTATTCAATGATCCCTGTGATCAGACGGTGTCCATACAAGGCCAAGAAATACCGAGGGTAAGTGAATACAAGTACCTTGGAGTATGGGTAAATGAGAGTGATAGATACATGGAGGTACAGGAAAAAGCCTCGGCAGCAAAAGGAAAGAGGAATGCGGCAATAATGAAGCACAGAGCGTTGTGGGGATACAATAGGTATGAGGTGCTTCGAGGTCTGTGGAAGGGTGTAATGGTTCCAGGGCTTACTTTTGGGAACTCAGTGGTGTGCATGAGGGCAGAGGTGCAATCGGGAATGGATGTAAATCAAAGACTGTGGGACGCCTCGCGTTGGGTGCTCACGGGAAGACGACAAACGAGGCTGTAAAGGGCGATATGGGGTGGGCAGGTTTTGAGGCGAGGGAAGCGCAGAGCAAAATAAGGTTCGAAGAAAGGCTAAGAAATATGAAGGAGAGTAGATGGGCAGAGAAGGTGTTCCGTTATTTGTATAGGAAGAGCGTGGACACACAGTGGAGAAAAAGAACTAGAAGACTCACTAGTAAATATACGGCTGGTATTGTAAGCCATATGTCAACAAAGAGCGTTAAGGGAAAAGTCAGGGAGGCGGAGAGGATTTACTGGATGGCAGCTATGGAGAAAAAACCGGCTTTGAGTAACTACCGAAAGGGCAAAAATGAAATAAGGAGGGAGGCATTTTACGATAATTCAAGGGGAAGCGCTTTACTGTTTGAAGCGAGATCGGGTTGCCTTAGAACGCGTAGTTATAAAGCAAGATTCAGTAAAGAAGAAGAACAATGCACATGCTGCGGGAAAGATAAGGAAACGGCGGAGCATGTTCTGATTGAATGTGGAGATATCCACCCAGGTGTACGTTTGGGCACGAGCCTACAGGAAGCCTTGGGTTTTAGGGACAACAATGGAAAGCTGAACACACCCGCGATTGAAATAAGTAAGAGACGGTTAGAGTATTGGTGGCAGAAAATTAGAGAGAAAGGACAAAAATAAATATTGGAAAAATAAAATATGGACAGTGTGCCGTAAATGGCAGAGAACTTAAGCTGAAAATTTACCTTTTTTTTCATTAAGATAGAGTTTTTCGAAGTAGAGGCATTAGGCCAACATCAAAAAAAAAGTTTTTTTTGTCGAGCCTGGTGGCATACCTGTCACCACCCCGTTATAAAGGGGACGCTCATAGCATCCATCCATCCATCCGGCAGAGCCTGTTCACTGACTCCGGTGCTACTGCCGGCACTGACGGGTGGGTCCTTTGTTGCGCGTTTGTAAGCGCGGCAAGCTTAAAAAACAAAAGTGTGATACCACTCCCGTGTGCCACTTGAATATTTAGGAGAGAACATATGCAAGAGAGAAACAATAAGTACGCAAGATAGCACATTGAACAGAACACCATACCTTCAAGGAAACGGTAGAAAAACTTGTTTAATGCGTATAATTCATTCGCAACCTGTGGAAACGAACAAGAGGGCGTCGATCGAATAGTTCCTCACACGCACACAGTCTGACGAGCTTTAGTACCCTCGTTGACACTGTTCACAAGCAGCAATCACAATTTTAGAACTTTTCGCGAAAGTGGCTTCATTTCGAAGACCCTCAAGAAGTCATGCTTTTCCGTCACTTTCATTGCAAAATTCGTGAAAATGGGACGGAAGAACTTTGTGAGCAGCACATCCAGGAGCTTTTCATGGTGCCCAGGCATTGTACACACGAGAAGATTGCGCTCGCGAAGTACATTGGCAGCGTTGTCCTCGGCCTCTTTGAGCGGGTGCTATGACACAACACGTCGCGCGAACGCCCTGTTTCGTCGCTCATAGCATCGTTGGTCGCTGTCGCGTGCATTTTCGTGCTTATGAGGTTTGCTCTTAAATTCCAGGCTTGGAAATATAGGGGGGGGGGGTCGCATCGGGGTTGACAGCGGGCAAGTTAGGGTTCCTGGGAGCATATCGGTACCCGTGCGTTACACTCGTCTTAGGAACTTTGCAAGTGCTGGCGTGTCTACAAAGCGACGATCCTTGCCCTGCCAGCATGCCTGATAATTCTTTAGGAGCTTTGTCTTTTTTATCGCGGCTTGCCCCATGTCGGCGGTGGCTTGAAGAGTTTTATAAAATTAAAAAAAAGAGGGCTCTGGCGCTGTGATAATTCAACGACCATGGGAATGACGGGTAGTTCACAGATTTGTTTAGTCTTCGTACAGGATTAATATGTGGGGTTTAACGTCCCGACACCGTCATATGGTTATGAGAGACGCCGTAAAGGAGGGCTCTGGAAATTTCTATCACCTCGGGCTCTTTATTCTGCACCCAAATCTGAGCACACAGGCCTACAACAATTCCGCCTCCATCGGAAATGCAGCCACTGCTGCCGGGATTTGATCCCGCGACATGCGGGTCAGCAGCAGAGTACCTTCACCACTAGACCACCGCGGCGTGGCTACTCCTTGCACTTGTGGGCGGCGAATCGTACTTGCGGCTTCGTTTATTGCTGTGTTTCGGTTTTGTTACGAAAGAAAGGATGAACCGCTGTGACCTTTGTGGCCCGACTTGAAAAGGTAAGCCTAAAAGAATAAGGTGGTAAAGTGCTACCACTAAATTTTGCTGCTTTTTGTTTTGCGAAAACAAAAACAGTTCCAAGCCACATGAGAACACACAGAGCCAGAAATACGAAAATTAAGCGAAAATAAAAAAAATCGTGCACTACCCATCATTCCCATGCTCGGTAAAGCGCCGTGCGTTGCAGATCTCTTACATCGCTAGCGCTAGAGTTACCTATGTGTATATTTAGGAAACTCTAAGGCATGAGACTTCTCAGATGACGGTTTCCAACCTGTGCTGAGCCGCAAGGCGAAGAGAAGGAACATGAGGACATCCTCATCCTCAAGTATTCAAACTGTAAGTGAAGCGCCAAAATCGAACACTTATACCATCCTGTTTCTGCCTGCACTTCCTACCGTCAGCATGAAACGCCTTAACAGACAGTCTGTGTCGAGGTCTCTTGAAACGCTCGTGCCAAATGAGATCACGGACATAAGAGTGAACGCCAGAAAGAATATACTGGCTGTGGACGTTTTGCACGCAAGTGCGTTGGGCGTTCTGCGCAGTGTAACTGACTTGGACGGCAACCAGGTGCGCTCTCATGTTCCCTTGGGATGTGATGTAGTAACCGGCGTGATCTACGACATAGATGTGGCTATTTCCAATAAGGACTTACAAGTTCTTGTCAAGTCAACAACTGATACTCCAATTGTTGATGTCACCCGGCTAGGCAAGTCTCGCTGTGTGAAGATTGCGTTTAAGAGCACATCACTCCCCTCTCATGTGAAGGTGGGGTACTTCAGACATGCTGTGCGGCCTTTCATTCCGAAGCCTCTCCAGTGCCGCAAATGCATGAAACTTGGACACGTGAGCAGCGTCTGCGAGAATTCGGTGGTATGCCAGCGCTGCGCCGAGCACCACGAAGCGGATAAGTGCATCGCAACTGTCAAGAAATGCTCTAATTGCACTGGATCCCATGAAACCACATCGAAGGACTGCCCGCGGATTCAGAAGGAAATTGCCATCTTGAAGGAGATGGTGCGCGATCACTCATCTCATCGAGAAGCCGCAGCTAAAGTCAGAAGGCGTCGTTCACGTCGACGTCGGTCTTCGAGGACGCCCGCTACCTCCTCGACACGTTTGCGTGATCCCTCATCAGTACCACCTCCTTTGCCTCCCAGACCACATGCCGTGGGAAAGGCTGTAAAGGACAAAGCCAGTGAGCATACCGCAACTGCGACAGAGTGGCCTGCACTTCAAAGGGAAGCAGCATCAAGCGAACCGAAGGAGCTTCATGACGGCCAGTCCGCCCTCCCGGTTCGAGATCTTTCCAACCAAGACAGGCAAGTGACTGCAATCGTGCCGGTTCGAGATCTTCCCAACCAAGACAGGCAAGTGGCTGCAATCGTGCAATCATTAATTGCCACGATTCGCACGCTACTGAGCAGCATACAATCTCCGTCTGCTAAGAGTGCACTGCAAATACTGGATGCACTGAATCCAGTTCTTGCTAACTTCGTATAAGCACAATGGCTCAACAAAATCTCATCTTCCGCACTGAAGTTAAAAGTGCGTCGATTTTTCAGTGGAATGCCAGAGGCATGAAATCCCGTATCTCGGACTTTCACCAATTTGTTCGGGCCAATCAATTCCCTATACTTGTCATATGTGAACCAAACGTATCAACGCCTTATAGATTGTCCGGTTATGAAGCTTTTTGTTTAGCCGCTTGCGAAGAACGAAGCAAAGTAATTGTTTACATTCGCACAGACTTGACTTATCTTTCGCACCCAATAAGTTCGAATGACGACAATCAGTACGTGTGTCTTCGTGTGAAGAAGAATGCAGTTTCGTTCATGCTTATTGGTGGATATATATCTCAGTCATCGCGATTTGACTGCGACCGATTAAAAGACATCCTAATGAGAACCGATGGGCCTTGGATCATCACCGGTGACTTCAACGCCCATCACATGCTTTGGGGGAGCCCTAGGATGAATGCCAGGGGCCGGAACATTGTTACATTCGCTTCCGATTACGACCTTTCCATCATGAACGATGGTACCCCCACATATCTGCGGGGTCTCACGTATGGTAGTTGCCTTGACCTGACATTGGTGTCACGGTGCTTCTCTCACAAAGTTAAGTGGTTTTGCGATATTGAGACTCATGGGAGTGATCACATACCCACCTACGTGACGATCGATGGTATCATAAAAAATTTCTCTTCTGGTGTTGCAATCGGCACTGACTGGTCGATGTTTGCATCGCGTGTTGAGAACGCTTGCCAAGAAGGCCTCGCCTGCAGCCTGGAAAATACCATAGTGGAAGCTATGCAAGCGTCCAAATGTAAATTACCATTTTCGTCTAAAGTAACACAGTTTGACATCGAACTGGAAAAATTACGAGCTATACGAAGGCGTGCTGAACGTCGATACAGACGCACAAGATCAATTTACGATCTGAGGGAAGCAAGGCGGCTCCAGAAAAAGATTCAACGACGCATTTACAAACTGGAGAACGAACGCTGGAAAGCATTCTGCGAATCTCTAGACCCTCATAAACCGCTGTCATATATCTGGAGAACAGTTCGTGGTCTTCGCTCCTTTCCACAACAACGGCACCCTTTTAAAGCTTTGGCACTCCATCATGGAAAAACAGAACTCGAGGTGGCTGAAGAATTTTGCACGAGAGTTGCCGGGAATATTATGAACGAGAGCATCGACGCCGTGATCGTTCCTGAGACGCGATTACCAGAAATGGACACTCCGTTCACCATGGAAGAACTGGAAGGTGCGTTAGTCGCTTCTAAGCGCATGTCATCGCCAGGTCCTGATGGTATTACTTATAGTGCGTTGGGACACCTTGGACAGAAAGCTAGAAAAGAACTTTTAACATGCTTCAACAACTCCTGGCTCAGCGGCAGTATTCCCCGAGAATGGAAAATAAGTCGAATAATACCACTTTTAAAATCGGGAAAATCACCATTGGACTTGACAGCGTATCGCCCTATTGCCCTCGCAAGCTGCCTCGGAAAAGTGATGGAAAGAATGGTTCTATTTCGTCTCGAGTGGTACTTGGAACGATACACCAAATACCCTTCTTGCATGGCAGGCTTTCGTCGGGGCCGCTCCTCCATTGACTGTGTCCTTGATTTATCGACATTTGTTCAACAAGAAAAAAGTCGCAAGCGCATATCAGTGGCACTCTTTCTTGACGTGAAGGGTGCATATGATAATGTAGCTCACGATTCCATCCTCACTTCTCTCGCAGCAATGGGCATTGGTGGACGAATGTTTCAATGGATAAAAGATTATATAACTGGCAGGGGTTTCTTTGTACAAACATCTGAGGGTACAACTGCCCAACATTACACCTACTGCGGAGTACCTCAGGGAGGTGTTTTAAGCCCCACATTGTTCAATGTGGCCCTCATTGGTCTGGTGAAGGTTCTGCCAAAGTCGGTGTGCCTATCCATATACGCCGATGATATTTGCCTCTGGAGTGCTGCAGTTACTCGCCCTCAGGTGCGCGCACGAATACAGCGGGCAGCAACCCTCACAACAGCCTACCTTCAGAAACAAGGCCTAAATATATCAACTGTGAAGTGCGCGTTGATGGCGTTTACACGCAAACCAATGACGCCATACCCTGTTTACATCAATGGGCAGAGTGTCAAATATGCACGGACGCATCGTTTCCTGGGCATAATTATCGACAGAAGTCTTTCGTGGAGCCCACATTGTGGGTACTTGAAGAAGAGACTGCTATCTATTGTGCATATCATGAAATTCTTGTGCGGTAAAGCATGGGGAACTTCTGTGGCCTCCATGCTACAGCTGTACAGGGCCCTATTTCTGGGTCTATTGCGCTACAGCTTGCCGGTACTGACTAACACTTGCAAATCGAATACTCATTCATTGGAGAGTTTGCAGGGTCAGGCACTGCGTATCTGCCTAGGACTGCCTCGATGCGCTTCTACTTATGCCACAATCATGCTTGCCAAAGACCATCCGGTCAGGACATATATTGTTGTGGATTGCCTCAGAGCGCACATTCAACATGCTAGCCGTGTCCCCGACCACCACTTGGCCCTTCTACCTTCCGGAAGACCACGTGCTACGTTTTCAGACGTCATAGCCAAGCACCTAACCAGCATTCCATCAGGATATACGCCAGCTGCGAGAACGGCATGCCCTTTGTGGTGCCTCTACCAGCCGCAAGTACGTCTAGAAATTCCGGGAATCAAAAAGAAAAGCAGTCACTCCAGAGTAGCATTGAAGCAAGCAACACTGCTATTATTACATGAGTTGTACTTAGACCGAACGCAGATATACACTGATGGGTCCGTCTCATCCAGCAGCTCATCAGGTGCCGCTGTAGTTCTGGCTGCAGAAATGACAATCAAGTTTAAGTTGTCGCATATGACTACATCTACGGCATCAGAGCTTGCTGCTATAAGGGCTGCTTTACAATATCTCGTTCAAGAACGTCCAGGAAAATGGGTCATATTCTGTGATTCGAAGGCAGCGCTTCAGAGTTTGCAGTCTGCCATGCGTAGGAGGAGCCAAGACCAACTGGTACAAGAAATAAGACATTGCCATCATGAAGCTCTAGCACGAGGGCATGATATTATATATCAATGGCTGCCTGGACATATCGGTATTACCGGAAATCAATTAGCCGATGATGCAGCCCGCTCAGCCCATGAGGAAACCCGTGTAGTCCCGATTCCTCTATCAAGGAATGATGCAGCAAGACAACTTTACCTGCTGGCTCGAGATCTCACACGCACGTTCTGGTCGTCTACCAGCTTCCAAAGGTGTCAATTTTATGAACTGGATCCTTCGCTCAACCTAAAGCTGCCATCTCACCTTTCCCGCTCCGATGCGACCCTGTTATGCCGCCTTTGGTTGGGTGTTGCATTCACAAAGGCGTACTCCTTTCGCATTGGTATGGCAGACACTCCTACATGTGACTACTGCGGAGACGAAGAGACCATCGAACACGTCCTGTGCAGCTGCGCTTGCTACGACACACAGCGATGCCAGCTACGGATGGTTTTGAATCGACTTGACCCCGGACCATTTTGTGTGCAGAAGATACTAGGACCTTGGGCATCTGCCTCAGTTGCGCAGAAAGCAACTAAAGCACTGCTACTGTACCTTAAGTCTACAAACCTGAGCGACCGCCTGTAAACTGTGTGTGCTCCCCGAGTGTGCTCGTGATTGTGTGTACCTTCTCATCTTTCTGCAACCTCTTTTCTCCCCTTTATCCCCTCCCCAGTGCAGGGTAGCAAACCGGATGTGCGTCTGGTTAACCTCCCTGCCTTTCCTTGCGTCTTTATCTCTCTCTCTCTAAGGCATGAGCATCATTGCTGCCTGTACATTTTTGCGGTCACGCTCAAGGTTGCCTCTCCGGTGATTCCAACAATGCTCACTAGATATCACGCCGCCAGCGACGGCGTTCGATGGCCTGCGCTCTAGACTCCTTGAAGAGGATTCGAAAGAATGGAAAGTCACATTAATAATGTGTCGTCGTAACTGTCTGTCTCTTTCGGAAAGTCACCTCAACAATGGTTGTAAGGGAGACAAAGGAATGTTACAGAGGAAAATAGGGGGATGTTAGTGGTATTTTGCCTGGCCGCGTGCTCGCACACTCTCCCCAATTCTGGAGGAGAGAAAACAAAATGGGCCCTGCATGTGCACGTCACACAGCAAATTTCGTCGAAAGACGATAGTCTTGCGTCTGGAGAGACTGAATTGGTGAATGATATTCTGGAGGCGCGGCGTTAGGTTGCCTCGACCGTGCAGCGGAAGCGAACAAGCGCATCAACTCATGTCACACGTGACACATGAGCGCTATCTCTTGGAAACCGAAGCACGTGGATCTGACACAGGTGCGCGTGCTCGCCTGAGAGGTGATAAGGTGCGGAACGCAAGGCAACAGGTAGGTGCCACCACCGTGTCGATTTAGCAAAGCATTGGAAACACCTGCCTTTTCGTGAAAGCGTTCCGTGGTCAGAGCAGCGTGATGAAGGCTACGGTCCTTAGAATTACTTATGGATGCCTTTTCCTACAAAAGCCGCACATACAGATTATATACCTGTTGTTATGTTGCCTCAGATATGAGCAAAAATTGCTTTTTAATTGACAATCGCGCTTGTATAAACGCTAAACTTTGAGCAATATTGGTGGGCACTGTGGATGGGGTTGGCTGTTTGGGGCCTCGTCTGTTCCCGTTTAGGGTATCCAGTACCGCTAAGAGTGCACAAACGGACAAATGTACAGACAGACAGACAGACAGACAGACAGACAGACAGACAGACAGACCAAAGTTTTTACGTCAAAGGTTCCCAAGAAAGACTGTCGTCTTGAAAACTGCCCGACACGCCATAGACCGAGAATCGTCGCTTCGTATGCACGGCAGAACGTGGCAAGTTCTTACGATGAATGTTTAGCGTGACTACCGATATCTTAACAAGTCCCATTACCTTCCGGCTCTCCACCCCATCGAAGAACGCCTGATCGCTCTTCGTAAGCCATTTCTGAGCGTAAGGCATTTGACTCACAATAGTGGCAAGTGTAGCACAAAAGGACGTGCGGTTCACGTGCCAATTGACATGGCAAGCACTGCGCCGTGCCGACCACGGAACGTGCTGAACAACGCTGTTTTTGACGTGCACATCATGCGTTGGCTTGTTAACAAAGCCTTCATGCATAAAGAGTCCCGCCAAGAAGCGTCCCGCCACCTCCTAGCAAGCTTCTCTAACATCATACTGTTTGCGATTAAGGCAGTGATATTAGATGCGAACAAGCTCTTTAACTAGCCTGTGTAAGCCTGTTCCTCCGCACCGGGGCGGTGCCAAGTAGGCCACGCATTCCGTCGCAGTGCGTCACGTGACGTTGCTCTCTTTGTCATGTAATTTCATGATGTCATTTCACTCGCCTCACCCTCTCCACCACCACCTACCGTCGGCATAATATCCTAACCCACGCCCCTTCACTTTCCTATCTCCTATTTTCCGTCGCTTGCCTCTCTATTTCTTCATCTATTTTCTTCTATTCTTTTTATCCCTCCTTCCACCACCCCTATAAGGTACTGCGCCGTGTCGCCGCTCAGGTAGACAGAAATTAGGTGCCTTATTCCTCTCTCTTACAACCACAACCATCCACCACCCCTTCTCTCCATCTGAGGCGAGAAGAAGCCAGAGTAGGCACGCTACGCGATCTCACGCGCCGTCGTATAGTTCGGCAGTGGTCCCGCTGCGCCTGCAACGGGGACACCACGCCACTGCTTGGTGCGCGATCATGCTGACGGGCGGAGAAAGACATGAAAACATTTATTGTTAAAAAAAACGAGAGTTTGGGGTCCAATACTTGACCTTGTTTATTGGCCGTCGTCGTCCTTAGTTCTAAACACCGCATGACGAGGCCCCGACTTGCGCCCGTCTCACCTGAGTCCGTTGAGACTCCAGCCACAGAACACCTATATACTACCACTAGCGAACCTTTGACAGAGCAACGAAAATAAGGGCAGCGGGGACGTTGTGAACTAACTTATCTGACAGAGAGATGACGCTCACAGAACTATCATCATCATTGCGCATCATTGGCGGCTGCTATAGTGGCGGGTGCGGGTGGTCTTCATGCGTGCCCGCACGTACATGGGCGTTTATTCGCTGCTATTGCGCTGCTATTGCGTTTATTCACTGCTATTTGCGCGCACGGCACCCTAACGTGACTATAAAGATTTCCGCTATGGTGTCAGGTGACCGAGAAGCCTCAACTGGCAAAAAACACGCCAAGCAAGTAAGCTTCCATTGTTTATTGATAATCGTGAATGTAGCAGTATACATGCGAACAAGGAACACTGTAACTCACAGAGTATAACAATACATGCAAAAAAGCAGTAATAACCGTCTGTTTATTACAATTACAAGCTGAAATTGTGCAACTTTGATGTATGGTTTAATCAGACAACGATATTCACTTTGGGCACCCCTTGAAAAATACTGGTGCCGTGCTACCCGTTGTCTTTCTCACCACACATACCCTCAATAAGTGTAGTGTCAGTACGATTAGCCTGAGACGCAATATGATATTTGAGAACATATTGGTGAGAGGCACATCGTGTTGTATAAAAAGATATGACTTCAGGCCGTCGTGCTAGGTATCCCTGCAAATAACATCATTCTCGATATTTTGTCTTATATCTGTGTTCTTGCCTGCTCGTCCGATCTTTTTATGGCTAAAACCAACTCCCAGTTGTGATAAGCACGTGCATTCTGGGTAAACACTGTTTACAAATCATGGTGAAAAAAACACTTAGTCTACTTTTAAAAAGAGATATGTGGGGTTTGACGCCCCAAAACCACCATATCATCATGAGAGACGCCGTACTGGATGGGCCCGGATATTCGACCTCCTAGGGTTCTTTAACGTGCACCCAAATCTGAGCACACGGGCTTACAACATTTCCGCCTCCATAGGAAATGCAGCCGCCGCCGCCGCCGCAATTCGAACCCACGACCTGCGGGTCAGCAGCCAAGTAGCTTAGCCACTAGACCACCGCGGCGGGGCTAACTTTCAAAAGATTTAATATGGTTGTAGTGACACACACTTTCATTGAGCAACAGTTAGCGAATAATAAAATACTGAGTCACACATTGCAGCAATACAGCATTCTTGAGAAAGTCTTCACGTATGACAAGTTAAGAAAATGAGCTACCCTTGCTCTTGCTCGCCCAATGTTGATAAGATGATAGAGGATGTCTGTTTGTGTTTTCAAAAGCACTCATTTGTAAACAAAAAATTATGCACCAGTGGACAGCACTATCAATGCATTGCACTTGACATATACGCACACAATAGGGACATATGAAACACTAGTAACACTGGACCGCTGAGAAATGGTTGAAGTCATGGTAGCAGTGTTGTAAAAGTAGGCAGTGAGTAATCATTGCAGTCAAATCTGTATAATAAAATATTCTACGATCGTCATTCATAAAGGAAGGGCCATTTCCTTATCTTTCAGTATTTGCATGTCAGACTGAAGGTTTACATGCACAGTACAATCTGCTACTTCTGCGTGAAATGGTTGAAGTGATGGTTCTTGCTCTGTATTAATCTTCTTGACGGGGAACGCAGATGCCAATTTTGACGAATATTGTTTCTGCCGCCTATTGTTAGGTGCACCTTCTAATTACATTTCTGCATGCAAAAATTTACTTACAGATAGCATGTTGGCAAATATTGTTTCTCCTGCGCTTTGTGAGGGGCACACTCTACTTACATATATGCATGCAAAAAAATCAATGGCTTTTCTAATTTGCAAATAGTTGTGCGTAGTTCATAGACTAACTTTGAGGAGTAAAACAAATGCAGAATATGGTGTTGAGATATCTGAAATGCCTGCACAAATGTGTACGACAAAACGTTAAGCATCACGTCAAGTATCTAGACCAACCAAACTGTTCAAGTGCACTGGATATTGCAATACATTGACGACTGCTAGTGGTTTGTAAGACAAATGTTCCTTTGTTGGAGTCACTACAATTTCCACAATTGTAGTTGATATGCCCAGATGTGACAAAGCTTCTTCAACTAGATTAAAAATAATGCTTACCGAACAATTCAAACACAAAAGGACGTCAAGAGGATGACCGCGTTTGAACTGCTACCGATAAGATAGGAATGATTTGTTTTCGCACACTGTTGCACAGGTGATGACGCTGACAGTGTACGCAATTGCTGAAACAACACACTGGTGCCTCACTTCTTTTCACGAAATCCTAAAAAAAATTCAATCAATTAGCCTAGTCAAGTTAAAAATGATGACTACTATTTTCTAAGGCAAAATGGTCATGTTTAGTGTTTATTTCAAAAACGTAGGCAACAGTTGAAGCTGAATTATTCTGTAAAACCCTCACTAGAGTAAAAAGTACGATAAACTATAATGACGTTTTATATTCTCATATATAATCGTCGTCCCACATTGCAACGCGCATCCTTGCATCACAGTCAGTACCAAGAGAAGATCGAATATTTTGGTTGGGAACCCTGATTGTACTGTCCTGATTCAGCACCATGCGAGTATTTCCTCTTCTTTCACTTGAAATACTAGCTCGGGGTACCATTTGAAGACAGTGAGAAATTCAATATCACCATTCGCAACAGGTTCATTTACCAGGTTGCAATTTTTTATGCCGACTGACTAAAGAAACTACTACGACGATACAAAAGTGCGAAAAGATTAGCAGTTATTCAGTTGAAAACTGAAGTAGGTTTTCGCTAAACTAAGCCCACTAATAAAAACGTTTGCTAATCATTGTTTACCTTTCTGGAACCAAATGGTCTTTACTTTTTGATTGACCTTCAAAGTTTTTGTGCTTTGTGCATTGACAGATGAATAAAGGAGTTTTTTTTGTACCAATGCTGCACAGTCATCACAGACACTGCTCAAACGATGGACGGCGGCAGAAGCTGAATTCACAATTTCATCCTTCACAACTTCCTAGCTGTCTGCCTCACTCTAAACATGCATACGATACAAAACTAGTCCTTTTGGCTACAGAGTTCACAGAAACATCAAGTAAATAGCTGTTAGCACACATTTAGGTCATCATCATGTAGAAACACTAACCAACTGTGGTTATACTTACTGAGTGCACTCAGACATTCTTCTGCTAAAAATAAGCATACCTTAAAATTTAAATTCTTTGTCATTTGTCAGATATTTTACACAGAACAAATAGTACAGTAAAAGGTCGTTATTTGAACTCGATGAATTAAAAGCACAAAGCCCAGTGTATTTCCATGGGCGAATTTTCTCGATAATTTGAACACATTGGTAACCACAACGCTTTATTCAAACAGGGAGCCCCTTGTTTTCGTTGCTGCTCGCAGAAGTCATTTAGAGTGATCACAATGTTTTGAGAAATGAAAGCAAATAAAAATTTACTGGAGGGGGAAAACGAACAGCAGCGTTTCTCAACAAATCGAATTTCGGATGCTGAGCTGGAGCCCTTGGGCAAGCATGAATGATGGTCATGGTCACAGTGGCAGAAATGCAAGGGAATCCAAATTACTGATTACATTTATTTTGATAGCGTTAACCCTGTCATGTAAACAAACATGTTTTTGAAGCATAAATGTTGACATACGTTCCCACATTAAGGCTTACTGCTTGCGTGCATGTCGATTGGTGCTTGTTTATGTTGTATCATCATCATCAGCCTGATTACACCCACTGCAGTGCAAAGGCCTCTCCCATGATCTACCAATCAACTTGGCCTTGTGGTTTCTGCTGCCAGCTTACACCTGCGAACTCTTTAATCTTATCGGCTTACCTAACTTTACCTCCCCTTCGTGCATTTGCCTTCTCTGGGAATTCAGTCAGTTATCCTTGATGACAAGCGGTTATCCTGCCTACGCGCTACTTACCATACCCATGTCCATTTTTTATTTGAGCTAGGATATCCTAAAGCCTTGTTTGTTCCACGATCCACTCTGGTCTCTTCTCGTCTCTTAAGGTTACACCTATTATTTTTTTCTATTGCTCGTTGCGTCGTCCTCAATTGAAGCTTAACCCTATTTGTAAGCTTGCAGATTTCCGCTTCGTAGGCAAGTACAAGCAAGATGCAGCTGTTATATACCTACCCCTTCTGCGTTAGTGGCAGATTATGATTCATGATTTGAGAATTCTTGCTGAATGTGGTCAACCCCATCCTTATTCTAGTTATATCACTCTCGTGGTTCGGCTCCGTGGTTGCTACCTCAGCAAGGCATGTCTTGCTTACTGAAAGGACGAGTTCTTGCGCAGTCTTTTTTAGAACTTTGACAATGTCCCTCCCAACATGTACGTGGTATCAGTAACTTTGTTTCAGCATTACTGTAGCTGCACCTGCCATTTCCTTGACACATTCTTCACATTCACAGGTAATGTATTTTCAATTTGAAAAAGTGCTGCTAAATATGCACAACTACAGGCTCATTTGTTACCTAGTTATATGTGATACTCTATTCAAAGTTTGACACGTAGAGTAAAGTACAGTGTGAGCACCCCATCACGTCACTGTCCAAAAAATTTGAAGCCTGCACAGTTCCTGTGAACTGAGTGATTCATAGTCAGAAACGACAATCTGAGCTCCCGATTTTAAACAGCTTAAACATACAGCACACTATTACTGCTTTTCTGAATAAGGTTTTCATTTGCCCACCTGGTATATTGGTGGCGCATGGGGTTGTCACTCTCGCAACTGTGGAGCTTCTTACATCTTGATGTGGGTAGCTTGGAAATAAATGACCTTTCTTTTGGCCATTTGCCTGAGAAGAAAAAAGACAGAGTCATTAGGAGTGTAAGACTCAAATGATTAAATGTAAACAGGTTCAATAATGAAGTGTTTTCAACCATACCTTGCCAGGATCCTGACCTGTGAGCCTACTTTCAAGATGACACATTCCCCGCAGACTTGGGGTACGTTCAGCGATAAAACATCCAAGTGCACATTGATATAACCAATTCCTTGGAAACTGCGGTTGGGTTGTAAGAGAAAGAACAGTCCTGGTTACCCTGGTAAAAGTCTGAACAGATTTGTGATGCGTGACTGAGAAGAATGTACTTGGGAACACTGCATATAAGAAAAATAGTGTGGACGTAACATGGCTATTTTTGTGAATTGGTCTTGTGAATGGCATTTTAACGAATTTGTTTTAGTGACGCTTTTCAGAGAACAAAACTAACTAATTGCACAACTTGATGGACTATAGGGTTTATGCAAATGTACTACACTTGATTGAAGCCCCACCGTGATGGTCTAGTGGCTAAGGTACTCGGCTGCTGACACGCAGGTCGCGAGATTTAATACTAGCTGCGGCGGCTGGATTGCTGAAAGAGGCGGAAATGTTGTAGGCCCGTGTGCTCAGATTTGGGTGCAGGTTAAAGAACCCCAGGTGGTAAAAATTTTCGGAGCCCTCCACTACGGCGTCTCTCATAATCAAATGGTGGTTTTGGGATGTTGAAACGCACATATCAATCATTACGCTAGTTAATTTACACATTCTCGACTAGCTTCAACACTAGCTAAGGAGGGAAGATGTTTGAGCTAGGAATTGGGTCCCCTCGATCACTCGAGTGCACGGTGGCAGTGTGAAGGAAAAGCCGTAGTCCGGTGAAGAGACGCTTTATTTCAGCCTCCGGCTACTGCCCGAGTCCAAGCCCGAACATCCGCTCTCATTTCAGATTCAAACATCCTCTTTTGAACCCTCGGTTGAAAAAGAGTCTTCACAATCACCAATCACATGTTGGGACTCGCATCATCACAAGCAATCGCAAAAACACCTTCATAACAGGTACTACATTGGTTAAAACCACGTTACCAAATAAAACACACAAAGGGGTAGGTTCTGCGCGTGTGACACTCTCTCCCATGCCAGGCCGTGCTGCCTCCGTCGGCCGACTTCCGTCGGCAGCCGTTCTCACGCTCGAGCCCCGTCAGTTCTCTCATTATTTGTTGCTTCGTAGAAGCCTCCCTAAGAGTGGTGGGTACACCGTTGGGCTCCATGCGCTTACCAGGTGTGCATGCGACAGTGAGGCGCCGCGACATCCTAGCAGCACTCGGTAATGACGTGCAGCGGGGAAGGTTATGCTCGTCTCCCTGCCGCCATGGTGTCTCGGTCAGCCAAGTGGTCGCGTCCCTGCGTCATTCTCATTGGCACGCGTGCATGCCAACAATGGCTTAAAATTAGACGGTGGCGCCTGACCTGCCTCTTGCCAGACGCTTTTCCTAGTAAGCCTTCCCCTTCTGATCCCAAACGGGGGCGACCTTAACGGCTCCGCTCGTGAACTGTGCGAACGACGAAGTCTTTTTTGTTTCCCGTGCTCGGATCTTTCGCGTTCGCCTTCGCGGAATGGATCAGCTTCGTTAGTTGACGGAACGAGAGCTGGCTACGCGCTCTGCATCAGCTGCAGCACGCCGATAATTGGTGCCTCATAATAACTACGCTTGATTCAAGTCGATTGTAAACCTTAAATAAATGTACGAACTCCTAGATGTACTAAATATTAACTTGGCTCTATCATGCATTGAATTTATGAGCCTATATTGCAGCAGACTCATTTTGAGCAGAAACAGGTAAAAGGTTTGTGGTGATGATGCGATCTGTGTTACAAAGTTTAGCAATAAAGATATCTTCAGTGAATGTGGCAACGAAGTAAACAAGCTCAAACATTCCCAAGGTATGCCTCTCATTAACTGTTCAAGTCGAAAAGCCCCTGGAAATAACAAGAACTGTAGCGCAAGCAAAAAAAATCCCTTTTTAGATGCAAAGCAGTGCGTTTCACTCACCGGCAAGCACGCCCATATTGTGCATGAGTATTCTGTTTTCGCAGGCAGTCTCTGAGCGATTCGCCGGCGTGAAGGTTCACGCTGGAGGCTGCGCAGCCGCACGTCGGTAAAGCACAGCAGCTGACATGGTTCACAGCCTCTAGACGCGTTCGCTTCATCCTGGCGGCCCATAAAATCTGACTCACAAGCTCGCCTTGATGTATCAAAGCTGAATTGAAACTGAGCTTTGTAATGCTGATCGATAAAAAGCACCACGGCATATCGCGGTACAATATAAACAAATCAACCGACAGAAACGCAATCCAAGCCAATGGGCTGCTGCTTTTGGAGCATCAAGATAACCTTAATAACTGAACTCAAACATTCACCTCTCTTTTATTAAGAATAAAAATAATAAATAATATTTTCTTCCATGTTCATTAAAATGATGCGATAACTACATTTTAACGGTCTTTTGATACATGCTGAAATAAAACTTTTCGCCGCGTTGAGCACCCCTAACAGGCAAAATGCACACTAACCTATCTGACAACTAAAAGAGACGTGAGTAGTGAAGCTACACGCGCACATGATGAAACTCGCCGTGATTGAATTTTTCGCTCCCTACGGCAATCGTTGAAACTTGAGAGTTTTCGGGTCCTGCACCACCGAAGAGCTGTCGAGAAGGGCAGTCTCCCTTGCCTCTCGGGAAGGGGTAGAAGAAGGGAGCAGTTGGGAATTTCGCGTACATTTCCATATCTTGTGCAAGATGTGACAAGTCTCCCCACAGTGTGGCACCACCCAATCGTGTTCGGGCCGAAGTGTTTGATAATTGCAAGACAGAGTAGAGTACCTGTCTGCAGGCGTCTTAAAGCTCGCTCATCCGCTTTACTCAGCTCCTTTGCAGGAGCCGGGAAAGGCCGGTGAGTGTCGCGACAACGGGAAATGAATGCTATCATAACAAATCATAACATATCCAAATCATAACAGCCGTGGTGAGAAGCCAGGTGAGTATGCACTTGGGCGGCCGTGTCAGCGGCCTCACTACCTTGTAAACTCTGATGGCCAGAAGTCCAAATTATGCTTCACGGTGTTGGATCAGCGAGAGCCCATTTTATAATATTGCTAGCTAGGGGGATATATTTCCAACTAGTTAGTGAGCACACGCTTTTTCACATGTGTTATTATCGTCTTCGAATTGTTATTCGCGGCATCAAGCGCAATCGCTACTTCCTCAGCCTGCTCTGAATTTTGTGCTTTGCAGGAGAGCCCGTTGGCGTGCATTCCCTGCTGAACTGCAGCGGCCGTGTGAAATCCCTTGGGCGCTGGCTCTGCTACGTCTATGTAGTATACACTAGGTCGGGAACCATATTGTTTTTCAATTGTCCGAGCCCGCGCTTGTATGCGTGTGTGTTTATGTTAGGGGGGACACGCAGAGCATTTGGCAAGAACTGAGTTCTGGAATATGCTCCGCCTCCTCTGGAGTACAGTTGTGTTGAATGTTTAAACGGTGGAGCAGACGGTGCCCAAGGTGCGTCTGAATAATCCGCGTATACTGATTTATGAGGTGCGCCTTCGCAGCTCTTGGTAGGAGTTAAGCCCACCCAATGCCCTGAATTTTGTGCTGGAGGTAGCCACAGGCAAATCAAGAGCTCTTTTTGTAGCCTTTCGGGTAATGGCGTGACTTTTTTTCGTCTTCTTGCTTGTTAGTGCGAAGTTATGGCACGGATTACCAGGCTATTCAGGAAGACATAGACAAGCTGAAGCACATCCTTGCCTCGCAGACTGCCCCGCTTGTTGGCAACACCATGGATCAGGCATCCTACCTGTTCGCCTTTTCTCTCGAATTTCGTGATAGTGGGTCTGAGTCTGTGGCGAATGAAGAGGCCTTGAATCCAGGTGTACTCCCCCTCTCTTATGGGAACACCAGACAGAAAGATGTGTATACCTCTGTTATCTTTTGGATTTGATTTGACCTGCAGAAGCTCTGATTTAGTAGGAGAAAACTGGAGTCCACAAATGTTGGCTTGCACCTCGACCGTGGATGCGGCCAGCTGAAGGTGGTCCTGCATTTGCCTGAGGCTGCCCTCAGGGGTGCAAAATGTAATGTCATCAGCATATACTGCGTGTTGAGTGCCTTCTACTCGGGCTAGTTGGCTTGGGAGGCGCATCATAGCTATGTTGAATAGGAGTGATAACATCTATTCCTGAGGGATACTCCGTGTTACCATCATGTGAGGGTCATCGTCCTCGATCCGAAGAAGTGCCTGGCGCTTAGTGGGGAAATGTTTCACATATGCGAAAGTCCTAGCTCCGCAATCTATCGAGCTCAAGTTGGGCAGAATGATACCGTGTTTAACATTATCGAAAACCCCCTTCAGATCAAGAGCATGCATAGTTTTGTCGTGATGTTGCATATTTTTGGGTTGTATAACGTTCCTGGGCAGCTGGAGGAGGACGTCTTGTGCAAACACATGGGCGAAACCCAAACATGGTGTCTGCAAGGAAGCCCTCACCTTGAATGTATGGAGACAGGCGATCCCGCACCACTGTCTCCATCGGCTTGCCTGCGCATGAGGCCAACGGGTGGGATGCCGCTTTGGCATGCTTACCGCTAGTGTGCGCGTACCTTTGCTACCTGTCACTGGGGTTACGGATAAGGGAAGCCGATCACGTTCGTGAATGGCGACGAGGCCCCTGGAGCACCGACGAAGCGCGAGCCAGGGAAGCCGAACGCAAGCGTCAGCAGTGGAAGACCCACGACACCGAAGAAGTACGAGTCAAGAATGCCGATCGCGTTCGAGTATAGAGATGGTGCGCGGGTGACACCAACGAGACGCGAGCCGAAGAAGCCAAACGTGAGCGTCTTCAACGCATGCCTCCTCTCGTTTCTTTGTGTTTCCGACAAACGTTTATTCCAGTAAACGCTACACCGAAGTTTTCTTTACACCTTTTTTACAGCACCTGCATCGATGCCCGTTTCAACGGGGTCAAGGCCGTGCGCACAGCTGCGCCTTCTCATCCCATCAGTGTTCCCTTTGGAGAAAAGTTTCATGTTTTTTTGTTGTTTTTTATACACCATGCAGCCAATTGCGACGTTAGTGGCTGGTGATGTTTTTCGGTGGTGAAAACCAGGCTATGCGGTTCTAGGGCAAGTTCTTAGCCCACACAGTATGAAAAAGCTATGAGTAAAATAAAAAAAAATTAAAGTACGTGGTTTCGCATCATTGCGGTCGGTTTTCGCTCGGTTCGTTAAGCCCTTAGGGAGCCTTCTTGATCACTTTTGTAGGATGGAGGCATCTCAAAAAGTGCCCTAAAAACTCAGCCGAAATCAGTCGTCAATTGAAACGTTGTTGCCAGTTTCCGCCCAATTTGGCATAATGTTAGGGGTGAAGCTTCTTATGGGTTGACTTGTGCGTCCCCCGTTCTCGTAACATGTCGCACATACCAGTGGCACATACCCACCCTCGGGCTTATATCTGTATGTCCACATGTTGCGAAAAGCGTAGCACGGCGTCGTTATCATGCTCTCGGTGTTAACAAAGCGCTGACAGCAGAAATGTGGTACATATTCTCGTTTTGTCCTTAGATTGTCTGCTGCATGGCTGTACTTCTATATGATGAATTTATGAGAAATAGGAGCGAGATGACGGTACTTGAACTTTTCACTGGATGAACGGATGGACAGACAGACAAGCAGATGGAGAGACAGACATGTGGATGAAAGCACGGACGAATCGATGGATGCCACGCCCTAACATCATAATTATTTCATGGATATGCTGTTATTTTTTTGTTTACTGCCATTTCGTGGCCAGTCATGCAACCCATTCACTGCTACTCATGGCCTGCAAGATTACGAGTGATTTGCAGTGTGTTTTCAGAGGCCCCTTTGAGGCTAAAACTTTGTAAGGGCAAAAGCCTTCCATACATCAGGCGTGAAATGTCGGTGGTGTCCAGCGTCGGCGTCAACACGAAGTAATAGATGCATCAAGCATGAAATGTAGCTCTCGGTGGCGTCGTCCAGCGTCGGCGTCAACACGTTACCGTGGCTTCTCATTACAAGCATGAAGCTTGAAACGCGACCATCGGTGGTGTCCAGTGTTGGAGTGAACGCCAACATGCATCAAGCTCGAAATGGAACCAACGGTGGCATCGTTCAACATCGGTGTGACCACTGATCCTTAGCATGTATCGACACGACGAACCGAATCCGTCTTTTTCGCGACGGACGGCGCATCACGTGACGCCACGTCACGGATTCCTGCCATACGTGCCGAGCCCGCAAACGTCGCGGACGGAAAGTGCCAAGCTCTTTTTCGCAAACGGATTCACGAGGAATGACACAACTGATTTAGCGGAAAGCGCTAATATGGGTCTGGCAAAAAGCAATGGTTTTTCTTTTTCTCAGTTTGTTTCGTGAATTGAGCCGTAGACGGAAACATAAACCTTCAATACTTTTCCTGGCGATCAATGGGTTTTTCACTACCAGACTGTCGCACCATCTATATAAACTAGGAATAAGCAAGCATTCGCACAATAATATGAACTCTCAGATTTCGTAGCACTCGTGCAGTCGCAGATCACTGAGCTCATGTTCTGCCAATAGCGATACTTGCTCAGCATACAGCCAGCTACAGCTCACAAAAAACAAATACGGCGCATGGAAACAGTAACAAATGATCATGAATTTGTTGCCGCCAAAGCTTAAGAACACAAACCTAAAGCCGACACAACCATCAGTTTGGGAATAAAAGCCCATGCGATTCGCGATGAAGAACCTAAAGATTTGAAGCGGGCAGCTCTCACTTCAGACACTGCCGCCATGTTTTTGTTTCGTTAGCGCGTCTGCCTGCTCGGTTCGTCCGACGTCTGGATGTGCTTCGCAGCCGGACGGTCAGTGGGTGGCACGATCGTCCGTTGAACAGATTTCCGCAGATGTGTCCGTCGTGTGGATACGAGCTTAGATGCATCAATCGCGAAAAGTAACCATCAATGGCGTCGAGCATTGGCATCAATACGTAACATACAAAGCTCGAAACGTTACCATCGGTGGCATCGTCCAGGATCTTCGTCAACACGTTAGACAAATTTAGTTGGGCGCACGTAACGTGTCCGCGTACGCAGCACTGCCAGGGGAGAGGACTGCGTATGCGCAGTATGTAACGTATCTATTTCAGAGATGCGCACGTACTTCCGAAACAAGATTCTGCATACGTAACGCAACACCTATTACGTTACGTTCTCGTGAGACCTCCAAGAAACCAGAACGAGAATATACGGTGACGGCAGTGGCGTTCGACGCAGAAAGCAACAGCGGACCGGACTCAATGCATGTGAACTTATCAACGAAAGGCGATGTTTTTATGCCAGACAAGGTAAATTCAAGCGGCGCGTTCTAGCATCTTGACCTTTGGGACCTAGCAGACTTCTCACGTGAGTAGCGCTGATAAGCACTCGAAACCCTTGCATCATGAATATGACTTATCTAGTTGAGTGAAACGCATCAAGGTACGTTAAACTAAAGGTGCTTTTGCACGCTTCACTTGCAGCGTGCGCAACGTAATTTTGACAGCACACGCAACTTCCCCGTACGCCCAACTAAAAGTGTCTAGTGTCTATTTTATGACACTAGGCGCGATCAGCGTCTGTCGGCGAGGCCCGGTGGCAACCGGTTCGACATGCGACATGCAGCATTTCGCGCCGACGCCGTTACGTAGACAACAATGCGTCCGCTTAGCTTCATGACGGAAGAACCTTAGCGTGCTCAAACGCCCATGCGTTGAAGCAACCAACTGCGGCGTGCGCCTGCGAGTAAATGCCAGGCAGATTGGCACGTGGCGTGGCATCGCCCGCGTGACGCGACGAAATGAACGCCGGCGCGCACGCGTGCCGGGTCACGACGAAGTGTTTTGGCGCTTTGATTGTGGCACGTAGTCATGTTCCTACATGAGAAGTATCTCATGATTACCATGTTCCCACCAGTCACATACCTTCGCCATCCAATCACGTGACGTAATACCAAATTTGGAATATGTGAAGCTTGCGAAACGGCCGCGAGTGCATCATGGGTATTGCGTGCAAATTTGTTGTAACATGACACACAACTGTGGCAGCTTAGGCTAGTTGATATGGCATGACGATAGTTATAGCGCGAGAACAAAACAACGACACAGAGACAAGAGGGAGACGAAGGACACGAGCGCTCGTGTCCTTCGTGTCCTTCTTGTCTCCGTGTCGTCGTTTCGTTCTCGCACTCTAACTATCGTCATGACATGCATATCATGATTATCATGTTTGGACGTGTCATTTACATGTGTCATCCGTTCGCTTCACGTAATAACAAATTTAGTACATGTGAACCTAGTGGCACGGCCGCCAGCGCATCATGAGTGTGGAAGGTAGGAATGTTGTTACATGACACGCATCTCATGATTATCATGTTTGCAACAGTCACATACCTTCGTCATCCATTCACGTCCCGTAACACCAAATTCGGTGTATGTGAAGCTAGCGAAACAACCACGAGCCCATCATGAGTGTGGCTGTGCACACGTTGTTACATGACACGCGTTTCATGATTATCTTGTTTGCACTAGTCACATGCCTTCGTCATTCGTTTACGTCACGTAATACCAAATTTAGTATATGTAGAGCTAGCAAAACGACTACGAGTATATCATGAGCGTGGCACGTAGTCATGAATCATGACTTACATGACATACAATTCATGATTTCCGCGTTAGCGTCTGTCACTTGTGTTTGCCATGCAGTCATGTCATACCATGCTCATTTCGCAACATGTAATGTGAACGAAACCACCGCAAGAGCAGCAAGACCTTGAAGTATAAACCATGATATTCATAACCTACACTTCATGATATGTTATGACTAGTGGAATATACTGTTAATACAGTCATGTTATGCCATACCAAATTCAGTATTGATACCATTAACGAAACGGCCAGGAGAGCTAAAAGTCTTAGGCAGCTAGATAGATAGATAGATAGATAGATAGATAGATAAATAGATAGATAGATAGATACGCTCAAAGTAGCCGAAGCTCGCCATAAAATGCTTCACATTTGATACCAGGCAGCCCCGTATCACGACATCGACGGCGGCAACAATGACCATCCCCCCGCAGTCTGCTCCAATCGTTCTCCGGCAGCTCAAAGAGCCACCAACCTTCCACGGATCATCACTCAAGGACTGGCTTGAAGCCACCCTTACAGTCTTGGAGGAATCTTTGTCGAATACTAGCCCGGTGACCGTGCTTGGGTACGGACGCCGAAACGCCGACGTTGACTGAGTGAAAAAATTTTGCGATGGTACTTCAGACTCGAACAGGGTAGTTCGACGTCTCGGCGCACTCGACTACGAGGTTGTCAATGACGGCATCAGGAACTCTCAACGGCGCCATGCTCGACGGGAAGTCATTCATGTCGTCGGCCTCAAGGCAATGAATGCACGAACCTGATCACATTTTGTTGTTGGTACTGTGCTTTATTGCTTGTACTTATTGCTTACTTCCTTCACTATTGTACTTTCAACTTTTGTTAAAACATCAGGACAATGCTTTTTTCAGAAAGGGGCAATGCCACATTCTCTCTTCAAGTTTTTTTATCGACCCATTTTATTGTCGCAAACCACACTTGTGGTGTTCGAGAAGCCACCAGACAACAGCAGATCCTTTTCTTCAGATGGCGCTCACTTCGTGATTATTGCAGGTTATTCCGGAACCTACGTCGCCGCTAGCGATGATTCTAGAACATTCTATGGCAAGGGTATAATTGCCGACGTGTTTCGCCACTTGTCAGTTGATTGACGACCGATGCTCATTCCGCTGCTATCGGGGCCTTTGTGTATTGCTTTATACTCAATTTTCGTTTGCTGGCCACAAGTTCGTCCCGAATAAAAAGTTTCATCTGTTCATCGAGTCTGCTGCCTTGGTCCACGTCATCACCTCGTGACACTATATATATATATATATATATATATATATATATATATAAGGGAAAGAAATGTATACCTAAGGGCTCGTTTTTCCGTGTTTTAACACAATATTAATGAGATATAACAGACAGTAATGCCAAGGAATGTGCAGGGGAAGTTATTAGAACCAATGGAATGTAAATAAGAAGAAAGAAAAGTGGATGAAAAAATTACCAACTGTGAGCAGGAATCGAACCTACGACCTTCGAATTAGAAGAGCATCGAACGCGTAATTCGAAGGTCGTAGGTTCGATTCCTGCTCACAGTTGGTAATTTTTTCATCCACTTTTCTTTCTTCTTATTTACATTCCATTGGTTCTAATAACTTCCCCTGTACATTCCTTGGCATTACTGTCTGTTATATCTCACAAATATATATATATATATATATATATATATATATATAGTTGGGCATGGTGGTGAGAAGATTGATATGTGCGGTGTAACGTCCCAAAACCACCCTATGATTATGACGGACGCCGTACTGGAGGACTCCGGATATTTCGACAACCTGGGGTTCTTTAACGTGCACCCAAATCTGAGCACACGGGCCTACAATGTTTTCGCCTCTATCAGAAACGCAGCCGCCGCAGCCGGGATTCGATCCCGTGACCTGCGGATAAGCAGCCGAGTACCTTAGCCACTTGACCACCACGGCGAGGTGGTGTTGAGAGTGGCTGTATTGCAAATAGTCAAGTAAAATATATATATATATATATATATATATATATATATATATATATATATATATATATATATATATATATATACTCATATATGCATGCTGGATAGGCCGCAGTGGCCGGGGTCATGACGGTAGATGCAGGAGCGACAGTTCGCTGATCCTGAAGCATACATATTAGTGGGCACCAGGCATAGACGGCGACCTGAGCGACGCTCCAGGAAGCAGAGTGGACAGGCAGAGTATAGAAGATCGCTGAGCACTCTCTATCATTCGTGACGCAACGCGCAAAGCAACCTCTAACAGGTCCAGAAGACACGAAGATACGACCACACTTGAACCATAGAACACAGGCAAGCCGAGTTCCCACAACAGAAGAGGACGACAACCATTCATGATGATGATCGTGTAAGACGAAAGTACCTGTGCCGAGAAGTGCCCGCAATACATACATGTATACATATGTGACGCCCCACAAACACGGAATGAACCCCGGTCCTTTAAAGATGTTTTCGCTCGTTTCTTTAAACCCCGCATAAAAAAAAGGAAAAGAAAACCTTCGGTGTAACGAATAGGCATGCCGGAGTGGAGTACCTGGAAGGATTATTTCTACTGTTCTCGCGGGTCCCTCCCGCGCAAACACCAGGACCAGGCGGCGCCTTGTTGTCTACAGACAGTGTGACAGTGTACGGTGGCAATATTCCGTGCGCACCCTTCAGATTTGTGGCATGGGGGAGCAGCAGAGCACCTTTTGTTGGTTCGGGGAATGCGACCCTGCCGCAGTGCCTGTGCCGGGTCTGGTCCGATTTTCCGTCAGCCTCCGTGGCTCCAGGGCTCATTACTGCGTTTTGCGCGGATGGCCACCCGCGGCGTTGAATGGCGAAGAAGCGGTGGCTACGGAGAATTTGGCGGGAGACACCGAGCTGCATGGAAACGTTGAGACTTGGTCTGGACATCGGCTCATCAAGTACCAGAAACCGGGGCAATTGGTTCGGCCGCAAACAATTCGGCACGACACTGCAAACTCCGGACGTTGGCCATTACAGACGACGCACTTTGTCGGAAGCGTCGGGACCATTGTTCGCCCGTAATTAAAGTGTCTTGGAACAGCTCACCCGTCTCTCTCTCTCTCTCTGAGGCTTGAGTTTGCACAATGTAACTTGCTCGGCTTTGTTTGGGAGAGGATTTTCTACAGGTGTGGTCCGCGGGGGCTGCCGTCGAAGATGATACACGGCTTTGTTTGGGAGAGGGTTTTCTACAGGTGTGGACCGCGGGGGCTGCCGTCGAAGATGATACACTCCGACTGACAGAGAAATGTGTCATGTCAACAGCGGCAATTGGTTAGGTGCCACGGAGGTGCGGAGTCAGGTTCTACAAAAAGGGACTACGAGACGATACGGGGGGGGGGGGCAGAGAGACGATGCGATGAGCTCGAGATGGTAGAAAGGTGGAATGGAAAAAGAAGATAATGGTGGGAAGAGATAGCGATGAGAGTTGATGAGATGATGACTGAGGCAGGGATGGTATGACGAGGAATGAAAGTTAGAGATGGGAAACGAGGAAGCAAGTGATTGCGGGACGTTATAAAAGAAGATTAAGATGAAAATTGCTGAGAGAGACGAAGAAGATGGCGAAGACGAGGAAGACTGACAACACGGACCATTCGTGAGACGAACTTTATGCACCCTATTATTTATTTATTTATTTATTTATTATACCCTCAGGGCCAGAGGATTACAGAGGGGAGTGGTACAGAACAAAGGCATAACATGAGGTAGCATGGTTACAAAAAACGTTGTGTACATAAAAGGAAAAGGAAAGACAAAACAAATTAGTATTATCGCAACAATGTGGTCACACAAACACAGATTAAACATCAGATACTTCTGCATATACAATATTGGCTAAGGCAGCACGGAACAGTCGGTTATCGGTGATACCCCCAATTTCAGCGGGAAGGTGGTTCCATTCCCGGGACGAACGGGGCAAGAATGACTGAGTGGCAGATTTTGTATGATAATAGTTAACGCCAACCTTGTGACGGTGGTCAATGCCATGGGAAATGTATAGTGGTTGGGGGTAAGAGTTCGTTGCGCAGAAAGAAATTTAGACGAGCATTGCAGGCAGGAAAGCGGCGCGTTGAACATTGCGTGGTTTTATTCATTGATAACTTCATGATTTGTGTCGTCACGTGTTTTCTTTATATATGCATACCCTTGTAATGTTGCAGTTACTTTCTTTACGTGCCTGCCCTGTGTCGAATGTCGCGAGTGTCTAATTAATGTGTTATAATATTGTGTAGTGGTTGGTGTATGCGGGTATATGATGTTTGTAGTTAGTAATAATTTAAATGAATCAGTAAACAGAAACAGGTCGTAGCGTCTCTTACTTTCCGGCCCCAGCACGGATCCCTGTATGTGGGAAGTGATTGAGCCCCATAGCCAAGAGGGAACCGAATAGACAAAGGGGTTGAGTGGTCTTCCCTCTCTTTGGCAATCGGTGGCGCCGCGGAGGACATCTCACATTCACACATACATACATACATACATACATACATACATACATACATACATACATACATACATACATACACGTACGGTGGTATGCAGGTATATTACCGAATGCTTCGCCACTGATCATATTTATTTCTTTGCTCCCACCAAGCCACAGTTACATGGACAAAGCACGCCTCATAGTTGTCCTCCCTTCGTGGCTTGAGTCAAAACCACTATTTGCAACTTCAAGGTCCTCTGGCGCCGCTGAGAAGTGGCGGCCGGAAGCTCTGTTGAGGTTGAAGTGTTCAACCAGCTTCACACAGAAGAGCTGGTACTTGTTCTTACGCTCTTGTAATCTTTTTTTCAACGTTGTGAAAAGTTTGAATATTACCGTAACCTTTTGAGGTTGTCAAGTTAAAGGAAAAGTAGAAATAAAAAAACGAGAGATTTCACTGCGATCTTCGATGCTCGCAGCCTATATACACCGGGAGGAAAATGAAGCGTCCCGTTTAAAATAGCGCCCCAAAAATCCGTCAGGGGTTGATTGATATGTGCAGTTTAACGTCGCAAAACCACCATACGATTATGAGAGACGCCGTAGTGGAGGGCTCCGGAAATTTCGACCACCTGGGTTTCTTTACCGTAGACCCAAATCTGAGCACATTGGCCTACAACATTTCCGCCTCCATTAGAAATGCAGCCGCCGCAGCCGGGATTCTAATCTGCGAACTGCGGGTCAGCAGCCGTGTACCTTAGCCACTAGGCCACCGCGGCAGGGTGGCCATCAGGGGTTACGAGGGTTAAATTTACCAGGCAAATAACCAAGGCCCTTTAATGTATGCAGCACCCATTTTCTTCCCGAGTACAGCAACTTCCAAGTTAGCAGTTTTTGCGCTTAGTTCGTCGGCTCGATACGATACAATTTTGCGCATATTTATCTTTTCAATAGGCTACCCAGCTTTTATTTGCTCGATAAAATATGTCAGTGCTCCCCTACTTTCTCAAATGCTTAAATACAATGGCCACCGAAGCGCGAAAATTTGCAGTCTTCACTAAAAGTGTACTTATCGCTATCGTCTCTTTCGGTACGATCATCTCAACGACAGCCATGTGGGATGTATAGTTCCGCCACCAATAGGTCTTGAAAGTTGCGAATAGCAGTCGTTTCGTCTCTTGCAATGTTGCTGCAGAGACACGTCCCCGTTAATAGCGCGCAATACCATGAAGGGTGGCAACGCGTCTCCTTGAGAGCCAGCGTAAAACAAAAATTAGTGACCACAAGGGACGCAAGCTGTCCCTTCTTTCATTACAACGCAACAAAAAAATGGACTCACCTGTCTTCCATCGTCACGCTCCACACAGGGACCGATCACTGCCAGTGGAAAGTTTCTCTTTTCGTCCACTTTTGTTTTTTTTTCACATTTACTTTACAATTACTTCTAAAAACTCCCTCTATTATTTTATTGGCGTCGTTTTGCATTACTTCAAAATAATATTGTGTCCAACAAAAAAAAATGCCCGCAGCTTCCCTCGGGGGAACACTGAGGAGGATGCGGAGCATATAATTGGTTAACGGGGTGTTAAAGTGCGACTTACTTGGGTCGATGACTAAATTGGTTAACGTGGTTGTAGGAGGGGGTGTTAAATGAGTGAACGCGTACACACGTATGCGAAAGGACGGCGCTGGTCGAAGGGACGTCGATCATTGTGTTTGTGGATTCGTTGGAATTCATTTCACCACGACCTTGGACGTCGACGCGCCGTACAAACCAACCGACGAGCTGCAACTGAGCGAGCGAGCGCCGACCTTGAGTATATATACAGCGCGACGGCGCATGCACTGTCAGATGTTGAATGTTCTCGAAGGAGAAGCGCGCGCACGGCACAGATGGCGACGGCGCGACGGCGCATGCGCTGTCAGCTGTCGAATGTTCTCGAAGGAGAAGCGCGCGCGGCACAGATGGTGGGCGACGGCGCGACGGCGCATGCGCGCGCGTCAGCTGTCGAATGTTCGAGAAGCGGTGCGGACGGCGCGGACGGCGCGGACGGCGCACTACAAGGCGCGAGTATAAGATGCTTCCGCATCTAAAAAACGAGCCCTATTTTACACTTGAAAACTTTATCGACAATGAGCGTGTACTTCTGGCAGATATAACCGAGTCAGGCAGTATGCGGGGAAATATTGGTAAGCTGCCAACTCGTAAAAAGATGACGCCACGTGACGCTAACAGGCAAAAAGGGCTGTTCCACACTCGCCGTAATGGCTACACGGTGCGCTCTACTGACGCTCCCACGTTGAAGTACGCGTATATATCCCATAAAATGAACACAGGGATGAAACCCACCGTAGCTCAACGGTATAAAATCGAAAGCGTTATTCGAAAGTCGCAGTATTGGCGACTGTGGGAAGTACGTTCTCTTTTGAGGCAAAAATCCTTATGGCATGGGTTGGTTGTCACATGTATGTATGCAAGTATGTAGTCACCGCCTCCCAGCATATCCACAGAGTGAATGATGATGAAAGGGGCGAATGTTCGGAGGGTGTTGTTGGCAAACTGTGAATCACCCGCTGGCCGCATCTATCCATCCGTCCTTCGTCTGCCTGCCTGCCTGTTTGATGCATGGATGGACGAATGGACACACAGATGAAAGCACGGACGGATGGTCGCTGTTGGTAAAACGTCTTTTATGGTTGAAGTGTTGACTATATATTTTTAGGCATTTCATGCGTATTCCTACGATACATGCGTCACGTTGGGTTAGCGTCAGGGTTCGTAGTATGCTTAAGCGTTATCCACTGAAGTAGGTATGCAGTAGTCAGGCATACTACCATCCTAATCACAAGATTTGCGTATGAGCTTACCACTTGGGGTATTGGTGATACCCATGTTCTTTGCATCGTTACGGAACTGTAAACAAACTGTTATATAGAACGTATGTGACTTTTCAACATTTTTAACGTAAAATAAGTTGAATGCTTTTTGTGCAAATTTTCGAACTTTCACTCAACAAAAAAACTACTCCACATTCTCTTTATCTCGTACTTCGGGGCTTCCGAACATTTTTTCGTTATTATTCTTACGGGTAATTGGTGCTCATCTTAGTTAACTTTGTGATATATTGTCGCATGTACTTAAAATAACAATTTATCTGAACCGGATGCACATATTTGCGTTATAAAAGTCTTTTTCTGAGTCTTTGGAAAATCGAAAGTAAGCAATCTCCCAAAAGTGGTCGTAGGAGAAGAATGAGTGTGGCTGATATTTGTGTCATCGCTTACTTGGGGCTCAGAGTTTGTCTATTGTACATATGTTGGGGACGATTGTTCAACCCCAATATTTCCACCTCAGCAGAAAATCAGATTTTGATTTAAAAAAACTCTGATACGTATGCTGCCATTTCGATAAAGCTCAGCGCTTATTCACAACCGCTGAACGAATAAAATAAAATGGCTCTTATATACGCCACCAAACCACATGCGAGCTGATGAGCCATTATCTCCACACGGCAAACACTATAGAATAAGTTCTGTGTTGGCCACACAAAAAAATGGTAATAACGAAATGAAATATTAAAAGGCCCATTTCCCGCGTCGCTACGACATGAGCACCGCACTCGGCTGCACTCCACTAAAACCTCTGAGCAGCTTCTTTTCATTCACAAAGTCTTTTTGTTTGACTTCTGATCGATTCGAGTCAAGCATGTCGACGACAACAACTCAATCTCTCGCTGCAGAAGATAGTGACAACGGCTCGCTATGGCGCTCAGCCATTTAGAGCGATATGCTGTCAGCCCCCCCCCTCCTTTTTTTTCAAACTTCAACATCGTTCAACATGTTCCCAACATTTGCGACATTGAGCTAAGTGAGGCGTAAGCCTATGCCCACTCACTCAGGAAGGGCATAATTGAGGCGGCGATATTAAGGGGCTCCAGAAATTTGGGCGGCTATAAAGTAGGTTTACAACGCCGAATAAAAAAGGTGACAACGGAGGCACCAGTTTCTCCTTTATCTTGAGTCTCTGCTGCGGTAACTTGAACACTTCCATAGACAGGCGGTGTGCGAAAATACTGGCTTTTGTAACTTCTTACGTCGAGGGGCGAGATTATGGCTTCTCGCTGCCTAATACAACAAGCGACGAGACTGGTGTTATCAGGAAATCGGCTTCGAGCTCCTACAACGAACGAATGCGCTGTCAAGTTCACAAGGGATTAAAAAACTGGGGGTGATGTATGCAACAATACTTCTTACGGGAATATCAAACTCAAATAAAGATAGGCTTCATCAGTGCTCCGTAGACTCTAATGACGTGCCGCTTAAAGCAATTGATATAACTAGAAACCGGACATTGTTTGCCTGGTTTTCGTAGTATGGTCAGCAATTAGCCAGTCCCTGATTAAGAATGTAGCGCAAGCTATTGCTCGATTGATTTCAGACAATTTAAATTTTGTATGATGCGTGAGTCTGTGATAAATGTGTATGGCAAGTAAAGACAATGAAATGTTATATGAAATTGTTGTCTAAAATTACTGAAAATTATAACTGAAGTAACACATCTGGCATAGTTACTACGGTGGATTGGAGCGCACACAAAATATTTAAGATGAAAAAATTGGCCTGGAATCGGCATGGTACACTGCAAATGTCGTCGAGAGTGTGAACAAAACGTTTATTTGGGATTCTGCGCAAGAAAATGGTAAATGCTATTCCAGAGGCGCTGCGTTAGAGTGCACAGAACGTGTAGCGGGGCGACCGAGCGCATCGAGGCATGTTAGACACGAGCGCCATCTGGCAGTTATCTTCGAAAACGAAGGCGTGCGTGCCCGCGGAGAAAGATGCATGTCTGTCTCGGAGGTGATAAAGTGTAGAACGCAAAGGGACGGGCAGGTGCCACCATCGTGTCGTCTTAGCAAAGCGTTGGACATTAACCTTTTTGAGCATCACGTTGCACTGTCAGCGCAGTGCAATAAACGCTAAAGTCCTTATAGTTACTTGTCTGTGCCTCTTCTAGTATAAAGGCACACATACAAAACATCGACGTGTTGTTCTGTCACCTCAGATATGCACAATAAGTGCTTTTCAATTCACAATAGCACATCTATGAACGCTAAATCTTGAGCAATAATGGAGCACGCAGCGGCTGGGGTCAGCCGTTTGGTTCCGTTTGAGGTATCGTTGAGGGCACATAAACAGACAAATGCACAGGTGGATAGACAGAGAGACAGACCAAAACTTTTTTGTCGAAGGTCCCCAAGAAAGACTATATCGTCTTTAAATATTCTGAAACGGTAATGTACATGACTAAAGAGGCAGAAACCGTGACTTAGTGAGAGACTTGTGAAGGTGCACCTCCACCTAGCAGCACCGCCGACGCTCGTCTCACTCGGCTCGTGCTTCTGATCACTGCTGTTCTTCTGGACAGTTCCTCACGCTGCCTCATCGCTGATAACTATACCGCCTTTGAACCGCCAATAAACAATCTCACGATTGATCGAGATGCTGGATGTTGCAACCATTTCGCAGTTCCCTCGCATGATATTTCTAAGCATCTGCTTGAGTGAGCAATACTGGTTTTCAAATTAACCTTAAAAAACGCTGCTTCTCTACAAAAAGTGCATCATCTTAAGCAACGATGTTTACAAACATGACAGTCTTTCTTTGTTTCAGGGGCGAAGCTTCTTAGGGTGTGAGTCTGTCCATCCTCCGTTGGTGTATGTAGCCACCTTGCAAACACCCCACTACACCCCATCACCGATCTATCACTTCAGCGACCATAAAGCCACTACTGTTGAGAAGTAGCCAATATGAAATGTAAGATGTTCGTGTACTTCTATCCAGGTGCGCGTTAAAGAACCATAGATTGTTCCACTGTGTCTACCCTTTGTTTCGACGTGACCACCTATAGTTACACTCTTCCAAACTGCCCACTACTTCATCCTCCCAAGCATCCCGCTGCGCACCATTATGGTCAATCAATTCACCGACCATAAAGCCGTTATAGTGAACAGGGAACGGAAGCGACGTCTAGCTACCGCTTACCTGTATTATTCCCAAGCTGCTGACATTTATGTGAGCCCTCAGGCATTCTCAATTTGTTCATTTAGGGGCGAAGCTCCTTACAGTGTGGGTGTGCCCTTTCTCTATTGGTGTATGTAGTTACCTTGAAAATATTCCACTATGTATACACCCCATCATCGATTCGCAACTTCACCGACCAAAAAATGCAATACTGTTGAGAAGTAGACAATATTAAATGCAAGATGACCGTGTACTTGTATCCAGGTGCACGTTAATGAACCACAGATTTTCCCACTGTGTTTATCTCTTGTTTCTACGTCACCGCCTATAGTGCCATCTTTGCAGACTGCCAACTACTTTGTCCTCGCATACATCCCGCTACGGCCCCGTCACCGATCCATCACTTCACTGACCATAATGTCGTTGTATTGAAGGGCGAACGGAAGCGACGAATAGCCACCACTTACCAATAATAAAATTTCTTGTATACATATATACAGTGTCTATCACGTCTTTGAGGATGTAGTGGGTGATATTCGAGGTCGGTTCAGTGTTTAGCTATGAAACCTTCCACCGCTTTGCCCCACTCATAATCATTCACTCCGTGGATATGCTGATATGCTGTGTTTTTTTTCTTCTGTTCTCTCAGCAAGTCGTGCTTTTGGGTTTCACGCGGGCGCAAGCCAATAAACATGGAGCCACTTAACTGTTTTGTAGGTCTATGCTCATATTTATGGCACTTTGTGTGAAATTTCGTATCGATCGTGCCACCGTTAACCTAGCTTCCACGCAACGATGCCAACCTCTTGCTTAGGTCCTAAGCATTCCATGTCCCTTTCGTTACGCCACGTCACCTGACGAACCTCCATAGAATTCTTTACAATTTTTTAGCCAACCCGTGTAGCCAGCGGTTCCAGTGGAAGTAAGCACAGACGCCAACGACGTCGGGCGTGGAACTGTCCCTGCCCAACAAAGCTGGACTGCTCAATATACGTCGAAGCGTACGCTATTCAGACGAGTAAGAACGCTGAAACTAGTTACAGTGTAACTGAAAAGGAGTGTATATGGCTCGTTTGCGTGTGTTAAACAAGACAAAAACGTATCACTTACTATCGTTGGCGATATTAGTAAGAGACAAGCGCTGGCAAATAGGCTACGACATTCCTGGACAAGCAACGCTGTGGTGTAGACGACAAGCTACCCTGCCTTTCCTCTCTATTCATATATATATATATATCTCTCACACACACAATAAGCACAGTGTAACAACTGTCTATTGCCCTGAAAACATTTTCTCATTGTAGTGCAAATGAGAAGATTGTTCATCGCATCCGCGGCTAAGAGCATGCTTTTGTCTCGTAAAAATGGAATTACAATTTTAACTTTATGTCTAAACTCCACAGCAAATTAGAGCTGGCGTTACTCAACAGCGGCTTGGTCAATCTGCGGGTAGGACAAGAAATCCTCGCAAGACATATTTTGCTTAAAAACAAACGTGTATGACTTCGAACTGTATTTAACGCACTTAAAGCACCTTGAGGGTGCGTCAGAAACTACATTTTACTTCTTTTTTTTTCACGCGCTCAAAAAGCCACCCGTTGCTGCTGCTGGGGGTGTGTTCGTATGCCTGCATGCCTGGATGGCAGTGCTTGCAAGCGGCAGAGAAACACAAGCTTGGCCTCTATACCACTCGTGAGAACAACAAAAAATGTGTGCGTTCCTTAACCGAACACCAAGTTATAATGAACAAAACTTTATGAAGCCTGTGGATACCGTACGTGAGTTCAGCTTTCGACTTCAACCAGAAGGGCAGTTGTCATCGCCTCCACCAACCAGTTTTTTGGGCATTCATTGCACCGATGGAATCAGACCGAGTGTAGATCGAAGAATTCTGTTTTAAAAATTTGTACACGTTTTCGAGAAAAACTGCTACAAGGTTAGATACATCATATAGCAAGCTGTTTACGGCGACACAAAAAGCAGTGAAAAATATTAGACAGTTTTTATAATAAATACGTTTATTTGGATGATAAGACTTCGCTAAAAGTAAGGATGTGTGGCAAATGAAGCTTCGTGGGGGGGGGCTGCTTCTCATGAGTTCAATTCTCATAGTGTTTAAACTCTGCCAGCTACTTCTATTCTTCAATTTATTGTATTCTTTCGTGATTTACATTTTAATCAATGAGTTATATAATTTATTATTTGGTTAAAAAAGTGGGCAACCTTTAAAACATAGAAATCAAGGGCATTTTGTATTAGAACAACAAAAAGCAGGATTTCATCCAAGCAGGAACATGGGGACCGGGAAAGGTATGTTAGATATCACAGCCAGCAGGGTCGATATTGCTGGAAATAACAAAAAAACGTGTACCATAACGGTCGGGTTGGAAAGAAATGAACAACAAAACTTGCTTAATACGTGCGCCAAGGAACAATTGGGAATTTGGTTCAATACCTATTGGATAACTCACACCATGACAGTCAAACGGCTGGTACGAATTAAATGGATACAATGCACTTCAGGATCAGAATCATTTATTTCAAATTGGAGAAGGCTTAAGGTACATTGTAGAAGTATGTAAAAAGAGATAGCGTGGTCACACATTGAAATGGGAGTCACATGTGAACAGACCTATCACTTTCATGAACATTGAGAACAAAAACAACAATCAGAATACACACACATAGCTGTTCTGCAATCACTGCCGCTCAAGCTCCGTATTTACGTACACATTCTTGTTTACAATAAAAACATCTGTTAAAAAAACTTATGCTTCGCTCCAATGGCCGTACGCTCTAAAAAAGAGCGAGTAAAAGGGCGTCTTTCTGTCACACAACAATAATTGTCATCTATATTGCGTTCCATCCTTGCGCTATCGCCCCTCGCCCGGTACATTCGGGTCACGATCGACATGCCCATTCTCAGGGTTACATTGCATTCTCAATAGGAAAGTGGCCAGCGCCGAGTTTTCAAGAAAGGAAGCGCACGCAAGCCTGATGACGATTATTGTTATGGGACAAAAAGACACCCTATTTACTCGATATTTTTAGAGTGTACACACTAAACAAATTCTGACCCTTAAGGGTGTCAAAAAGGGTGCGGACGCCCTTAGCACACCCTTTGACCACCCTATTTGTGCCTCAGCACCCAACAAGCGGAACCAACAGGGTGCACACATCAAAAGGGTGAAAACTGGGGTGCAAAAAGGGTGTGACAACTAATGGGTGCTGATGAGCACCCATTAGGGTGCACAATCACCGAAAAAAACTTTGTGAGCAACGTGGTCATAGAGCATAACCAACAGCTTTTAGAGGTCCCCTAGTTTAACATCATGGTCTCATTAGTAGCCCCACCGCAGTAACGGATATCTGAATAGTGGTAGTGCCCGGCTGAACGTAAGTTCTGCACTGGTTCTGGCATTTGTGCTGCCTTTTTCTCGTCGCCTCGCGGCTGGCGCTGACCAAGCTATGCGCTACGAGCTCACTAGCCAATGGCAAAGTACGCAGCTTGTAGAGCTACAGCAGCATCGTGACTTACACATATAGAGCTATCGGCCTCGTTTGCGCCTAACATTGCAAACAAAACTTTGCCCATGACAATACATATAAATCATACATTTGTTAATGCAAGGAAGTACGAACCAACAAGACCGTGGTAGAGAAAATAGTATTTGTGCTGTAAAATATTTGTTAACCTTACAATGTATCAGTTGACACGTGTTACTAACTTTTATGGCGGGCTATGGACTTTGACGTTCTATAATTATAACAATAAAAAAACGTTTTCTTGCTTTTGTTCAGAAAAATATTCTTCAAAGCAAGTTAAAATGAGCCTCGACTAAAACATTTTCCTAAAGAAAAATCACCAAATACAGTTAAAATTATGTTTGGCAACCAGTACGCTTATTTTGTTGTGATGAATTTTGTTTGCTGCCTGTAAATTGTATTATTATAAAATCATTTGAGCACTGTTTTTAACAGCCAGATTAACCACTCAACCAATGTACAGATGTTAACGAGGTATCGGTATAAGAAATACACAAGCAAGCAAACGTTTCAAATATCGCGCAACTGCGCATTATGTCTTTTTTTTCTTTTTTAAAGTTGAGAAATATTTTATGCAATACATACTGGCGTATCTTCTGTTTTCACTAATTTTCACTATAGTTTTAAGCGGAAACAATCTATATACTTATCATATAAAAGATAATGTGCGCAGATGCAGCTCGATGGCGTCAGAAGAACAGAAATAGCAAGTTCTTCCTGGAGGCCACAACAGCCATGTGCAGAGCGTTTAAAGTTGATTTTTGTTGTTCAAAGTGTGCTTGTGCTGTCTTTCGTGTTCTGTCGGTGCTGCATGTTACGAAGATGCACTATGCTCAAGAGAGGACCGGCTGCTTTGTATTGTCGAGCGCTCGCCAAACTAAAAAGGTAGGTGGATGTTTCTGCTGCCCACGCTTTGTTTTTTGCTTCTCCCGCCAAAGCCGCGGCACGCCCGATCCAGGCTGCTGTGCTCCGGCTTGCGTCGTTGGCTCCTCCCGCGGCTAACACCAGGAGCGCTATAGTATAATAACGTTGTCAACTAAGGTTTTCCTAGCTAGTAGACGATAAGTGAGTTTTTATTAACGTAGCGAGACTGTTGGCGCGTGTGATTTCATTAGGCTAAAGTCTAAGCTCGGGGACGTTACGCGTGAACGAACTTTTTCTGTGGGGAGGCGGGTTAAAGCAATGTGTGCTGTGCAGCTGTGATTCGGCGGGCGATGCTCTGCACGCTATGAATCACTATATTTTTGCAATGCCGTTGAACGAAGTTCGGGGACTGCGCCTGTAAACCGTAAGCGTCGTTTGTGTGTCGCGTGCGTTGGAGTATTCCGGTGATTCGCGTTGAATTAGATCTTTGCGTATATTATTTAGAAGAATGGAGCAAATGACGTGATTTCCGCGTTGGTATTTAACCGGCCTTGTTCGTTTTCTGTGCCAAAACAGTATCTGAAGAAAGTTTTATAAGTTACCCGTCCTCTTTTCATCAGCTACATGATCTATAAATATGTGTGACTACTATAAAGTAGATGTGTTTTCATGTGTAACCAAATTTATTTATTTATTTATTTATTTTAACATACTGCAGCTCCTCTTGGGGCTATAGCAGAAGTGGGTACATCGCACAAAACCGTGCATCGAACAAGTTCAATAGTGAAACAAAAGCAAAAAGAAAGAAAGAAAACATAGTAACGACGAAACCAGGTATTCGAAAGTCAACATAGAAGGAAGTGTACAGTTTTAGCGTCATGGCAAAGGGTTACATAAAATCGACCTAACATACACATCTAAGTACAAAAGTGCACTCGTACAAAGGGGGAAAGGAAACAAAGCGGTATATGTACGTAGTTTACAATAGTTGTATTTTAGAAGGAAATGTAAGCAAGTCAAGAGAGCGCACGTGGCCAGGCAACAAATTCCAACGCTCAATCGTTCGCGGAAAAGCTATATTTGAACGTGTCTGTGCGGGGATGATACGGGGAAACGTTAAGGGTGTGATTGCTTCTGGTCTGAGTGGGGCTTGCATATGTGACATATTTGTTCGATGATAGGCGATATGAACAGTGAATGATGCGGTGAAAAAAGGTTAGTGATTCAATTTCGCGACGGGCCGTAAGGTGGTTAGCTCTAGAGATACGAGGGCTGTGGTTGTTGAAAAAGCGCAGTCATACCTGCGACAGTTGAATCGGATGGCTTTCTTTTGAACGGCTTCAATTTTGTTAATTTGGCCTTTTCGGTAAGGGTTCCACACGGAGCATGCGTAGTCGAGTGTCGGTCGGAATAGTGTTTTATACATCAGGAGTTTGGTGTCTTTCGGTGCTTGGCTGAGTGTGCGTCGAAGATAACCCAGTTTCTTAAGTGACTATGTGCATACATATTCGATGTGTTTTTGACCAGGATAGGTTACTTGTGAAAATAATGCCAAGATACTTATATTCTGTAACTCTTTGGAGGTTTATGTCAGCGGATGAGTACGTGAAATTAGACAGGGAACGTTTGTGAGTAAAATACATGGATACTGTTTTGCGGAAATTTACGGACATCTGCCACGTTTTACACCACGCGCAAAACCTAGAAAACGACTCGTTTAGTTTTTGGTGACATTGCGGTGTGCTAATGGTGTCATATAGTACGCAATTGTCCGCATAAAAACGAATTTTTGAATTGAAGTTGCCAGGCAGGTCGTTTATGTAGATCAGAAATAGCAGTGGTCCAAGGACCGAGCCCTGGCAAACTCCAGAAGTTACGTTAGATTTATTGGATACGGAACCATTAAATTCTACGAATTGCGCGCGATCTGAAAGAAAGTTTTCTATCCACTTGACCAAGGCAGGGTTGTTTATTATGGTAGTTAGTTTGCATATCAGCTTAGTGTAAGATACCGTGTCGAATGCTTTGGAAAAATCAATGAAAATGGCGTCGACCTGCTCTCCGGAATCAAGTGAACAAGAAATGTGAACGAATTCTGTTCATTGTGTAACCGTGCTGAAACCACTCCTGAATCAATGCTGAAACTGAGATAATAGGTTGTGTTGTTCTAAATGTTCCATGATGTGTTTATAAATTATATGCTCCAGTAGCTTACAAGAGTAGGAAGTCAGTGATATTGGTCTATAGTTAGTAATAATATGCTTTTCTCCGGACTTAAATAACGCAATTACTTTTGCCAGTTCCATGAGCTAGGCACTATGCCAGTTTCAAGGGATTTCTGAAATATGACAGTAAGATATTTGGAAGCCCAATCGGAATAACGGACCAAGAACGCATTCGGAATGTCGTCCGTACCTTTGCATTTCTTAGTGTTTAAGTTTATTATTAGGTTGAGAACCCCCTCTTCGCTAATAATAATGTCCGGTATTGATAAGAATGAGCTTGTACTATGAAAAAAAGGAACTTCAAGGTCGTCGCGAGTGAAAACAGACTGAAAAAACCTATTGAAAGCTTCGGAAATTTCCACAGAATCATTGGTTGTTTTATTGCCAATGGAAAATGACGCTGATGCGGCATCGCGGGGCAATACTGATGACCAAAACTTGCGTGGGTTATTGGATAACAGGTTCGGTAGTTCTATTCGAAAGAAATGGTTTTTTGTGGCGTTTATTTTGACCCGGAGTTCTTCGTTTGCCTGAAGAAATCTACAGTGATCATAAGAGAAACAGCGTGACCACGCCTGCCTCATCCTACGTATCCGACGTGAAAGATGCAAGATTTCACGGTTCATCCAGGGAACATTAGTATTTTTCTTTTTTGTTTTGATCGGTACAAATTCCAGAGTGCAAGTTTTCACCAACTGTTCAAAGAGACCAACTAAAGCATCAACATCGTTGCGTGCAGCGACTGCTAAAAATTGTTCAAATTTATTAGCTAAACAGTCGAGAACGGAAACGTCATCAGCGCGGTTAAAATCGTAAAAGGAAGTGACCACGAATTGCCGTTCCGCAATCGAACACTGCAAGGAAACTAGCACTGCCTTGTGATCCGAGATACCGTCGATAATCTCGCATTTACACACGTTATGTAACATATTTGAACTTACAAATACCAAGTCAAGGAGTGCATTTTGCCGGGTGTAGCCAGTTACGATCTGGGTAAGCCCGAAGGATAACGAAAAATTTATAAGCTCACCACAAATATGGGAGTCGCGGCCGCTGTGAGTGAAGGAAGGCCAGTCATCTCCAGGGGCGTTAAAATCCCCCATAAGAACAAGATGCTTGGTGCCGAAGTTGTGTGCGTTTGCGAACTCATTAAGAGTGTGAAACATATCAAGGGAGGAATCCGGGGGGCGGTATATGACACCAATTACAATCTGAAGTTTGTCGATGTGAAGTTTGCACCATATTGATTCAATGCCAGAAGGACAAGGCAGGACTGAGAGCCGTAAGTCCGACCGAAAGAGCAAGGCTACACCGCCACCTCGGCCGATTCGTCGATCGACATGAACCACGACATATCCGGGTGGTGTAAATTCAAAGTAATATCCTCGTGGAGCCACGTTTCAGTTATACCAATGATGTGTGGGGAATATGTCGAAACGAGAGAAAGGAAGTCGGGGAATTTGCATGTTGTGCTTCTTGCGTTAAGGTTAATAATAGTTAGTTTGGGTGCAATGCTACGGGGTAGTCAACACTGAGTTCCACGGACGAGCGGCGCACTAGAACTACCGGAAGTATTCAGGGGCGGCGATAAGCCCTGTGAAGGAACTTTCGGGAAAGTCCCAGGTTTATTTTTAGCACGGCTATGGTAACCAGAGGCCACAACTAGAACATTCGATGCGTCGTTCCAGTTGTAGCGAACGTTGTCGATAAATACATGGTCATACACTATTTTAACTGAGGAGCCACTATTGCGGAAAGTGGAGGTCGCGTCCCATAACTTCTTGCGGATAGATCGCACTCTAAAAGAGTAATCTTCTGAAATGCTGAAATCAGAGCCTTTAAGATGTTTGGCTTTCTTCAATAGAGCCATCTTGTCATTAAAATTTAGGAGTTTCAATATGATCGGACGCGCCAGCCTTTCACGCGGTTTGCCTAATCTACGTATGCGCTCTACGCGTGGCATTTCCATTTTCATTTTCTGCGTGACGAGTACAGACACACTAGACAGTATAGATTCGCCATTCTCGCCAGCGTCCTCTGGAAACCCGTGTAAGATAATATTATTTCGCCTGTATCGATTTTCGAGCTCGTCTATTTTGAGGCTGAGCTGTGCAAGTGTTTTACTCGCCGAGGCACCTTCAGCGCGCAAGGCTTCGCACGCAGTTTTCCCCTCGCAGACAGCTGTCACAGACTCGAGTGCCGCCACCCGTGATTCCAGCGCGTCGAATCTTGCGTTGACTTGTGTTTTTATGTTTGCTATATCGCTAGCGATTTAATTTTGGCTTGTGAGTATCTGAGAAATCATAGATAAAACAGTAGTGTTTTCGGGCTCGTTTTGAGTAGCATGGGCTGACGGAGTAGGCAGTGTAACCGCCTCCGAAGATGTATTTGAACTTGTCCTAGATCGCGTTGCGGGGCCATCTGAGTCTTTGAGAGGTTTATTTTTAGAACCAGGGCCAGGATTTAGTTCGACGTCACCACTAAGAATCAGGCGGCAAACATTATACAACGCATGCGAATATAGCGACACAACACCATGTGGGCAAGTGAGCAGCAGCAAGAAACGATCGTCAGATCTCAAGCAGTATGCATGGTTTAGGTAACGTACCTGTGCAAAGAAGACGAAAGGATTGAGCATGGTGCTCGAGCTGCTGCCGCCTTGCCCGCTGGCGAAGCACAGGGCAGCCAGGACTTTTATACCCGCAGTGGAAGACGTCACATGCCAGTGACGCTCGGTGACTGGGTGATCAGTAGTGACGTTCTTGCTTTGGTGGGCGCGCAAACTGTCAGCTGAAGTGCTGCCGAATCCAACGGTGCTATCAAGCACGGGTAGCGCATGATAGCTTAAGAGCACGCCGTCGGTGAGGTGCGCACGCAGTTTCGGAGCGTCTGTCGATGCCGTAGCAGTAGATCTCGTCGTTTCCAGCGTGGTGATACTGTGCAACCATGGTCCGGGCAGGCAGCAGGCAATCTGTGCAAAGAAGACGAAAGGATTGAGCATGGTGCTCGAGCTGCTGCCGCCTTGCCCACTCATTCCGGTGGATGCAATGTGTTTGTATCCAGCGGAAACATATAATAATAAATTATCATGATATTCAGCTTGATTAGGTGTACGTAAACTTGACGCCCCGTGCTGTAGGTGTGGTTCTCAAAGCGTGCAATTACGCTTGGGTCAATACGTTTTGTCTATGAGTAGCCGAATAGCCGTACCTTAGCTGTGCAAGCACTAGGTTGAGCAGTAGTTCACTCGTTTGAGCGCAATTTAGGTGGTATTGCTTGTTCCACTCTGTGCGACTATTGTTGCATTGTTCTGGTGTTTAGGAATTGTGAGCGCTTCACCCCACTTTGGCGTTAAAACTTTGCTGAATACCTTTACGCCTACAAACATTCTAAAACCTAGTTCTAACACAACTTTCAATTACATATTTGAAAACAAGTGTAACGCTTTTCTGATATCATAAATTCTTTATGTCCTCGCTGCAGATATACAAGTGACCTGTGGTATGTGCAGTTTATGAATACCTAATTTATTGCGCAAAACACAATCAGGTTATACATGACGGTATGCGTGCCTAAGGCATGCATATGTTGCTGCTGACATGCCAAATTAGACATTGTAGTTATCTAAGAATGAACAAATCTAAACTGCTGACTTTTGAAGTTGTACGCATCAGACCAATTGAATAATGTCAAAATAAATCTTCACCAAGTGATTGCTGTTTATTGGCTTGCACCGATGTCACTAAAACCACCGTGTTGGTAGTTAGACCATATGGTAGGACGCAAAATTCATGACGTCGTATTGAATGTTATTGTCACAATATTTGCAAGGTACATTGTTATTAGCATACAGACGGAAACCACGTTTTGGCCTCACCGTTATCATAATGAAGCAGGTTAGGCACAATGTAATTCAGCTGCCTTTACGTCATGCTGGGAAACCATTACGTTATGTAGCTATCTGTAGTTTCTGAGATCCTGGTTGCCGGTCAATATTGCAGAAGCTTGCCTCCTTTATTGTGATAGCGTGTGGTTCAAGATTGATGTTTTGTCCTACCGTTTCCACTTTTCCTCCTATGGTCATTAGACAGCTTGTGCTGTTTGATGAAAAGTGAGGAGTAGTGCCTTTTTAGCCAACCAGAACAATTTAGATCAATGATCACAATGAAGCAGCACACAATATTCATTTAGTGAACTCAATTTTAGGCAAATATAAACGTCTGAATACTACCTGCTGGAAGGAAGGTCCATTCGTTGAACTCATGAAAAGAAATGGTAGAGAAGGAAAGGCAGGGAGGATAGCCAGACCAGCAAAGCCGGTCTGCCACCCTTCACGGGGGAACAGGAAGATTGAAGTCCTGTCGCAGTGGTCTAGTCGCTAAGGTGCTCGGTTTCTGACCCGAAGGTGGCGGGATGAAGTCCCTTCTTTAGTGGCTGCTTTTTCGATGAAGGTGAAAATGCTGTAGGCCTGTGTGCTCACAATTGGGTGCACGTTAAAGAACCCCAGGTAGTCGAAATTTCCGAAGCACTCCTCTACCTTGGTAAAAATTCACGTGTCAGTATTCCTTAATTTTTTGTGTTATCTGCAGTGAATGCATATGCGCGTACTGACATACATATCCAGTGGTATTGCAATTTTACATAATAAAATATTCATATGGTGAATATTGCATGGCATTTACTTATGAAACACATCAAATGAGTATCATAACTACAGAAATGCAAATTTGCCTCTATGAAGGCACTCGTGCATATTTTTGGCCAGCTTCAAGAACAGAATTTATTGATCGCAGGCAACAACATTACTCACGCGTGCTTATCTTTTACGTACACGCAGTTGATACAGCTAAAAGGGGTTGTCTTCGTTTAAGAGTTTTAACTCCATATTCGTGCATGAGCGAACTATAAATGTGAATGAAAATTCACATGTAAGACATCGACATGAAAAGCTCTGCAACAGCATGCTTTTTGTTGTATTTATACTGCAGCGTGCCCTTTTTGTATTTCTAAGTTGCATGCCCTCTAAATATAAGTTGGCCGTGCGTTTCTAGCCATTCACTGAAATTTGGCAAGCAGCACATGCAGTCTTCAAAAAACTCGCCAAAATAATTTTTTGCACCGGTGCGGAAATTCTTCTGCGTGGTCTGTCATTTTATGTGAGTGATGCTGCTCAAAGCAATTTCCTGATAAGGTCAAGGAGCCCAAGCACCAGCGAACTCTAAACCATTGTTTCAAGCATCAGCTCTGTTCACCCTGCTTATGCGCTGTGCCTCACCAAGCTACTAGAAGCAGCCTACTAATAAGAAGTGCTCTCCTTACTCCAATCAGTTTGGCCGCAGTGTGTATGGTCTTCACAGTACTTGCCAAAATCATTTTTGCACAGGTGAGACACTTATTTCTTTCTTTATTTGTGTTATTATTACTGCATGCATTCCTGCCAAGCAAGAGTACTAATGTTTCCTGTGAATAGTTTGTCATGGCAAGCAGAGGCTTTTAAGCACAAAGTTCATGCTGAACTTTAGTCCTTCAAGTAGTGTGGAACGAAGCTAGTGACAGTGTCAACGCGCTATCTTTAGAAATAAAGGCTTTGCATGAAGAGCCTGTCGCACCTTTAGAGAGGCACAAGAAACTTCCAGGTGAAAATAAGCAACTTCAGATGAGAATTGAAGAATTTACAGTGTATTCGAGGTCAAACTATCTGACATCAAAGGCGTCCCTGATAAGGGTTTTCTTTTGACGCTGTTCGATTTTTTTGTATGATGATGGAAAAACCATTAATTTGTGATAACACTGACACTACAGACAGAGTAGGAACAAAAAGCCGAGTTTGAAAAAGATGGTAGTACATTATGCCCGATGTCACAAAGGATATGTTCTGGCATAGCCTCCTTTATTTTCTGTGCCTGCGCTTTGCCGCCGGGATCAAAGGGAGCTGACCGTCAGGCTGAGTTCCCGCAATCACCACCAGGCGGCGCTGCCTTCCCAGAACCAGAACTGTGGCTAGCATTTTTGGATATCAAGGGAGCGTACGATAGCGTGGTTCAAGAGGAATTCTTGGGAATACTGGACACACTAGGCGTGGAACATGTAGTCACTAATCTTTTAAAGGATATCTATAAAGGTAACAAGGTAGTTATAAAATGGGAAAAACAGGTATCCAAGCCTGCAGAGGTGAAACGGGGGCTTAGGCAGGGGTGTCCCCTGTCACCCTTATTATTTATGATGTACCTACAAGGATTAGAGGCAAAATTAGAGGGATGTGGACTGGGCTTCAACCTCTCTTTAGTCAAACAAGGAAAACTTTTGATCAGGCACAACCAGCATTAATGTACGCAGATGATATAGTGCTAATGGCCAACAACAAGGAAGTTTTGCAGAGATTGATGGACATCTGCGGTAATGAGGGAGATAGGTTAGATTTTAGATTCAGTAAGGAAAAATCAGCATTCATGATTTTCAATGACAACGAAGGTAGTGAGCTTAGAATACAGGAGGTCACGCTAGAGATAACAGATAAATACAAATATCTGGGCGTATGGATAAGCAATGGGACCGAGTATCTGAGGGAACACGAAATATACGTGACGACTAAAGGTAACAGGAATTCAGCAGTCATGAAAAATAGGGCACTGTGGAATTACAATAGGTATGATGTTGTGAGAGGAATTTGGAAAGGGGTCATGGTTCCTGGGCTGACGTTCGGCAATGCGGTCTTGTGCATAAGATCAGAAGTTCAAGCAAGATTAGAAATTAAGCAACGTGGAATAGGTAGGCTTGCTTTAGGAGCTCACGGGAATACACCAAATCAGGGAGCACAAGGTGTTATGGGATGGACATCATTTTAGGGCAGGGAAGCTAGCACGAAGATAATATTTCAGAAGCGATTGAGAGAAATGGGGGAAGAGCGTTGGGCTAGGAAGGTTTTCAGCTACTTGTACATGAAGAATGTCGATACAAAGTGGAGGAAGCGAACCAGGAAGTTGACTGGTAAATACTTAGAAAACAGCAGGTGGCCCAACCAAAAAGAACTATCGGTTAAGAAGAAAGTGAAGGAAACGGAGACTGACATGTGGAGAATGGGAATGATTAAGAAGTCCGCACTGGAGATCTATCGAACTTTTAAGCAGGAAGTTGCCAAGGAAGGAATCTATGATAATACTTGGGGTAGTTCTCTACTGTTTGAGGCCAGGACGGGAGTACTGCGAACCAAGACATATCAGGCCAAATACGAAAGGGTAGACACAGTATGCAGTGCGTGTGGAGAGGAAGAAGAAACTGCCTAACACTTGATAATGTTCTGTAAAGGGCTTCACCCTATAGTTCAGGATGATGGCGCAGAGTTTTTCAAAGCACTGGGGTTTAGGGACCGGGAGGGCAAAATAGACTTTAAGCGGGTAGACTTAACTAGAAGGAGGTTATCTGATTGGTGGCTAAAGTCAAGGCACGAGTGAAAATGAAACCCTTCACTGCGAAGTACGAATCCTCAGCTTCATTATTTAAAGGAAAGAAAAGATAAATGTAATGGTTAGTTCGCTAAGTGTTGCGGCTAGGTGGCGTTAGCCGCCGTCCGATCTAAAGAATACAGCCACATCCATCCATCCATCCATTCGGCAGAGCCTGTTCACTGACTCCGGTGCTACCGCCGGCACTGACGAGTGGGTCCTTCGTTGCGCGTTTGTAAGCGCGGCAAGCTTAAAAAACAAAAGTGTGATACCACTCCCGTGTGCCACCTAAATATTTAGGAGAGAACATATGCAAGAGAGAAAGAATAAGTACGCAAGATAGCACATTGAACAGAACACCATACCTTCAAGGAAACGGTAGAGAAACTGCCCAGGCATTGTACACACGAGAAGATTGCGCTCGCGAAGTACATTGGCAGCGTTGTCCACGGCCTCTTTGAGCGGGTGCTTGCTACGACGCACGGCTCGACTTTTCGTTGCTGTGGGACGTTCTGACACACTGGCTCTTTCTGATCGCCGCGTCACTTCTCGGGGCTTTTGTCGAAGGCTGCAAGTAGCGCGGATATTCTTCGAATACTCTAGGCACCACACCTTTCATAAGCCTTCGTGTTTTACATGCTTGCTTAAAATCAGAAGCAGCGAAATGACGACTGCACACGGTTGAGTAGGAGGAAGTGGTGTTCGGCGTCCAATTGTCTCGTGAAATGACTTTTATCCACTTTTGCCGCAACTCCTCGTCGCTTGGAATTTCGCGGAATGAAATTCCTACTTCCTTCTTTTTCCTTGAAGACTTGCAACCGGGCACGCAACAGTACGCCATCGCACCTGACGCGGGTCATCACAGCTTAATGAACCATGGAGACTTGTGTGCGTAGACCGCTGCACGAGACAGAAACGAGAGAAACCGTAAACTAACATTCCTGATTACTTAGCGAAATTCGCTTATAGGTGCGCGGAAAAGCCTCACGAGAAAGAAGCGCGAAAAATGATAGCAAAGCATGAAACCGGCCCTGCAAACACGAGGTGCCAACGACGTTGTTTGTTTACATGCACTCACTTATTGCAGCGTGTCATCTGTTCACGCAACACAATGAAGCAACAGTTAAATATCATACTTGCTGAAAGTACTACGCTGCGAAGATAGGTGCGCAGAAAAGCGGAAAAGTATTGCCAGAAAGAAGCACGAAAAATGATAGCCGCGCTTGACAACGGCCGTGCAAACGCGGGGTACAAACGACGTTGTTTGTTTATACGCACTCAGTTAATGCCGCGTGTCATCTGCTCACGCAACACAATGAAGAAACCGTTACAATTATACTTGCTGAAAGTACTACGTACCGTTTTGGTCGTAAATAATTGGTGTTGCAAACGTATGCGACACGAACAAAGGTTTCCTGGAGATGCGTCGCCGCGGCTGAATGCGCCGACTCGATTCTGGGATGTGAGCGCCCCTGGCGGACAGCAGACGCAAAAAGAGAGGAGGATGCGGGAGGCGGCCGAACGGGCCCGGCGGACTGACTGCGCGGGCACAGAAAATAAAGGAGGCTATGGTTCTGGATAAGACAAAAAATTCCGCCATATCCACGAAGTGAATGATGATGAGTGGGCGAAGCTCCGGAGGTAAACCTGGTAAACCATGAATCCTCTGTACATTTTGCCCACTCCATTTTATTACATCGCTCCCCCTAGCGTACGTCGCCGCACTGAATCCAACGATATCCTTCAACCAATGACACGCGCCATATGTGACATCATTCCTATTTTATAAGATCTCGCGTCTTTCATCAACTACAAGTACCGCTTTCTAGTTTATAACATCTTGCATCTTTTCATCATCAGCTACAAGTACCACCATCTAGTAAACACTACAAGAACTAAACGATAGGTGGCTACATACAGGAGACGGTATCGCCATCTAGTGAACACTGCAAGAACTAAACTAGAGGTGGCTAGATACAGGGGACGGTACCGCCATTTAGTGAACACTGCAAGAACTAAACTAGAGGTGGCTACATACAGGCAGCAGGGGACGCACAGCCCACACCCTAAGGAGCTTCGCCCCTAAAAAGTTACGTCTGTATACAGTGGCCTTTAGTTTTAGATTAGGTAGTCCTACTTATGTCAACTAACACTTGACAAGACAAGGTAAGCAGTTATTGAGAGAACCAATGCAAAAAAAAAAAACAAGTAGGATGGAGGTTCGTTTGGATGCAAGGCACGAAATTTATAGCAAAAATTGGAAATATTAGCAATTTTAAGGACTGCCTTCTTGGAAGACCAGGCAAAATGCTGTGTTGATGCCGTCAGAGCCACACTTTTCTTGAGCTTGCAATGTCAGTAAACTATGACTGACATGGCAGAATTTTACACCTAGATAGTGAGAAACTGATACCTAGGTAGACAAAAAGGGCACCAGCTATCTTAAATGCATTTACCTTAAATACTCTTAGCATTATAAATAAGACTAGTAGCCTGTGTCTCTATGTCGATGACATGTCGGTAAAGTTCGTTGCCATTCTTTTGACATAATCCTTGTATTTTTGATTCGATATTGCCCACCGAAAATACCAGGGTACACTAATAATGGCAGTGTGTGGTCCATGAAGTGGGTAAGAAGAATAGCGCTGTACATGCAAAGTTATTTTCGGCTGATGTCAGTGGCCTTCCATGTGTTAAGCCCTGTGTTGAGTGTCTTGTGGTACGACTAGGGGATTTTGTTTTGCAGCATATAGCACGCCTTCGTTAGGTCATAAGTAGGAATGTTTTGAGTTTCTGGAAACAAGGTAACTTGATTTTTTGGTCACAGATGCAGAGACAATTTTTCGCTCACAACCAACGGGGCAGACGCCGACGGCGAGTTTTCTGCGAAACGAGCTCTTCAACGCTATCATGTTAAAAGACTGACATAGGCAGCATTGACCAATTGAATCCAAAGAATAAAGTTAAGTGTGCCAGCAGGAATCGAACCCTAGTATTCTGCTTGGCGATTAAGTATTCTACCGCAGAGCCATGCCCGGCCTCGGTTATACCTTCTAAATAGTCTCCAATGTTCGTGTAACGTCCACTGTCCTTGCCGTACTGGCTATCAAGTTTCATAACTATTACATATGCACTCCTATGATGCAGCCGTGAGGTCGAATCAAAGTCAATTGTAGTCAGGCACCATCCTGTGAGGTATTTATGTAGCAGTGATCAGGGCTACCATCCTCGCGAGTCCCAGCGGAAACACCAGTGCTTTATACCAGCCTACCACTTCTAGTGTGGCTAATATCCATGTTTCTGTTGACATCGTTACGAAACTGCAAATAACTGCTAATGTTGTCACGGGTGTAACATCTCCCCATAACAAATGAAACATATGCGGCTGTTTAACGTATGTTTGTGCGAAAATTTTTACATATATTGAGCTTCACTTCATATTATCGCTCAGTAAAAAATAAAATACATTCACCTTGCATAAGCGTGTTTCGCATAACCTCGATTCTCAAAGTATGTGGGATCTGCCGAACTTTAAACATCAATTTGGTAACTTTAATGCTGCCATAAAAGTTATATATTGAACATGAACAGCTAGACTGCAACATACTAAATTTTAGGTATTAAAAACAGAATATATTCATGACTGCAGCATACCTAACAGGCAAATACTAGTAATACATACATGACACACTATAGTAGCGCTAGAATAGAATATTGCACATTGACACTTCACGATTTTTTAAAACCCTAATTACCCTAAGTGCCTTATTCGGTTTGTTCAAACTGGATGTGCGCAAATACTTGATGAATAGCTTTATTTACTCAAACCCAACTCATGTTGGACGTGTGTATCATGCTGAATCATTGCTCAGATGATTCTTGTATATATATTTTCTTTCTACTATGCTGTTTGCTTTTGTATATGGAATCTGTTGTATGTGCTACTTTCTGTAGGCCCCCAGGTACTGTCAAGTTGTTTATACAGCTTTTTGTCTGGACCCTTAACAACATGTTTCCCGTTGAAAACAAAGCGTATTTTGATGCTGACTTCTACTCACAACGAACTAAGAACACTCCAGCATGACAAAGCATATTGTATCTTGGACAGTCTGTCTTGTGAAACTCTTGGTGATTACTTCTGTCTTTATTATAGGCTTTCGGGTACGGATGTGCTGTAGAGAAGGAGCGCCCTGACCACACTTCTGTCAAAGAATTCAATGTCGCCTGGGCAGCTGAAGATGGACTGTGCAAGTTTTTGAATGATCATATTATACTAATTCAACACCACTTGCAATACATTGTCAATATTTGTGACTTTGTAATGCACGAGTTCAGAAACACACACATATAAATAAAGGGGCGCTGTAAATAAGCCTTGAGTAAGTTTGTAATCAAGGCTTTCAGCATGATGACAAAAGCATGGTATATATTCACACATGTTTTACAACACACCTACTTTCCTATCCATTTTCTTTTGCGATTGTGTGGGTACTGGCAACCCCTTCAATATGCGCCTCTTGACGGCTGGTGCCTCTAACTTCAATTTTTATTCAAGTAGTTTATTTGTTACGTACTATGCAAGAAAAAAGTCAGAATTTTTAAGAGTTAAAAAGAACTCTTGTCACAAAAAATATTTCTAGTGATAACAAAAAGATTAGAAAAACAGAAGATTGATCCTCACTGCCACTAATCTCACCATTACAATCGGTGCAGTTTGTCATACCTCATGTTTACTATTGTGAATTTTATGGGTTGTATATTATGTACACTAAAATAGTTGATGTGACTATCGCATCCTGTTAATTTATTTTTCATACATTTTCTTAGAGGCCAACTATCTTGCATTGCCCCGCCGCGGTGGTCTAGTGGCTAAGGTACTCGGCTGCTGACCCGCAGGGCGCGGGTTCGAATCCCGGCTGCGGCGGCTGCATTTCCGATGGAGGCGGAAATGTTGTAGGCCCGTGTGCTCAGATTTGGGTGCACGTTAAAGAACCCCAGGTGGTCTAAATTTCCGGAGCCCTCCACTACGGCGTCTCTCATAATCATATAGTGGTTTTGGGACGTTAAATCCCACATATCAATCAATCAACTATCTTGCATTCTTACATGCATAAAAGCTCACTTCTGCTACACATAATTTAAAAAAGCGCAATGTGGTAAGATTCTGTATTTATTACATATTATCTGTGTGTTTTTAAAGTGAGTATATGGCTGCTGAAATAATCAGTAGTATTCAAAACTTATGAGTCTTTAATTTGCAGGCATGCATGTCTGTATGGTGACCAAACATCCATAAATTGGGTATGCAAGTGTGCAGGATGCGGCGTCAAAGAGATTACATTCATTCTGGACCAAAATTGGGTAGCACAGGACATATACGCACTCTGGGATCAATTTCATGATCATTGAAATACACATATTTATTCAATATAAATTGCTTTAAGATATATATTTACTTTATAACATTTACATTTACATATATTACATAATGAGTGCACACCCTGGAATCGTGCAGGATGTGGAAGTGATTGGCAAGGTACGATGCAGTGACCATAGAATGGTACGATCTCGAATTCGCCTAGACTTGAAGAAGGAACGACAGAAACTGATACGCAAGAAGCCAATCAATGAGATAGCACTGAGAGGGAAAATACAGGAATTCAGAGTGTCGCTGCAGAACAGGTACTCGGCTCTTAGTGAGGAAGCCAACCTTAGCGTAGATACAATGAATGATAATCTGACGAGTATCATTACGGAGTGTGCAGTGGAAGTTGGAGGCAGGGTAGTTAGACAGGACACTGGCAAGCTTTCCCAGGAAACGAAGAACCTAATTAAGAAGCGTCAAATCATGAAAGTGTCAAGTACAACAGACAAAATAGAACTGGCAGAACTTTCAAAGTTGATTAATAGACGTAAAATATGCGATGTAAGAAGATATAACATGGAGAGAATTGAACACGCTCTGAAAAACGGAGGAAGTGTCAAAGCATTGAAGAGGAAACTTGGGATAGGCAAAAGTCGGATGTATGCACTAAAGGGCAAAGAAGGCAAAATAACTACCAATATGGATAGGATAGTTAAAATAGCGGAGGAGTTTTACAGAGATCTGTACAGTAGCCGAGACAACCACGACCTTAATACTATAAGAACTAGCAGTAACCCAGATGACACCCCACCAGTAATAATAGAAAAAGTCAGAAAAGCTTTGGAGAGCATGCAAGGAGGCAAAGCTGCTGGTGAGGATCAGGTAACATCAGATCTGCTGAAAGATGGAGGACAGATTGTGTTAGAAAAACTAGCCACTCTGGTTACGAGGTGTCTCCTGACGGGAAGGGTACCAGAGTCTTGGAAGAACGCTAACATTATCTTAATACATAAGAAAGGAGATGACAGGGACTTGAAGAATTACAGGCCGATCAGCTTGCTCTCTGTGGTGTACAAGCTATTTACAAAGGTAATTGCTAACAGAGTCAAGAAAACATTAGAATTCAATCAACCAAAGGAACAAGCAGGATTTCGAACAGGCTACTCAACAATTGACCACATTCATACTATCAATCAGGTAATAGAGAAATGCTCTAAGCGTAACCAACCACTATACATAGCCTTCATAGATTACGAGAAGGCGTTTGATTCAGTAGAAATATCAGCCGTCATGCAAACACTGCGGAATCAGGGCGTAGATGAAGTATATATAAACATTCTGGAAGAAATCTACAGGGGATCTACTTCTACCATAGTCCTTCATAAAGAAAGCAACAGAACACCAATCAAGAAGGGTGTAAGGCAGGGGGACACAATTTCCCCAATGCTATTTACCGCATGCTTACAGGAGATTTTCAGAAGCCTAGAATGGGAACAGTTAGGGATAAGAGTCAATGGAGAATACCTTACTAACCTGCGCTTCGCCGATGACATTGCATTGCTGAGTAACTCGGGGGACAAGTTTCAACTCATGATTATGGAGTTAGACAAGGAGAGCAGAAAGGCGGGTCTTAAAATTAATCTGCAGAAAACGAAAGTAATGTACAACAACCTCGGCAAGGAGCAGCGCTTCGAGATAGCTAATAGTGCACTTGAAGTTGTAAAAGACTATGTTTACTTAGGGCAGGTAATAACCGCAGAGCCGAACCACGAGATTGAAGTGACTAGAAGAATAAGAATGGGTGGAGCATATTCGGCAAGCACTCTCAAATTATGACAGGTAGATTGCCACTATCCCTCAAGAGTAAGGTATATAACAGCTGTATCTTGCCGGTACTTAGCTACGGAGCAGAAACCTGGAGACTTACAAAGAGGGTTCAGCTTAAATTGAGGACGACGCAGCGAGCAATGGAAAGAAAAATGGTAGGTGTAACCTTAAGAGACAAGAAGAGAGCAGAGTGGATTAGGGAACAAACGGGGGTTAAGGATATCATAGCTGAAATCAAGAAGAAGAAATGGACATGGGCTGGGCATGTAGCGCGTAGACAGGATTACCGCTGGTCATTAAGGGTAACTGACTGGATTCCCAGAGAAAGGAAGCGGGTTAGGGGGAGACAGAAAGTTAGGTGGGCAGATGAGATTAAGAAGTTTGCGGGTATAAATTGGCAGCAGCAAGCACAGGACCGGGTTAACTGGCGGAACATGGGAGAGGCCTTTGTCCTGCAGTGGACGTAGTCAGGCTGATGATGATGATGATGATGATAATGATGATGATGATATATTTACATATTGTCTCCTTTCACCTTGAACATTGCACCATGCAGCCGGCACTCTGCTGAGCGCTTCTCGAGGGCACTTTGGTAACTAGCACACAAACGTACAGACAGCTGTAAGTGGGGCTTCCACTTTATTGACTGCTGGAGAACGGCGGCTTCGCCAAATCACACTTCCTTTGCGGTGAAACTGACTTTGCTCTTGCAACAGTGCCAGCTTATCCAAAGATCAGCACTGTTCTTAAGAAGTAGCTCTATGTGCGGCTTGTTCTATCTGGAGCAGCGAAAAAAAATACCCGAGAAGCAGCACCTGGACAGGGTAAGACACAATTGCCTTATAGGCAGGTGGTAATGCGTTCTTCTCGTAGCCAATGAGCGCACACAGAAATAAAGCACTTCAGATTGAACAGCGCTTTGTTTAAAATGCCTGTTTGAAAGAAGCAGAAGGGCGAAAATTCCCCGTTTTTAACAATTTAAACTTAAAAAAAGTGGAAAAAAAATGCCAGGCCTGCGCTTAACGCGCAGTAAAGTCACAGCGGTAGCCAAGAGGGGCCTTTTGGAGCCTTTTCTAATCACTCTTTGGTTAACTGCTACAATAACACTTGCTAGGTACCCACCATGCATTATATTATCATAATTTTTGTGTTGTAGGCCAGCATTCACTATGCTATCCTTCTTCTTTCTTCGGTGAAGCGTGGTATTCACTGCACATTCATTACGCCTGTTGTCACAGAACGAGCGCTAAAAACGGGCGCGCCGCCAAATTCTTGCGATAACGCGCCCGAGAGACGCGGCGAGGTTAACGAAAAAAAAGAAAAGAGAAAACAAGCATCCAAGGCTCCCCGGGCGCGCGACGACTCTCCTCTCGGAAGCGTGGCTTCGCCGATGAACCTCCTCACCCCACAGCGGCGGCCGGGCAAGCGGTAGAAATTTACAGAAGGAAAGGGGCGTTATGCCGAGATGAGTCATCTGTCGGGGACGGCCCCCGTACACCCTCGCACCTCTCCCCAGCATTCGCTGCGTATCGCGCCGACGAAATGAAGAGAACTTTCTGGAAGGTGGCGCGGAAGGTATTTAATCGAGCAGCCGAGACGAGAAAGCAGGACGAGACGGAAGGATTTCTGCCCCTACAGAAATCTATACAGATGCAGGTGTACATGGCATACGTGCAGTGCTAGCTCAGAAACAACATGGCCATGATTGCGTTATTGTATATGCCAGACGCCTCCTATCCGCCCCTGAATGTAACTATTCGATCACAGAGCGTGAGTGCTTATCTTTTATGGGCGGTGGCAAAATTGTGACCTTATCTATACAGACGCCCATTTTCGGTAGTTACCGACCACCCAGCGCCCAAGTGGCTCATCTCTGAAAGATACACGAGGCCTCCTCTTTCGCTGGGCTTTGCGCCTGCAAAAGTTTTTCTATTCGGTGGTCTACAAATCGGCCGCCTACACCATGATGCCGATTGCCTCTCCCGGTACCCTGCAGACGATCCTGAAGACACTGACGAGCCCACGGAAAACTCTATCTTCTCAGTGTCCGACTTTCTTAACATTCGGGAAGAACAGAAGCGCTATCTAGTGCTGCTTGACATCGTCAGCCATACGGAATACACCCCAAATGATGCTTCTGTCCGCTACTTTGTCATTGAAAAGGGTGTGCTATACCGCCACAATTTCTGACCAGACGGGCCCGACCTTATTATTGTTGTGCCTAAGCATCTTCAAGCCAGTGGCGAAAAATCTTGGCCTCATTGTCACCGCCAAGTTCTCTGCTCCGAGTGGATACCAACCGTGTCCAGGTGGGTAAAATTTTCGACCACTTCTTCATGTTTTATCTCTACGCTGATGCAATGCCGAGCTAGACCGCGTCCTGTTAGGCTTAGCTCCGCAACGCCTGAGTTTTCCAAGCGTGATGGCGGCCACTACCACGGTTACGGGCTATGACTCGACCAGACTTCAAGTTGTGTTAATGGAGACCACCTCCTCTGACCAAGTCATTTCATCGGAGAACGAGTATTTTGCTGACATGCTGAAACTCTGGGAACGGAAGCTATCTCAGGCCGCGTCTGCGCCCAAGGAAAATGGGTCGCGCGCTGTGGCCCAGCAAAAGACGGGTACCTCCAGCTCGTCCTCGCGCCCCTCTACGATTGGTGCGCGCATTACAGCTCCTGCCTCGCTGATGCGTCAAGTGGCGACCACGCCATACCCCTCGTCTCTCTCGTGACGATTACATCGTCGTGCTGAAGCCGGATGCTCCTTTCGAGCTCAAATCCATCCTCTCGTCCGATCGTGTCGGTGATGCGATTCTTGCTAACTTGGGAGAACACTCGTCCAGTACGCTCCACGTGCGGCCAGTGTGGGACCAAAACGTTCTCATGTGCAGTGTAACCTCACTATCCATGGCGCAGCGCCTGCTTGGGGATTTTCAGTTGCTGGTGGGAGACCAGCATCTCCCTTTTCGGGGCCACGCCAAGGCATCAGGGGAAATCTTCCGGGATGCGATCACCATCAACCCATCTGAAACCCCGCAGTGCATCAAATCTGAACTCGATTGGCTGCGAGGCACTATCGTGGCCGTCCGCAAACTTGGTGACTATAGTGAAGCGGTAGTGGCCTTCGAGGGCACGATGCTCCCCCGCTTCATCTTCTACTACAGTGTCGTGGTCTACGTGCGCCCGTATAAGAAAACCATCCCAGCCTGCTCTCTCTGCATCTCCATTGGTCATCGACCCTCGGCTTGTCCGCGACCTACTCCCGGTCGCTGTACACGCTGTGGCACTCAAGTCCACGTGACTCCTGAAGGCCTCGCTCAACATGAATAATAACCGTCATGCCTCCTCTGCTCCGGACTACATGATACCGATGCTCGGGGATGCCCAGTAAAGTATCAGAATTCTAAGCTACCATCGACCCCAAAGCGGACTGCACCCCCATCAACAGGCCCACCAGCGGATATGCAAGCCAAGCTTGACTCACCTCTCACTAACCCGCCGATCTCACCGCCGGCCACCTCAATTCACTACCTACCACTTGTCGCAGGACCACCTCAGGTAAGCAGCCGGGCAGGGAGGAATGCTCCTCAGCCTCTCCTCCCCTCTCTCTTCTTCTGTAGAGCTCTCCACTCTACGAAAAGAGAATGTGCTTCTTCAGAGCTAAATCGCAGCTCTCACTAAGCAGATCGCAGCTCTCAAACTGCAACAGCAGAAATCGGCAGGACCTCCCACTGCTACCCCATCGGACGAACCCACCACCCCCTAAACTTGACCATCCTGCTACACCCACTCCGCGTAGTGATATTACACCCCCGACGACAGCGTCGGCTGCCCCGCCAGTTCAGGGGGCAACTCTGAACATTCCTCCCATAGACCTAAGCTTACCATTGGAGGACCGCATTAGTTGCCTCGAAAACGCTGTTCTCTGCCACATGTCTACCATTAATCTTCAACAAATTGTAGCTTGGGTGGTTCAGGTGGTTCAGGCCTGGGCTGTCACCCAGTTTCTCCCCAAAACTCGTTCACGCTCGGCCTCTACGGACAGCAATTCTGTCCCGTGTTGACACAAAGTTGCCGGTTCCTTTTCAGCGGCTTACAATGCAGCTTCCGTCCCTTTTCAATTCTGCAAAGTCAGGGGCGGGATATAGAGGTTGGGCCACAAAACTTTAGATTTTCATCATGGCGACTCCGTCATTTACATCTTCACTATCATCCCAACTAGAAATCATTCAATGGAACTGCAGGGGATTCGGGAACAGGCGAAAGCGTGCACATCTTCTGCTCTTCCTTCAATCTCGGGGCTCTCTTCCTGCCGTCATCGCCCTTCAAGAATGCGGTTCAAACCCTACCCTCTCCAGCTACTGCTCCTATAGAGGCGGCACTACCACTAGTCTACTTGTTCACAAAACATATACGGCTCTTCAGGTCCATCTAGACCTAACCCCCCCTACGGTTACTGCATAATCTCCGTTCTTCCCCAGAAACGAGGTACTCCATCAATTCATATTGTCACAATGCAGAAACAGCAGCAGTAGAATACAGGAAACTCACTTTAATTGTACCAGAACACTGGCAAACTGTTCGGAAGAGTACTTCGTCTTCTCTCACTGCGCGTGTTCTTCGTTGTTCTCTTGGTGCTGCATATTCAATGTGGCATTTGCCCCCCTACAGAGAGCAGCGTCCCGATGCTCTTCTACAAAAGACGGTGTAGTAGATGTATGGTGTGAATCAGTCTGAAAAGTAGGGCTTCATTCGCACAACGTGCATGATTTCTGGTTTTTGCTGGTGAGTTGTCGAGGGGCTGTCAGGAATGACCACGTAAACAACGTCACTCAGGCGTTGTAAAACTGTGTAGGGGCCAAAATACTTTTTCAGCAATTTGTCAGACAGTCCCCGGCGGCGGATAGAACTCCACACCTAGACTTTGTTGCCGGCCCGATAGATGACATGTCGGTGTCGCAGATTATAACGTTGGGCTTCGTAATTTTGCTGCTGGGTGATTCAGACACGCGCAAGCTGCCTTGCTTCTTCTGCTCGTTGCGTAAAAGATACAGCGTCCAAATCGACGTCATTGCAGTCGTGCAGTAACATGGCGTCAAGCATCGTCGTCACTTCACGGCCATGAAGGAGACTGAACGGCGTTCGTCGTGCAGTTTCTTGCTGCGCTGTATTATTGGTAAACGTGATGTACGGTAGAATGTCGTCCCAGTTCTTGTGATCCACGTCAATGTACATACTCAACATGTCGGCAATAGTCTTGTTGAGGCATTCTGTTAAGCCGTTGGTTGGTGGATGATAGGAAGTGATTTTTCGATGGGCTGTTCCACTGAGCTCAAGCACTGTCTTCAGGAGCGCGACCGTGAAAGCGGCCCCTCGATCCGTTACTATAATTGTCGGAGCACCGTGCCTCAGGACAATATTTTCTACGAAGAAGCGTGTGGTTTCAACGGCGGTGCCACTTGAAAAACCTTTGTTTCCGCGTAGTGCGTAAGATAATCAGTGGCGACTATTACCCACTTGTTGCCAGCATGAGAAGTCGGATATGGTCCAAGGAGATCCATTCCAACTTGGGTAAAAGGTACCGCGGGCACTTGAATTGGTTGTAATAGTCCAGCTGGTTCTAACAGTGGCGATTTTCGTCGTTGGCAATCGAGGCACGTGCGCACGTAATGCTTCACAATAGCTGGAAGTCTTGGCCAGTAGTATTTCTGGTGGATTCTGGCTAATGTGCGTATGTATCCGAGATGAACAGACGTTGGCTCATCGTGGCAAGCACAAATTGATTAATTTGTGGGGTTTAACGTCCCAAAACTACCATTTGATTACCAGAGACGCCGTAGTGGAGGGCTCCGGAAATTTTGACCACCTGGGGTTCTTTAACGTGCACCCAAATTTGAGTACACGGGTCTACAACATTTCCGCCTCCATCGGAAATGCAGCCGGGAATCGAACCCGCGACCTGCAAGTCAGCAGCCGAGTACCTTAGCCACTAGATCACTGCGGCGGGGCGTGGCAAGCACAGAGTATCTCCTCACGGAGTGACGTCGGAACGACAAGTAGGTGGGTGCTTCCTCTGGGAGCAACATTCTTCATATTGAAGACACCACTACGTAAACAGAATGACAGCAGGCTCCTTGCAAATCTTCTAGGGAAGGTTGTTGTCCGGCCATTCAAAAATTCAATAGGGGGAAGCAACTCACTGTCTTCTTTCTGCTTGCACGAAATCGTAGTGGTGTCGACGACTCCCACAAACGCCATGCTGTCATCTTCTGTGTTATCGTCGCGCTTTATTGGTGACCTTGATAAGCAATCGGCGTCGGCGTGCTGCCATCTGGACTTATACACGACCGTCATATCAAACTCTTGAAGGCGTAAGCTCCACAGTGCGAGCCGACCAGACGGGTCTTTCAAGTTGGTCCGCCAGCAGAATAAATGATGGTCGCTGACTACGGGGAAGGAACGAACATAGAGGTACGAACAAAACTTCATAACCGCCCATACGACAGCAAGATACTCTTTTTTCGTTGTGGAGTAGTTGGGCTCGGTGCGGGAAAGCGTCCTACTAACATATGCGATCACACGCTCGGCTGAGTCTTTCCATTGGACGAGTACAGCGCCTAAACCCACGTTGCTGGCATCTGTGTGGACCATGGTAGGAGCATATTCATCAAAGTGAGCAAGCACAGGGGCAGTCTGCAGGCGTTGTCAAAGATCGTCAAATGCCATTTGTTGATCGTCGCCCCATGTGAACGAAACGTCTTCTCTTGCGAGTCCTGTTGACGGTGAGGCTATGTGGGAGAAATTACCAATAAACCTTCGGTAGTATGCGTATAGTCCAAAGAAACGCCTGACTGCTTTCTTGTCTTTTGGCACCGGAAATTTTCTGACGGCCGCAATCTTTTCGGGATCAGGTCGAACACCTTCATGGCTCACCACGTGGCCTAAAAGTTGGAGCTCCTTGAAACCGAAATTACACTTCTCGGGTTTCAGTGTCAGGCCGGCCGACCTTACTGCCCTGAATACCGATAGCAGCCTGGTCAGGTGTTCCTCAAATGTTTTTGAAAAAACAATGACGTTGACCAGACAGACCAGACATGTCTGCCACTTAAGGCCTGACAGAACGGTATCCATCAGTCTCTGAAATGTTGCGGGGGCTGAGCACAATACGATTGGCAAGACTTTAAATTCATGAAGCCCGTCAGGCGTTACAAAGCCGTTTTTTCTCTATCTCGCTCGTCGACCTCAATTCGTCAATACCCACTTTAGAGGTCCATTGACGAAAAGTAGCGTGCATATCTCAGCCTGTCGAGTGAATCATCGATGCGCGGTAATGGGCATACGCCTTTCTTTGTCACACGGTTCAGCTTGCGGTAGTCGACACAAAATCGCAAGCTTCCGTCTTTCTTTTTAACCAGCACTACCGGCGATGCCCAAGGATTTCTTGACGGCTGATAACGTCATCATTGAGCATTTTCTTCACTTGTCCCTGGATTGATTCACGCTCTTTCGGTGCTACGCGGTATGGGTTCTGTCGTATTTGCCTTGCCATCTCCTCCGTTATTATCCGATGTTTCGTCAGTGGCGTTTGACTGACCCTCGAGGTCAATAGAAAACAGTCTTTGAACTGGTGAAGATCTAATAGACGCTGTCTGTGCGCTGGTGACAAATCCGTGCTTACGTCAATAGGTGGTGGGGCTGACATGGCTTGCGGCTCGTCCTGTTGTACTACACAGCACTCGCGAATTTCGGTGTTCTCGTCGAAGTAGGCAACTGTATTGCCTTGTGTAATGTGTCGTCGCTCGTTGGTAAAATTCGTCAACAGAACCTCTGCTTCACCGCACACAACATTGACGATACTTCTGGCAATTGCAACACCGTGAGAGAGTAGAAGCGTCAATACTTGTTCAGCGCTTCCTTCTCCAGTATTCTGCTCGCTGCACGTGACTGAAACAAGGCGGCACTATAATGGAGTCATCACGATAACGAGTCACCTCGTTAATGACTCGCAGGGATTTTCGGTGTAGCGCTGCGCTTTGATCCGCTGAAAAGGTCAGCACACCATCCGTAATATTGATGATGGCACCATATTCACGCAAGAAATCAATCCCCAAGATTGCCTGTTCGCAACACTCAGAAAGAATAACAAAAGTTGCGACGAAGGATGCATCCCCTATCTTCATTCCTGCGGTGCACTTTCCGGTAGGTGTGAGTAGCTGTCCTCCAGCTCCTCTAATCTGCGGGCCTGTCCATTCCATTCTAACCTTCCTGAGCGTGTCTGCCAGACTCTCACTCATTATTGAGAAGTCCGCGCCAGTGTCGACCATTGCCATGACGTCATGTCCATCAATCGTAATTGCAACTTCGGCAGTAACAACCCCATCTTTCGTCGATTCATTGAAAATGTGTCTCTCTTCGCTCGGCAGTATTTGGGGATTTTAAGCACTTCGACGATTCGCAACCTTCCCCCCTGAGGTCGCTGCTTTTAGTTTCCCCGGCGTGGACTAGGAGATCTCCCTCTTGGCATGTCAGTGGTGCTCCGTCTATAGGATGGAGAATAACGCCCAGGAGAGGGTGAGCGTGACCGAAACCCAGGAGGAACACCCCGCGGGGTCATGACACTCGTGTCGACGTCAGTTGTTCCATTGAAATGGCGCCGAGGAACAGTGGAAGGAAACCCTTGGTACACTGCGGCGCGATACGGGCAATACCGAAGGATGTGGCCTGCTTTCCCGCAGTGCAGGCATATGGGCCTATGATCAGAGGTACGCCAGATGTCAGTTTTGTGAAGTGGTGGCCGCCTCGGCGTCGAAGTTTCTCTGTAGTACCAAGGCGCTGTCGGTGGATGTTGCTGGTGGTACTGATATGGTGTCGGCACGTTCGCTGGCTGTCGGCGGACTACGTCTGCATAGCTTGCCCTGGGAGTGCTCGTGTTCGGCTCAGGAAGCGAGAGCGCTTGCCTGATCTCCTGGAGTACAACTTCCGTTACTGAGGCGATCGCGCAGTCATTCGGTTTGGCGACCAGTTTCTTGACCTCTTCTTGTACGATTTCTCGTATTAGTTGGCGTAAAGAACCTTCGTCTGGTGTTGTTGCTGTGGTCGTGGCTGCCACGCTGATCGGTGCACTGTGGCTTGGGTGGTCATACTGGCGATAACGTAGATGCAGTGCACGTTCGATAGATGTCGCCTCCTTGGAGAATTCATCCACACTTGTAGGCGGGTTTCATACGAGACCAGAGAAGAGCTGCTCCATAACGCCCCTCATGAGGTGGCTAACCTTTTTGACTTCAGGCATATTAGGATCTGCTCGACGAAATAGCGGCGTTATGTCCTCAACAAACATCGTAACGGATTCATTTGGTTTCTGATTCCGTGACTCGAGGAGACGCTGTGCGATTTCTCGTCTTTCAGTGCTCGCGAACGTGTCGAGGATCTTCTGCGAGAACTCGTCCCAAGACGACCAAGACGCGATTCGTGAACCATGTTCGGACTCCATCTTGAAACGGAAAAAAACGTAGCCCAATTTCTGTGTGGTGTTCCACCCGTTAACATTCGCTGTGTGCTCGAATTCCTCGAGCCAGTCTTGTGCATCCTCATATGCGTTTCTGTAAAATTCAACCGGAAGTCGAGGGTCGAAACAGTCACCTGTGTCATGCTTGGGCTGGACATGTTGGGGCCAGTGCTTCCAGGCGCCGTCATGCTTTCAGGCACAGTCACGCTTTCCGGCAATGGACCAAACACCGCGCTGAGGCCTAACAGGCGCCAGCGGCTACGGTGAGCGGGGGTGCCGATGCGCGGAAGTTTTTCTGTACTACATGCGGGGCTGTTGTCAGGCGTCCCGAACATGTACCCAGTGCCTCCACCAGTGTCACAATGCAGAAACAGCAGCAGTTGAATACAGGAAACTCTCTTTAATTGTACCGGAACACTGGCAAACTGATCGGAAAAGAACCTCGTCTTCTTCTCTTGCTGCGCGTGTTCTTTGTTGTTCTCTTGGTGCTGCATATTCAATGTGGCAATATTCTTAATCTGTACTGTCCCCCACATATACAGCGGGTCACTTTCGCGGAACTCTTCTACAGGGCTCTCTAAGCGGCGGCTCGGCAACCCTTAGAAGTGTTCGGAGACTTCAATGCTCCTAGCCACACTGCGGATACCACTTTGAAAAGCCTTGCGGCCGGAAGCTTGAAGAAGTTATATCCACTCTTGGTTTCACACTGCTTACTGACCCAGCACATCCCACGCGTATGGGAAATTCAGTGACACGCGATACATGTCCAGACCTCTCACTCACACGTAACATTCGGCTGGCTACGTGGAAAACCTCCATGACACTCTTGGCTGTGATAATTTTCTGCTGAAGATCACCTTCCCGACGCGGAAAATGCGCCAAATCTGGGGCCAAGCCAGTATCGCGGACTGGTCAGCTGTTCGCACTAAGCCTTTCACCTTGCTTCCCTACCCAGAGGACTACTATGCGTGGGCATCATACGCCCTCCATACACAGCAATACTACACCAAACACATTCCCACTTTCACATCAGCCCCCTAGTGGATCCTCACTTCCTCCACCTTTCAGATGCATGCCACATTCTTACCCGCCGATGGCTACGATCTAAGCAAAATCGTAAACTTCACTCACGCATTGAAATGCTTACCTCAGAGGCTGCTGCCTACTCTGCCCAGCTTGCGGATGTAAATTGTGTCGATGTCTGCGTGAAGACTGCAGGTCAGATGAGCTCAAAAAATACATGACGACTATTGTGGAGCCACTTGGCTCCCTCTACCACCCGTGGGAAAACGCGACGCCAGCTTCGCTGCGCTTACTATGCCTACCAGGGCCCGACGAGCGAACTCGCAAACGACCTCTGGGACCGCTATTTTCTGTCGTACGATCGACCCCATGGGCTCTGAGTACGTCTACTCCGGGCTCCCCAACTCATTACTTGATGCCCCCTTCACGCGCCCCGATCTTTGGGTGGCGTTGACGAAAATGAAGTGAGGTACTGCACCAGGTAGGGATGACATTACAGTCACTCTATTGCCAACCTTTCCGATTCCACCCAACTCTCGTTCTTACATTTGATGAACGCAGTATGGGACGGTGAACCCTTACCCCCCAGATGGACCACTTCGGTGATCACATTCATTCCCAAACCAGGCAAGCCCATCAAAATTCGGGCGTTGCGACCCATCTCGCTTACCTCTTGCACGGCCAAACTTATGGAGACCATGGTCCGCGACCGCCTGTCCGCATATCTTGAAAGGAAGGGCGTTTTCGGTGACTCGATGTTCGGCTTTCGCCCTCATCTGTCTGCGCAGGACGTCCTTCTCCAACTCAAGCACATCATTGTACCTACTACGATGCGTCACAATGACAAAGCCATCCTAGCCTTCGATCTCCGGGGTGCCTTCGACAATGTAAAGCATAGCAGCATTCTTACCAATCTTAACAGCACGAACTGTGGCTCGAAAGCTTTCCGGTACATTAGGTCATTCCTTTCACATCGCACCATTTTCATCCGCATCGACTCTGCCGAACATAGTCCGTATGCATTAGGCACCCGCGGTACACCACAGCGAGCTGTTCTATCGCCCACCCTTTTCAATTTGGCCATGCTCAAACTTCCTGCGCTCCTCACTCAGGTCAAAGGCATACAGTACGCTCTATACGGGGAATACATCACTATCTGGACCAATTCGGGCTCCCCTGTAGAAATTGAAGATGGCATACAGCGCGCAGCACTTATTGTGGACGCACACGCCTCATTATGCGGCCTGGAGTGTTCCCCTACCAAATCATCTCTTCTCTCGGTATCATCTCTATCGCCACCTCAGATATCTCTGCCATCTGGCCCCATACCGGTCGTCGCAGAACTCCGCATATTGGGCCTTTACATCTTTTCTACTATAAACCCTGGCTCCACCATTGCGCGTCTTCGGCGCACTAGTGAGCAGGTTAGCCGTATGATTCGGCGGGTCTCCACCAAACGTGGCGGCCTTCGTGGTCGGCACTCCCTTCGCTTGGCTCACGCGTTTATAACCAGCCGAGTCCTCTACGCTACCTCATACCTTCGCTTGCGTCGCCACCATGAGCACCAGTTGGACGAACTGCTCCGGTCGGTTTATAAGCGAGCACTAGACTTCCCCATTGCTACCTGCTATCGCCGCTTTGCGGCCTTAGGTGTGTTCAACTCGTATGCCGAGTTGCGGGAGGATCATCGCACCTATTAAATTAACCGCCTGTCCCAGATGATTCATGGTCGCCGCCCTCTGGACAGACTGTCACTGAACCCGATCTCTACTCCACCACCAATTAATTCTTCCGTTCGTGAGGAGCCTTGTGATGGAGTAGAGATCGGTGGTAGAGTAGAGATCTGGAGTTCCGGAGCTGTGGCGGCAAAAACTTTGCGTAGAGCCTGTTCCTCGCAACATGGATCCCAGTCAAAATACAGGCAGACACTTAGCCCGAACAAAACTTCTCCATACTTGATACTCAACCACTCCTAGTGTCTTCTACGTAGATGTCTCATGCCCAACCTCCTCGGGACACTTTACGGCCGCAGTGATATCCGAGGGTCACCACGTTGACGGCATCTCTTTCCGCTCACCAGATGCAACTCGGGCTGAAGAGGTAGCCATCGCTTTGGCAGCCTCTCACCGCTCAGCAAGAGTCATCATCACAGGCTCGCGCATCGCCTGTTCCCGATACCTGCAAGGTACCATAGCTCTTCTGGCCGCCGACCTTCTTCAGGCTGCCTCATGGCACTTTGAACCTCACTCCATCCGCATAGTATGGTCTTCTGGCCATGCGGGTCTCCCCGGTAACGAAGCGGCTCATGCCGCTGCCTGCGTTTCTCTCTCCCGGGCCGTTAGCTCTTTCGACCCCGCGTCTCGCACAGGCATCTCAGCTCTTACGCAGTACCGCGAAATCCTTGATTATTATCGAAACTCGCGCTATCTTTACCCAGAACCTGCACGGGGTCTCTCTAAACCGGACGTGCGACTTCTGAAACGCTTGCAGACGAACACCTTCTTGTGTCTTGCAGCCGCCCAGCATTTCATGCCGGATATACACGGCCACTGTGCACACTGTGGGGTGCTGGCCGACACGTACCACATAATTTCGGTATGCCCAGCTATATCCCTTCCTTTTTTATCCCCAATCCCCCTAACTAAAACAGAGGCTTGGGAGGAGTTCCTGCTCGGCTGCTCCACCCGGGACGCTCAGCGCTCCCTCCGGCACGTGACGCAAGTAGGGAGTGACTCACGCTTTCCTTCTTGGTGATTCTGGAGGTCGCTCGGTGATGGATGCGAGAAGGTTGATCGGCGTAGCACAGTGGCTGCGAGGAGGAGAGGCGGCGTCCCCGAGGAACCCTTTGTGCTTGTTCACTTCTTTTCGTCGGTTTCTGTTGCGTCAATCTGGCACCTCAATTTCAAGTAGCGGTTAAAATTGGCAGGCGCGGGCTTTTTCTGAACACTCGTTTGTAACACTGCCCCCCACTTTGAGAATAGTATCTCATAATGAAAGCCACACAAATAAGCGCGAACAAACAGCTAGTCTGTAAGTCTCGTAAAACAGTACATCGCTTCTGTAGTGCCACCTCAACAACACCTATAATATTTCTCGTGGAAGTTCAATTTCATAACACATTATATATAATTAACGGCACATGAGTACAATGCTCTGTCATATATATTGAGCAATTCAAACGCACAAGTTTCTACTTTTAGAACACTTATACAATTATATCAATCACATCACGTCACCGCAACGGCCACGTAGGCTCACACGACATACACGACACAGGATAACAATAATACAACACAATCAGTATTCACACATCCTAACACAATCTCGTTTAACCTCAACACTTATATGCTGTACACTTCATGTCGTGCGTGCTCCCTTTCTTTCGGTGCTTTCTAGAAAACTTTCAAAGACGATAGTCTTTTTGGGGACGTTCGACGGTAAAACTTTGTTCTGTCTGTCGCTCTGTCTGTCTGTCTGTCAATCTGCCTGCTTGTCTGTCTGTCTGTCTGCTTGCCTGTCTGTCTGTCTGTCTGTCTGTGCAATTGTTTGTTTCTCCATTCTTATCAATACCTCAAACGGCACCAAATAGCCGACCCCATCTGCAGCACCCACCAATATTGCTCAAGGTTTAGCGTTCATAGATGTGCAATTCTCAATTAAAACGCAGTTATTGTGCATATCTGTGGCCCCACTACAACCCATCGATGTTTTGTATGTCTGCCTTTATAATAGAAGAGGCAGATGCAATTAACTCCAAGGACTGTAGCGTTTATCACGCTGCGCTGAGAGTGCAACGTGATGCTCATAAAGGTAAGTATTTACAACGCTTTGCTACGACGACCCGGTGGTGGCACCTGCCCGTCGCTTCGCATTTTACACCTTATCACCTCCAAGAATGGCCCACAATTTTTCTCCGTGAGCGCGAACGTCTTTGTTTTCGAAGATAACTGCCAGATGGCGCTCGTGTCTAACATGCCTCGATGCGCTCGGTTACCCCCGTTACACGCTCGATGCACTCTGGCGCAGCGCCTCCAGAATACCAATCACCAATTTTGTTGCACAGAACATCAACTAAACGTTTTGTTCACTCTATCCAGACTAAATACTATCGTCTTTCGACGACATTTGCAGTCTAACATGTAGATTCGGGCCAAATTTTTATTTTTCTTGTTTCTCTTCTGCTGAGCCGTTTCAGAGGATGGTACCTGAGGTGGCGTCTCTGCCATCGTTGACACCTTTGACACTGCTAAGATGTCATCACGTTCATGCTGTCGTTGCTGGTTTTTCGCAAGCTTGTGCACGGCGTGACATTGAACCTAACCGACCGACTCCGTCACCATTTCAAATTTTGTTGACGGTGGTCGTTTTGTTGCAGTCTTACCTGGCACGGCATGTTATCTTGTCAGCCATGACGACCTCACAATTCACTTTCTTCGGCACAATTGCTTCACCTTGAACTCGGGTAGAATCCTTCACGGGATTCTCCTTCACTGCCTCTCCACTTCGCGGGTGGTTTCTGCGTTAATGAAGGCTCCCTCTTCAAGTCTTCTCCTGAACGTTCTGTATTGCTCTCACGCTTCAATGATATTTCTGAATATAAGTTTGTGCATGGGGGTCGCCATACACAGGGCAGTAACTTTTCCGTTAAGATAAGGTCTCTCGACCTCAATCACACCTTCAGGGAGCTTCAGAACTGAACCGTCAGTTAGGTAAGCTGGCCTGATTCGGCCTGTTGACTCGCTTTTGCTCAACAAGTTCCTATGCACAATAACTGTACAGCTTTTGGTATCGGTTAACACTGTAATCTTCTTGACCTCAACTTTTCCAGGCAGCGTCGGCGTTCCCTTTGTAACACCTGTTCGCCATGCCGTCATTTGAGCAACCACTATAAGAAGTTTCTTTCTACTTTTCAAGTCCACAAATCCGTCGCTGACATTTTCTTCACCATCTTTTGGTGGCGCATGCACACAGGAGACTTGGTGGGCTTTTCCAATTCATTACAACATGCGTCTTCCTTGTGTCCAGTTTGACCACAATTGAAATATTTGTTACACTGGGATGCGTAAAGTTCTTTCGACAACTATTCGCGGGACGACCGACTCGATTAAACAAAAAAGCATCGCGTTACACTCTCGTGTGCATGCTTCTTTCCTTCCGGTTGCAGTTTTCCCCGAATCTTCGGGACAATCCTTCCTAACTTTGGAAATATTTGTGCCTCCTTGTGCTTCCAATAATTGATCAGCCAATTCAAGCACCTGCTTTTTAAACGATGTTTCAATTTGCTGTTTCAATTGTCCGTACCTAGCGCGTCTTTTTGTCCTCGTATTTGCGGTCATTATCTTCTTGGTTGGTTCCAGGGCCCTTTACGAGTGCAACGACTATGCTTGCCCGTATCTTTTCTTATGCGGTGAGTTTCTTGAGAATCGCGAGACTTTAGTGTGCATTTTTGAAGACCCACGGCTTCCCGACAAAGCATCACTACCTACTCGTGACATTACGCCTGCAAGTGACACTGATGCTTCTATGGGCGTATTCTGCAAATTCGTTGATTCCCACCACATGCCTGCGCAGCGGAAACAGCTGGTCGAACTCATTCTGCGTTTTTTAGCGTTCTTCTATTGCGACCGGCCTCCCTTAGGTCGAACATCAGCACAACACCGTGATGTTACAGGCCAACAGATCCCTTTGCGACCGCGTCCATTCTGTGTGTCTTCTGACAAACGCCATGTCATTGAAGAACAGGTAGGCGTCATGCTCAAATGTGGAATAATTCATCCATCTAACAGTTCCTAAGCCTCTCCAATTTTGCTGGTAATCAAAAAGAACCGATCTATTAGGTTCTGCGTTTATTGCAGACATATCAACCGAATCGCGTGGAAGGATGTGTTTCCTCTACCGCTCATTGATGATGTTCTAGACTGCCTACAAAGAGCTGAATTCTTCTCGTTTTTTCATTTTCGCTCTAGATACTAGCAGGTACCCATGGTTGAGGGCGATCAGAAAGAAAAAAAAAGGAAAAAAAATGGCAAATCCCACGTACAGTGGGAATCAATGATAGCCGAAGCACGAATGAGAAAGGTTATGTGACTTTAAAATCAGCACAACGTTACGAGGTGGAGGTAAATGATTTCATGCATGACTTCCGTGTCATGATTTTCAAGTTTGGATGTGTTGTTCACGTTCGTCATCTATTCACGTCCCGTGACACCAAATTCAGTATATGTGGATTTATCGAAACGGCCGAAGCACGCTATGAGCGTGGTATGTTGTCATATTCCTACATGACACGTATGTCAGGAATATATCAGGAGTATGTCAGTTCTATATTGTGTCGTTTATTGACGTCCCGTAACAATAAGTTTGCTATATGTAGAGCAAGCAAAACGGCTGCGAGCGCATCTTGTAGGGCCCAGTATATTTCAATATAGCGTTGACTCGAGCGCACGCGGGGAAGTGACACTATGCTAGCAAAACAAGAGCACTCTAGAGTCTGACTCCAGGCGCGACCAGCATCCGTCGGCACGGCCTGACGGCAACAGGCGTGAAATGCGACATGCTGCATTTCGTGCCGATGCCTTACCCAGACAACACCGCGTCACCCTTTGCCATATACTCGCAGCGCGGCGCGCCCCTGCGAGTATATGGCAGGACCGGCGCCTGGTGTGGCAACGCCAGCGCGATGCGACGAAATGAACGTCGGCGAGCACGCGCACCGCGTCACGTAGAAATGTATTGGCGCCTTGACTGTGGCATGTAGTCATGTTCTCACATGACACGCATCTCATGATTATAATGTTTGCACCACTCGCATTCCTTCGTCATTGTCATCTCGTATTACCAAATTTGGCATATGTGGAGCTTGTGAAACGGCCGTGAGCGCATAATAGGTGTGGCATGTAGTCATGTTGGTACATGGCACGCATGTCTTGATTATCTTCTTTGGATGTGTCATTTACCTATCTCGTCCGTTCGCGTCACGCAATACCAAATTTGGTTTAAATGAAGCTAGCGAAACAGCCACCAGCGCATCATGAGCGTGGCATATAGTCATGTTGTTACATGACACGTGTCTCATGATTATCATGTTTGCACCAGTCACATGCTTTCGTCATCCATTCACGTACTGTAATAACCAATTTGGTATATGTGACACTTGCGAAACGCCCGTGAGCACATTTTGACCTTGGCATGTAGTCATGTTCTTACATGACACGGTTGTCATGAGTTTTGTGTTAGGGTCTGTCGCTCGTGTTTGCCATGCAATCATGTCATACGTAGCAGTTTTGCAACATGAAATGTGAACGAAACCACCGCATGAGCTGCAGGACCATGAAATGTAAATCATGAGATTCATAACATACTTGTCATGATGTTTATGTTACGACTAGTCAAATATGTTATTCCTACAGTCGTGTTATGTCATACCTAATTTGGTACTGATACCATTATCGCAACGGCCAGGAGGGCGAAAAGTCGTAGGCGGCCAGATAGATAGATAGATAGATAGATAGATAGATAGATAGATAGATAGATAGATAGATAGATAGATAGATAGATAGATACGCGCAAAGGCGCCGAAGTTCGCTAAGAAATGCTTTGCATTTAAAACAGCTTTCGTCACGCCAAATGGGCTATAGACGAGAGCACGCCTACGTCGCTTCCAGGCGCCTGCGGTGGTATACCTTTGCTCACAGAGACGCGATAATTCGTTTGGAACTGCCAAGGCGCACCTCGCTAGCATGGCAAGCAGTAGCTTTGGAAGTTTAAAAAGCGAAAACGCGCTTGTTCACGCTGCGCCCCGCTTATAAAATGTCATCTGTGTACCACCGCGCTGTCATGTGATGCGACAACAACCAGCGCACGAGGAGGAGAGCGCTGTGCACTGCCTGTGAAGTTCAGAGCGCATTGCGGGAATCGTGCTGGTGCGGTGTTCTGCGATTGCAGATATTTCCGTCCACAGCAAACAACTGTGAGCTCCGCCGCCTCAAGGTATAATCGCAACCGAACGGGAAATCTACGAGCCCAGTAAAGTGTACGAGTAAGTATACTTATTGCGTTTAGTCAAGCGCGACTCCAGCTGTTCCACTTTACAGTAGCTATTCGCATGCAGTATGCCTGCACTATGTGGCACAAAACTATTGCGGTACTCTTTCACAGGTCACATGTCAATAATAGGATATGCGTATTACGACTCACGCGTGGATGCACGCACCGCGCATGTTTTTTTACAACTGTAATGACCCACTATAGCGATGAAAAGAGGCTAGAACGGCGCCGAACTCTTGACTTTTGACTCGGACGAACTGCGACCTGCCCTGACTGTCGCCAAAGTAATTTACATGTGCTTATGACTGGCGTCACCATACCATATTTAAATCTTGTTCTGGCTGGCACTTTTGTCCCACATGTGTTTTTCGAACGCCCGGCAATTCTGGCAATTGATACACATGCGGGGCATGAGCCTAAGTTTCAGACAGATTCTAGCGCTACGTTGACGCCTGCTTACAGCACCAATTCTGCCTTGTCACAGCCAAAGCACGCCGCAGTTAACGCTTGCAGCTCTTCGCGTTTTTTTTTTCAGTCAGATAATGCGTACCTGATGATGTTTCTTCAGCAGTCTGCAATGCGCGTGCTACAGACATTCCAGACTCTCGAGGAAAGTGTCCTCGACGTTTCACATGAAATCAACACAAAATCCCAGCAGAAAACCAGCTCAAAACATGCTTACAGCCGGTATCGGGTTGTGAGTTGTGCGTTTGATTTGCAGAGCGTCTGCTCGCATGGCAGCTGAGCGTGTTGCTTCACCGCATTTACAACTGATGGCGCCACGTGCTTTTCAATATGGCAACAATCACTAAGCTTGCTGTGTTCTGGTGTATACAAATTCATGGTCATGCCCTTCAGCCCCTGCAACGCGCCTTCTACTATTGACCAAATTATGGACACGATCCTCTGAGATCTCAAGTGGAATTGTTTGTATTTGTTGTTTAGACGACATTGTAATATTTTTCACCAACTGTTTTACCCACTTAACCCGCCCTCGAGGAAGTTCTCGATGGTCTCTTTGTTACGGGACTGCAACTCAACCTAAAGAAGTGCCACGTTGCTGCTCGAAAAGCTTACGGTACTAGGCCATGTGGTTTTAAAACCAGGCGTTCTCTCTGACCCTGGCAAAATTGCAGCTGTTCCAACGTTTCCCAAACTAACTTCCATGAAGCAGCTACGAAGGTTCATTGGCCTTCGCTTTTATATCCAGTACTTAGTCCGCAATTTCGCGACAAATATCACTCCTTTGATTAAGCTCCTCGCTGGCTCTTGTGATCTTTCGCCGTGGTCTCCTGTCGGTGAAGACGCCTTCAGTTTCAACTGCGCCACCTCCACGGATTACCTCCAAATCTGCGGAACTATGACCCGTTTGCGCCCTCAGAGATCCTCACTGGCACTAGTGGTTGTCAGGCTAGGCGCTACTCTTGCGCAGCGCAAGTTAGGCTTGCAAGAGTACGTCGTTACATACACAAGCCAAACTCCTTGCCAAAGCTTTCCTAAAGTTTTTCTAATCTCGCATCTTTCGAACTTGACGTTTTGGAATATGTTGTTGAATCAGTATGGGATGTTTATTATGTTCTACGAGTAGAAGAGCTTTCCAGTAGTCTTTACAGAACTTGTCTTGCATATGGCTGAAAAATAACATAAGTTACCTGTGTATTACAAAAAAAAATTTTATTCCTCTCACTTATCAGGCAAAAGAGCCGAGTGAAACGAAACGTTCACGTGGTTTACCAATTTTTTTATATTTTTATTTATTTCTCTCTTATCGATCTATTCTATTTTTTCTTTCCTTCCTTTTTTTTCCTCTTGCGCTTTATATTCCTCTTTTCGTCGACTTGATTCCTTTTTTTGTTCCTTCTTTTTCGCCTTCCTTTTTTTTTCATCTGCATTTTTCTCCTTTCCTCCTCCTTTGTTTCTTTTCCAATGCGTCAAGATCCTCCGCGTCTTTTCCTTCTAACTTGTTCCTTTCACCATGCTGAAACTTCGACTTTCATCCATGGCGCATAGTAGAGCAACAGTTGTGTTCCTATTGTCAACAAGAACGCTCACACGCGAAACAATCAAACAGAACAATTGAACGCAACAATTAGGTGTTGCAAAGTGAATTAAAAAGTGACCTAATGAAAGACGATTTACACATCAGAAACGGCTGGGCGCTGAGAAGCGCACTATGGAGAAAGCATAGGTTGCAGGTAAACAAATGACAAGCTCACAGGAAGTTGCACTAGGCTCTACACAGTGAAGCTGGGGAGTTTTGGGATCAGGCTGTTTATAGGCTACTGTTAGGTTTTAGCTTGATGATATGCTTGATACATTTCAAGTTGCTTTTCAGAGCACATAGGTTTGAGGTAAACCACAGGCAGTCACATCCAAGGTGTAGATTTCCAAAGCCTAGAGACGCAAACTAGTGCTGAAACAAAGCACTCGTACCTCATTCGGGCACGCTGTCGTTCGCGTAGAGCTTTTGTCACTTCACGGTCGTTTTGCAGCCACCATTTTCTTTTCGGTTTCTGGTATTATCACGTTGTATGTACCGCTGTAGCCCACCGTTCAGCTGTTTGAGCAAAGATTAAACGTGTGACTACGGTGCTTATCACTGGGTGATCACGATGGCTTATTAAAACTTTTTCATTTGCTAATCACGTATATCTTCCCATTCGGTCGGTCGGTTGGTCTTTAGAAACTGGTGCAACCCACCACGGGAATCTGCCATGAAACGTAATTGCCGTGGGCCTTTTGCCTCCATTTGAGAGCGAACGATAATATTTGGTCAAAACAAGAGGGTCATAGTAGTCTGTCGCACTGCAAACACGTTCTAGCCCTTAAGGGTGTTTTTGCCTCGTGCTCCAGCACGCATCCCAAAGGTAATAAGTGAAACGCTCTTTAAAATGAGCTTTTCACTAACACCCTTGTCTGCGGTGTGTTTGTAGGGTTTCTGGGGAGTTTTGTTTTCCTTGTTTGGACACCAGCGTGCTAAAGAGATACGTAGAGCAAGATGGCGGCGTCTATTGAGGCGAAAGCCACCCACTTTGAATCTTTCTAGTGGTCAGCCTTCTATAATAAACTCAATCGTTGGCAGATATCGCTCGTCTTGGATTTAGAATTGAGTGATGAAGCTTCGCTAATTGAGTATCACCAACAAAATAGCTCTGATGTTGAGATACCCGGCCAATTTGTATTCACAGAAGGCCTAACAAGGTTTGTTGACGAAGTAAATGGGGTCAAAACAGAAAGTTAAGGAGGTAACGTCAGTGTTTTCATTTACCTGCAATTGGGGGCTTGAATGAGGCGCAGCGGAAGTTCTGCTTCTTGTGAGAGCCTTAAAAACGCCCTTTTATATGCGGCCAAAAAGTATTTCAGGCACAAAATTAGAGTTTCAGAGACATTTATTGCTATTATTCATGGCAGGGACCTATTAGAAAAAATACATCCACGTATTCAGGCACAAACATGACATATGCATACAAGTACGCACGACACAGGAATCGAACTCGTGACCACATGCACTGAAAGCAAACACAATATTCATTACACCGCAGCGCCACCACTAGCTTGCCTGGTTTATCAGGCGGGTTTGCATCTACAAAGCGGCCGCTAACACGTCTGCGACACTTCAAACTTTCGTTCTTATAGCGGCGGCATATGTCAGCGCTTGTGCAAGGCCACTGCCTAAACTGAAAGGTTTCATCCAGGCCATGGTAAACCCATTCGGCTTCGAACTTTTCAGCTTGCCGTTTTGTGCCGCTAGAAAAATGGTAAACGCCTGCTCACTTGAGCACTTCTCCATACATCGACAGTGCTTCACTGGCCCGAAATTTGTTGATACCTGCGTGACATAGGTTACCTTAAGACGGCTGAACATACGTGCGTTTCATAGGCATATGCTGTTGAACTATTTTCAATATTTGTGGCTTGATCTGCATGCGTCCTGTAGAAGCAGCGTGTTCTGGGTTGTTCTAGACCACCTGTGTTTTCATTGTAGTTAGATGTCTGGGATCGACGCTGCACAAAATCTTCAGAGGCGAGGAAGAAGCAGTGAGCAACATCTCTATCATTTCCAGACTCTGACGCCACTAGTATGAGCAGCCGCTGAGCGTGAGCGTGCCATCATTTATCGTTCTCGTCTGCCACCGGCACGTTCACTAACACCGCCATTTTTATAGCATATAAAAATGAAAGTTACACAAGGGGATGCCCATAAGCCTCCGCAGGAATCCTATTCAGCGGGAGAGGGATGGGGGGGGGGAATTTGTCGCAGCGCCCACCCTTCCTAATAAGTCAATGTACAGAGTGTGACTACCTATAATCTTACCAATCAACCGTCATTGTTAAATTTTAGACAAATGCATGGAAGGCAACGCCTAAGGCATGCTCCTATGTCAAGCACAACCACCGCGAATTAGCAGTTGACAAGTCTCTCACTAAATGATGAAGGCAATATACAAGCACTTCGCCCTTGTGAACAACCACGCGTACTTGACAATCCTGTTGCACAGATGGTGTAGCACGAAATAGAAACAAATGCAGCGTTACAGCCTTCTTCTGCGAAACGCGTCTTTTTCTTTAAACAATTGCTTTTATTGGTAGTATTTTAATTGGTAGTTTTTTGTGGTAGTAATTGGTAGTACGCACAGAAGACACGTTGGCTTCTTTGCCAATCAGAATTTAGTAGCCATAACACAGAAACCCCGAGGAGTGTAGTAAGTAAACCCAAAACTGGTAACTCCTGCTCATTGTAGCACTGTGTCGTCACCTGCATATTATCTTAAACTTTATTTATGCAACACGCCACTTCAAATATGCTATGATTGATGAAGCACGGACTAATGCATACATGAACAGACTGAAAACTTTCTGCCTGTTTGCCTGTCACCTATTTATCGTCCACAATAATTCTGAAGAGTAAAACATCTGTTCTGTTTGCTTTTATTCGAATCATAACAGTATCAGTTGTCATGTTAGTGTAAGCATATGTATATATACATAGTTTTATACAGTACCTATACCTAACACAAAATACTATAGGAACATATGCAGCGCAGCTCAATCACCATATAGTATTTTCCACAGCATAGCAATATGAAACTAGAGCAAAAAATCTCATCAAAACACACTGACATCTGCACTTCACAGTCACAGCCCAGAAAATGTAAGCACAACTCAAAGAAATGGGATTTACAAGAAACTTCGTGTCCGTCTATTTATGATGTTTAGCAAACTAGTACAAGAGGCTAGCATTTTTTATGAAATATACAGCCATGCAGGTAGTCATGTTTTTTATTGAATTAGCTTGGCATATAGCATAAAAGCTTGCGTAAGATTATCATAAGTTGAGGTTTTTGCATAAAAGTCCAAATGAGGCCTGTTGAGTTCATTGTAAATTCGAGGTTTTTGCATGTAAGTCCAAATGAGACCTGTTGAGTTTATTGTACATCCACTTACCAAAATTTGTAAAAGTATTCATTCATAGGGGCTACAGTAGGAGCTAGTTGGCTGTACATTATTGACACTCACAACGTGCTAGAATATAACACTAAAAAACACACTGAAGCATCGCGTACGCGTGCATGTTTAACAGCTGCCAAAATTGATGTCATCACATGGTAGTGTAAAGTTCGATGAAGAAAGCTGACGAACTCAGGGACAGCAATTACCCTGATGATTTGGTCACTGCCTTGGCCGATAGGCTCTTAAAAACCATCGGCAGCACATATAAAACGAATGTAGGATTAAAAGTGAAGTCAAAAGAAAGGCCTATTGTTACGCCCTACGTCCACGGTATTTCGCCCGGACTGAAAAAAATTGCAAGTAGACATGGCATACCCATGACCTTCACAGCACCTCAAAAATCAATTTCACTTTGCCACCAAGTAAACGGCAACAACCAGAAGAACAACCATACATGTTCTGTCAAGCATGTCAACATGTTTTTACCATGTGTAAATATGTTGTATATGGATGGTTCACCTTTGCCATGCGGAAATTGGTACGTAGGGCAAACTGGTAGGTGTCTTGATTCACGTTTACCTGAGCATGATTACAACTGCAAGCACATTAGTCATCCCGGTAACTTAGCTACCCATTGCATGAAGTGGAATTGTAAGCCGAATTTAGAAAACACCGTTATTTTATCAAGATTTAAAGGCACAAATGAAAAAGAAATCCTGGAAGCTTTCATGATGCGCATGCTTGGTGAAGACAGGTGTGTTATTGCACCATCTATTGATTTGTGCAACGGTGAATATGCTTTTTACGTGGGTATTTCAGATGGTTGACAAGGCCACATTTGATGTCGCACAGATGCTTTCTTTCTTCTGGTGGGCAGTGCGCAGGTTTATGCTCTTTCTTTTTTCTTTCCATTTCACTTTATATATGTTTGTCATAATTTCATCGAATAAACTGTTTTTAGTTCACGTTCGTATGCGTTCTACCTGTGCTTCAGTGTGTCTTTTAGTGTTAAATTCCAGCGTGCCCTGAGTGTAAACCATGTTCACTCATGTCAACAAAATAACAACATTGCATTCATATATGGCTTCACATGTTAACTCACAGATATCTGAAGAGTAACGTCAGTTTCTGGAATTACCTGTGCTTATATACTTGTCAGCATCATCACACAGCTATAATATACCGATGCTTTATTTGTACATAACAGTACAAAAACATTACAATATCTTCACATTAACCAATGTAACCTGTAACCTACGAAGTTCTTCATCTTTGATTTCTCACTTCATGGCTTATGAATAATTCCCACATATATAATTCCCACATGAATAATTCCAAACTATTCCAGGTACCTGGGTTGCAGAAAACTTAAAACTAAGCAATCACAGGTGTAAAATTTAGAATTTTCTATATATAGCAGATGGTGCTTAGCATATTGTGTCCTAGAGCTTGGCATGCCATGAGGTTTAAACTAATTGTACCACAAGTTTATACAGAGTATAAAGCAGTTAGACTTCACACCATAGGTAATAAAAGAAGTGAGATAACAAACCAACATATAAACAGAAATGAAGAGAACAGTTGAACGCAGTACTATAAGCTGATGTTTACCACATGTATGGTTACTTTAGTCACGTTCGTACCCATTCTGAGACTGCATGATACGTTCAGCCAGTATTTTTTTGTACTATGTGTGTGTATTTCTTTGTGGTTGACATCACACTTTCATCGCTAGTAGCGCACTGTCCTGTGCGTTTTATTCTCATTTCACTACAATATGGGTCCGTTTCTGCTCGTTCTTTAACTCTTGTTACTCATAAACTCGCCCAAATGTCCATCTTATTATTAAGCTTGTCGTATAAAGCCGGTTACACCTAGTGTCGTTTCTAACAATTCGAATTTTCAAATGGGCCTGTTATTGGACTGGTTCGATGGAGTGCCATGCATAACACTTTGTGTGTATAACAAAACAAAGTCAGAGTATTATCCCAAATATTGTAAAATGTACGAAATCTTCTAGTTAGTGTCGAGTGAGACACAGGGTAGTGTTCCCACAATACACTGTCTTGTACACATACAGGTGGGTGAGCAACTCGGGCTGCTTTCCCATAAATGTCTTCCTGAAAAGGGTACGAGAAGTCCATTAGGCATTGTCTATGCATAAAACTGAATGTCTTACCACTGACTCAGACATGATAGTACCATTGCAGACTTGCTAACAAAACAAGAAACAAGTGCAGAATTGAGATGCTCTGAAGAGGTTCCTTGTAAACTTTTCGGTTAAAGTGCAGAGGGTGAAGAATACATGATGGCAAAAAAACCAGAACAACTTGACAGTTCACTCTTATCCTGTGCGCTACTACTCCATCAGTTTTTTATCTCAATATAGTTAGCATTGTAGTGTAAAGGGATGCAGTTGTGAGTAAGACTCATGTTCTTATTAAACCCATTCTCGATGAAGAAAACATGCTTGAGGCGTTTGACCTTAGATTTATCTGCACATTATTGAGCTTGAGGTGCTAAAAATTTGTGTAAATCCTCCCAACAGTGTCACTGATGATCATACAATGATTTTTAGATGTTAAACAGCAACAGTTACACCCCTTTGCAATAAAACACGAAGAACACTAGCTTAGTGAACAACCCAGCTATTCTGTTTAGGTGTCTGATCGGGTGACTTTTATTGATTCATGGCAAAATTAAACTGCATACTTGTAATAGCAAAAAAAGAAGCGCCAGACACAATACCAGCAGTTTCTAGCTTACCAGCAAGTGTTTCAATAGACAGAATACTCTGTATTATTCAGAAGCACTATGGCAACAAAATGTAAAACAAAATAATCAAAAGGAAGGATCAAGGCGACTAAATAAAAAAGTTCAACAGATTCAACAGACTGATTTCAATGCAAATAAATTAGCCTTGTGTAAGTGACTCTGTGACGGGTGCGCTCAACCGTCTCAGAGCCACGCGTTTTTTTAGAAAAACTGCCAGATGGCGCTCTTGTCTCACGTGTGACGTGACTTAATGCGCTCGTTCGATTCCACTGTACGCTCGAGACAATCTGACGCAGCACCTCCAGAATACCATTAACCAATTTTCTTGCGCAGAAATTCAAATAAATGTTTTCTTCGCTCTCTTCACACGCAAGACTATCGTCCATCGACGGCATTTGCAGATTACATGCACATACGGGGCCAATTTTTTTCTGCGGGTTTCCTCAACACCTGGTTTTATTCCGTGCGTTGATGCACGCTGCGCCTGCCCGATACGTTATCCTAAAGGGTTAACTGAGTGTGCATGCAGTGCCGATTGTCCACAATGGAAGTCTCCAAGTTCTTCCTACAGCATTATATGTATTTGATGGCAGAACAACATGAGTGACGTTATCCTGTGGTCGCAGTGCTGGGTGAACCCGTGCCCAACTGTCTAAAGTGTGCCCTCTGAAGCATGTCGTACAACGGATATCATACGACGATATGAAAAAATAAATAATTGATTAGCGCGTTGAGAATTTGTCAAGCATTTTGATAAATTTTGAATTTCGTGTGACAACGCGCTTATTCCGCCAGCACAGCAGAATGCAGGCTGCCCAGCACTAAAGTAAATTGTAGCAAGCTTCGGAAAAAAATAAATAGAAAACATTCGAGAGAAAGTGAAATGGGAGTTTTCTGGTGGTCTCGTTCGTGACGAATGACGTCAGATTTATCTCATTTATCTCCTTATTTATCCACGTTCTTTCCAAAGAAAGCAAAAGTGATGTCGCAAAATCATAGTACTCTCTTTTGTTACACCCTATAGCTGCAGAAGTGCAAATAAAGGTAATACCACGCCCTTCAAACGCCCAATTCGGCTAGTTTGCGTTTACAGTGCGCCGCAGCTACCTTCGTTGTCCGTAACCGATGTCGCCCGAGATGAAAAAAATAAAAAGAAATACTGATATAGGAACATGGTTCAGACCTGCGTCCTCTTCATGGCAGCCCAGTGTTCTTCCACAGAGCCGTGTCGTTGCATAAACATCTCAGCACAAAAGTCCTTTACAAGCGCTATGTTAGGAAGTAACCACGTCATTCTACGTAATGTAGCTTGTTAGAAGAGTAAAATTGGGCTGATTTTTCTTTTCAGAAATCAGCATAACAAGAAAGTAAACGTGTCTTCACAGATGCAGTTGTGCGTTAATTGTGCACGGTTTCGCCACAAGGGCGAAAGAATTAACGGCACAACAACAAATTGCAATGTTACGTGAATTATAGCAAGCAGCTCGAAACTTGCAGCGTGTCCCTGAAGCAGAAGTCACGCACGATATCATGATACACAGGATGAGCACAGACACACAGTTGTTACATTTCTGCACTTGAGACATGCTGCTCAAATATAGAAGCCTGAAACGAACACACAAGTATACGCAGGACAAGCACGAACTGCCGCGATTCTTATTAGGGGCTCAGCTTCTAGGGATGTTGGTCATTCCCTCCTCCGCATGTATGTAGTTCATGTGTAGGTAGTATGTATGCAGTCACCTCTAGGTTACGAATTGCTCGATAGATGGCGTTGTGTGCACATATCTTTGAAAATATCGCTAGATGGTGTCAATGGTTTTCGTATAGTTCACGATTAAAGAAGAAAGATGGTGCTGTTGCACTAAGAAACCCACAGCATATCAACAGAGTGAATGATGACGAGTGGGGCAAAGCCTACGTCCTTTCGTCTGATGCGTGTGATAGGAGCCGATGGACGAACAGACAGACAGACAGACGGTCAGACGAACAGACAGAGAGACGGACGAACAGACAGACGTTTCGCCCTACTCATCATCATTCAGTCTATTTATATGCTGTGATTTTTTTCATCGTGTGAGGGTACCACGCTGTTTTCACAAACGCAGCCACGGCGTTGGGTGAAGTGACCTTAGTGCTCTCTTAGACCACTGTACCTTCAACGTAAACTCCTTGGGGAAACAAGCAGGTCCGAAAACTTTGATTCCCGAGATTCGCACCGGCATGAATGAGCAACCACGCCAGAGAACATGTTTACGTACTTTGACCACGCCATGAGGAGATGCGTGCGCATAGCAAGGCTTGGGGTAGCACGGTGCGACTACTTTTAGAGCAAGAGCGCATCATCCTCGTATGGCACGAGGAGCGCCCAATGGGCACTCCTCGTACCATATTGCTCCTGATGACGCGGAATTTTCTGAATCCGGGGACTGCCGACGGTACATGGCATGTATAAGGAGCTCACCGTTAGCCAGCTCAGCAATGTACGCTGTGTGGCTTAGTGGTTCGCGTAGCACGCATAGAAGCAAGAGGTCACTCATTCGACCCCGCAGGGGCGCCTGTGCAAGTAGGCGTTTGGTGTGTAGTGACACCACGGACCCGAGCTAACGGGGGAGTTTCTACTCCCTCCCACGCCTAGCCGTGCGTGGCTTTGCCGTGTCCAAGGAAAAGGGGATCCTGGGGGTTGAGCCGACGCTGGGTGATTGGACCTTTAAGGCCCCCCGGCAGAGGCAACACACCCCTTTGGCCCCGGCTTCACGTAGACGGCACCTCTTGGCTGACCCACCCAGGGGAAATCGGCAGTCGCCTTTTCCTATCTCTCTCTCACTATATCTTCGTCTTTTGTTCTCACTTTACATCTTTCCTGTCTTCTCCTCACTTCATTTTACTTCCAATTTTTCCTGGCGGCAAGGGTTAACCTTGTGTGGCTATCCAAACTAGGGTAAACCATATTGGCTTATAGTAACTGCGTACTGCTGGCGTTGCGCAGACATGCCCACATGCTCTGCCACGTCCTCTCGTTGGACTCCGTGGTGGGTGGTAGGCGTCGTTACCGAAAAATACACATTTCCCATGGAATCCCCGACTCCCTCTTTAACTGATCGTGCTTCGAAAAGGGTACGCACCGATGCAACATTCCTACTTTGGCCTAAAAACAGAGAAACTTTTCCAAAATATCATGTCCTCCACTGCGAACAATCATCTACAAAAGCTAGAGCAATCTCACCCTTCCTTGTGGCCAAGTGCTTAAGAGAGACCATTGGAACCGGTTATAAGGCCACGAAGATGGCAAGTGGAGATCTGCTTCTCGAATTAAAAGACAAGGAACAGTACAATAAACTCTCGCACCTCGTGGCCTTTGGTAACATCTCTGTCTCTGTGAGCGCACACCGTACCATGAATACAGTGAAGGGCGTGGTATCGGACGAAGATTTGATGACACTGAGTGAAGAAGAGCTCTTTGATGGATGGAAGGATCAAGGTGTAATACAAGTCCAGCGCATCAAAATCAGACGTAACAACAATGAAATAGCAACAAAGCCTTTGATACTCACCTTCAACTCAACCACTTTACCCGACACTCTCGAAACTGGCTATGTAAAACTCCATGTCCGACCCTTCATTCCAAACCCGAGGCGTTGTTCTAAATCCCAGCGATTTGGTCATGCATCTTAGAGCTGCCGAGGACAGCTGATGTGTGCTAAGTGTGGCACAACCAGCCACAGTGCTGATGAATGTAGTCATGACGAGATCCTCTGTGCAAAATGCGAAGGTAGCCACCCCGCATACTCCAGAGCGTGCCCAGCCTGGAAAAGAGAAAAAGAAATAATAACTATAAAAGTTAAGGAAAATATCACATTCAGGGAAGTAAGACAACGAGTCTCGTTATCATTAGCACTAAAACACCTTTTGCCGAAGTGGTGCAACGAGGGGCGGCACCACAAAGGCCCTTGGCAGTTGCCCGGACCACGCCTAGCGTGCCGAGGCCAATGCCACACGCCTCTGCGGCGGGAGCAGCCAGCGCTGCCCTGCCCACTTTAAGCCTGTCCACACCAGTGACCTCTACAAGCTCTGGCAGCAGCCAGGGCAATCACGAGGCCAAGGGGGCTCCATCAACCCCCAGCTCGGTGGGGACAAAGACTTCGTCGATCGAGGCGAAGTCTAAGCGACGCACAGATCGCTCTTTAGAGCGGGTGTCCAGTGCCTCGCAAGAGGCTATGGACTCCAGTTCAAGCCAAACGGCGCAGAAAGCGCCAAAGGAGCGGCGAGCTTCGCTCGAGCGCCCCAAAAAGGACAGAACGCCGATTACAGGGCCTGACAAAGGTCCTGTAAAATGAGTTAATCCCCGTCTTCTTTGCACACAGCACTTTTTTCCTTTTTTTCCACTATGGACAAAATCATACAGTGGAACGTAAGGGGAATACTTAGAAATTTAGATGACGTACAAGAACTGTGTAAGTTTAACGCGAAAGTGCTATGTGTGCAAAAAACGCACTTAACTCCTAAGCACAAGGACTTCCTACGACAATATATTATTTTCCGAAAAGACCGGGAGGATCCTGTCGTACCATCTGGCGGTGTAGCCATTATAGTCGATCGTAGTAGAGAATACCAGCATTTGAAGCTCCAAACAGCCCTGGAGGTAGTGGCCATTCGAGCTGTACTTTTTAACAAACTCAATACCATATGTTCTGTGTACATACCACCGCATCAACAGCTACACAGACGTGATCTGGAATTATTAATAGATGAACTCCCAGAGCCATTTCTGGTTCTAGGTGATTTTAATGCACACAATGTCCTGTGGGGCGATGCTCACTGTGATGCGCGAGGACGTCTCATTGAGCAGCTCCTTTTCTCTTCTAGTTTATGTCTTTTAAATATGAAGGAGCCTACGTATTTTAGCCTTGCAAGCAACACATACTCCTCCATAGATCTTAGCATTTCATCACTGTCCCTTTTACCTGTTTTTAAATGGAACGTTCTTAAAAACCCTTATGGGAGTGATCACTTCCCAATCATCCTGAGTGCGCCGAACAAAGATCAACTACCCCCTCAGGTTCCTCGATGGAAGATTGACTCAGCTGATTGGGAAGGGTATAGAACTCTTACACACATCACATGGACTGAGCTGTCTGCCCTGACCATAGATCACGCTGTCACGTATTTTACAGCTTTTATACTTGATGCCGCATCTAAATGTATTGCCAAAACGAGTGGCATGTCTTCTAAACGGCGAGTCCCATGGTGGAACGACGCATGCAGGAAAGCACGGACCACTCAGAACAAAGCATGGGCGTTGCTTCGCGATTCCCCTACAGCATAAAACCTGGAAAATTTCAAGCGGGTCAAATCGCAGGCACGGAGAACGCGTCGACAAGCTAGACGAGAGAGCTGGACAAAGTTTATATCTAGTATCAACTCGTACACAGATGAGGGAAAAGTGTGCAATAAGGTAAAGAAAATCAAGGGCCAACAAACGTATTCTCTTCCACTAGTATATAGCCTCGGGGAAAGCTTGGAGGATCAAGCCAACTTTCGTGGCGCACATTTGGAACACATATCGAGCTCCTTACACTACTCCGAATCCTTCCGGAATTACAAGGCACGAATAGAAAAACAAAAGTTAGAAAGAAAATCCCCAAGAAATGAGGCATATAATGCACCATTCTGCTTAGCAGAACTGCGAACAGCACTCAACTGCTGTAATACATCTATCTCAGGTTCGGACAACGTAATGTACGCGATGCTGAAGGAACTACCCTCCGAAACTAAAGAAACCCTCCTCTCTCTTTATAATCGCATATGGTTTTCAGGTGTGATCCCCTCCTCCTGGAAGGAGGCTGTTATAATTCCAATTTTGAAGCAGGGAAAGGATCCCTCTACTGTATCAAGTTACAGACCTATAGCGTTAACAAGCTGCCTCTGTAAGCTATTTGAAAAAATGATTAATTGCCGCTTACTCCACTACTTAGAAACAAACAATTTGCTCGACCCATTTCAGTGCGGGTTTCGAGAAAGTAGATCCACCACAGACCACCTTGTTCGTATTGAGGCACAGATCAGAGACGCCTTCGTCCATAAACAATATTTTCTCTCTGTGTTCCTCGATATCGAAAAGGCTTATGATACAACATCGCGTTTTGGAATTCTAAGAGACCTGTCCCACCTTGGTGTGCGCGGAAGAATGTTTCACATAATTAAAAGTTACCTGTCAAACCGAACATTCCGTGTCCGTGTGGGCAGTGTTCTCTCCCGAACATTTGTCTCGGAAACAGGCGTGCCACAAGGTGGTGTACTTAGTTGCACACTTTTTATTATCATAATGAATTCCTTGCACTTGTCCATCCCCCGCAATATGTTTTATTGTACACATGTCGACGACGTTCAGCTTGGCTTCAAGTCATGCAACTTGGCAATGTGTGAGCGGCAGGTTCAGCTGGGTTTAAACAAGGTCTCCAAATGGGCAGATGAAAACGGATTTCGACTTAACCCACAAAAAAGCACCTGTGTCTTGTTCTCTCGGAAGAGAGGCATGCATTCGGAACCTGACATTGAACTGAACGGTCAACGCCTGTCTGTCAATGCGGAGCATAAATTCCTAGGTTTAATCTTGGACAACAAGGTGACCTTCGTACCGCACATCAAGTATCAAAAAACAAAATGTTTAAAAGCCATGAATGTTATAAAAGTGTTGTCACGTACTACGTGGGGTAGTGACAGGCAATGTCTCATCAACCTGTATAGAAGCCTCATTCGCACCCGCTTAGATTATGGGGCCGTTGTTTATCAGTCTGCGGCTCAAAGTGCTTTGAAGATGCTGGACCCCGTGCACCATTTGGGCATCCGCCTTTCTACGGGTGCTTTTCGCACCAGCCCCGTAGAAAGCCTTTATGTTGAGTCAAATGAGTGGTCGCTTCATCTGCAGAGAACTTAGATGTTCTTTGTATATTTCCTGAAGGTGAAAGCAGACAAGAAGCACCCCTCATTCTCTACTATTAATGATCTGTCGAGCTCCATTCTGTTCCAAAACAGGCCTTCGATGAGGCAGCCCTTCTCAGTACGCCTGAAGGGTCTAGCTGAAGAAACTGGAGTGTCACTTGAACACAGTTTAATGGCTCCTGTAGCATACCCGCCACCGTGGCAGTGGCAGATTATAGACTGCGACGTGGCGTTCCTAGAAGTTACAGAACATGCGCCTATTGCCCATATCCGAACATACTTCCTGGAACTTCAACACAAATACACACGTCCTGAGTTTTTTACAGATGCCTCTAAGTCCAACTCCTCTGTGTCCTACGCTGCTGTTGGCCCTTCCTTTCGGATGCTGGCCCTCTACATCCAGGCACAAGTATCTACACAGCGGAAGCTTACGCGATACTTGTGGCAGCTAAACACATCAAGCAATATCATATACAAAAAGCAGTAATTTATACAGACTCCCTCAGTGTGGTAACGGCTCTGCACAGTCTTAAAAACAAAAAACCCTGTTCTCGTCTCACTTTACTACATTTTATGCACACTCTACACACTCAACCAACATGTTGTAGTGTGCTGGGTGCCAGGGCACCGTGAGATTCAAGGCAACGTGATGGCGGATCAGCTTGTTGCATCCGTCCACGAAAGCACCGCCACTACACCCAGATCAATCCCGGCCCTTGATCTTAAGCCGTCTCTCAAACGAAAGCTCAGGGACTACTGGCAGAGCAAGTGAGATACACACATACAAAACAAACTACACGTTATCAAGCCACACCTTGGCCATTGGCTACCAGTATCAAAATCACGCCATACACAGGTAACATTAACGAGGCTGAGGATAGGACACACATACATGACACACTCATATCTTTTATCAGGTGGCGATCCACCATTGTGTGACAGATGTGGTGAAGCACTAACAGTTCTTCACATTTTAATTCAGTGCAAACAATTGGACACTTTAAGAAAACAACATTTTCCATTACCCTGCCGACAACATATACCTTTACACCCTGCAATGTTCGTCGGTAGGGACCCGCTTTTTAGTCATAAATCGTTGTTAGTGTTTTTATAAGAAATTCATAGTTTTCATATTATATACCCGGTCATTCCGTAGCACGACCTCTCTAGAGAGGTTTTTCGCTGCGGTGGCTACACAAGAAAGCACTTGCCTCACGGCCCTTGGACGCAAGGGCATGAACGAGGGAGGCACTTGTGCTAAAGTCATACATATCCACCATCGTCTTTTATTATCACCAACTTTTGTCATCTGTTCACACCACACACACCTTCCACGGTATGGTCATGATTTTATTACTTGTTCTTACCCGCCTTACCGCGAGGAATTTTATGGCCCTTATACAGCCGCTAATCACAATAATTTTCCACATCCCATGTCCCATGAACTGGCGCTCTTTGGCCATCAAATAGCCCTTGCGCCAAAAAACACCATATATCATCATCGTCACTCATTCGACGCCCCGCTGCGCCACTTCACGTTTTCGTATATTCTTTTCACTCTGTACATATACACTTTTGGACGTTATATCCGTGCCCAAAATACAACAGTGGAGCCGTGGTGAACAATGGCATAAAACACTTTTGTGCCAAAACAACAACTTAGGGCCCCTGAAATCGAATTGTGTAACCAGGCATCGCACTAAAAATTGCTATATAAGTGGACCGTTGCATCTTTCCAAACCATTACAAAGAGATCAGCATAGTTCTTCATCAACGTCAGACACCAAATCAATACTGTAGTGCGTACTTTGCAAGGGTAATTGCACTATTAGCCCAAAAATGGTCTCCAGTGGGTTTCAGAAATGGCACTGCTCTAGCTTTTGCTGTGATCCTATTTTCTACACACCAAAGTTACACAGCCGAAGCAAACATAAACAGCTGCGCTGCCAGAACGGTACATAAAGTACTGATTTGGCCAGCGCACCCAGAATGCCCAGCTGTGCACGCGCGAATTTTCCTACTCTCACTGCCACAGGGTTGCGCACAAATTATGCCGGCAGTATTAGACTAAAGAATTACGGACTGCAAACGTAGAAGAGCACTGGTGCCACCTAATTCTAAAGTGCTATTAGTTACGTTTACGGTTTGAAGTAGCGGTGGTTAAGTGAAAGTCTGCCACTTCTTAGGACGCACTTGTGTTTCTGCGCACGTTGAGTGAAAAAGTACCATTTGAGTTGCCGGTGGCATACTGAATGATGAAGCACAGCACTATCAATAAGTTTTAGCGCCCAGTATAACCACAAATCATTTCAAGAGATTAAGCTACGCAAACACGCAAGTCATGGCTTCAGTGAATCGAAAAATATTTGGCCAGGGGCTTTCCCAGACAAGTTCTTCTGGAAGCAATATTTTATTATAAAGAAATTGGCGCTGTAAACGTTATGCTTGATTTAGGTTTCTCACAGTGGTAATCACACGCTGGCATGAATTCGCCTTGACTAATTCTACTAATTGCCTTGTTATTACTTACACTGCTAGATGATGTCTTGTAAAGAGAAGCGAGGGGTTAAGATCCGTTCCACTAAGTTATGTAAGAATCCTAGCTGATCAGAAAAAAAGCTTCCAATTTTCACTGAGCTAATTGGATAAATTTTTGTGTGTTATCCTCACAGTCTTGTTATGAAGAGACCAAGTCGCCACCCTTGGACACAGTTCTGGATTGGAGCGGACGCCAGTAGATTTGTCAACATCACTGTTCTCCGTGTTTAAGCCAGACTCATCGCCACCACTGAATGACTCCGGTCTATTGAAATTTATGATTTCTATATGTTTAGAGGGCTTGCTTTTGCGCTTCAATGCCGCTGGTTCAGACCACTGTGCAGGAATATTCGGGAAAGTTCGAGGAGCAGCACCGGACTTAAGTTCCCACCTTTCACGTGGAATTCTGACAACGTTTTCGCCTACAATGTGCTCGTAGCAAGTTATTAGATCCTGAGTTTCAAAATTAAGGTTGTCAATACAGGTCTTGACTATAACCTGGAAAAAGCTTGCTGGGGAATAGCAGCTGTCGAGGCCTTGACAACTGCTGAGTCATTCGGGGCTTTAAATATTTGACGCTGATCGCAAGTGTTCCCTCGGAGTTATAGCCAGTTCGACAGCCCGTCGTGCTGCAGGTCGGCATGTTTACTGTGTTAAACTGTTAACTAACTCAAGCATGCTTCATCGTCGTGTATCATGTGAAACACAATTTGTGAAATAGCTTTGCCAAATAAAAGTTCTTTAAGTAGTCACTGAGTGTCGTCTTTAGCACTGAGTTCTATTGTTTCCTCAATGTTTCTTCATTTTCGAAGTCTGTCTCGTAACTGCTCAGATAATTTTGGCTACAATCCAAAGTGTTTGTGCGTAAAAGGCAGCTCTGCATAAAATATATAACAATTTTGTCCACTGTGCCAGCTGTGAGGTCTGGGAGCTCACCGATATAAAGCCTAGCATAGTTGTGGTGTCAGTGCGGCCTGTCTCTTCTTCCTTAGCTGTCCAAAAAAAGAAAAAGCACGACCATTTCGAAATATTTTCTTACACGCAATTCATACTATGTTTAATTATAACAGGCTCGTTCGCTTAGAATCGATAAATACCTGAAGGTGCAGATGAACGCTATTCATTGCGAAGGTGCCGGCAGGATTTTTTTCGGGGGCTAAAGGCACTACCTTGATCTGAAGTGGGTGCCAGACAGGCAAGTGTGGTCCAGTATCACTTTTGGCTCTGTATACAATAGCGGGAAACATTTGGGGAACAAAGGGGAGGGGAGGTACGGCACCGGCCCAGTGTGTCACCCCCTGATCACCCACTGATTCATTGCAGGGTCACAATTATTCATACATTTAATAGGTACAGGCGCGGATCTTGTCTGTCACTTAGCAGTGTTCATTCGGCCTCATCTAGTGCTTTAGCTAAAATACGCGTATTCGGAATCAATTTTCTCGATGTTTCACATGCAGAGGAAGCAGAAGACGCTTCTTCACCGATGCCAACGCGACAGCAGTGCCGCCGCTGCGCGAGATATTGGATGGGGCCGCTCCTCGTCGCTGCGACCACGCACGTTTACCCTACTGACAATATCTGACTACCTTGCCTACTTCGCATACAAAAAGAAAAAAACGCTTAGCACCATGGAAAACACGACGATGACCAAAGGTCAGCGGCGCATTGTTCAGCAGATCGCGATTCTATCAAAAGAATAGGAACGTTATCTGGCAGTCTTGCATCCATGTGACAGCAGATGTCACATATATCACGAATAGGCTGCATTCAACGCTATTAATTTGCTGACAATAGACTGAAACCACCTGCAGTGAAGGGCCACTGCAGATTTTGGCACATGCACCACCGAACGCCTATACACACAAACGTAACGACGGTCCAGCCACCTATAGGTAAATCTCGCCACGAATACGGACGTGACTGACACCAAGCACTTTGTGCGTGAGCTGCCCAATATGACTATCACCATGTGTTAAGGCATAACCATAGAATAAAAGCTATAACAGACAAAACGTCTTCGGTTTTGTCATTCTTGAAATTTGATCTGACATGGTTCTCGATCATCTTTTTGTGTTTGTTGAAAGGAAAAGAAGATCAAAGGGACAGCCCGTAACTGTCTTACGAGGACACCTCAACAGGCCTGCGCCGGAAGGGGGTATCCGGAGTTAGACAAAGCTGAGAGGTAAAAGAGAATATAAAAATAAATAAATCAACCAATTCTTTTATTATTGACCAATATACGAGATGTGGAAAGGATTTCGTTCATTCACAACGCTATCTGACTGTTTGTTCAATCATTCAGAAAGATGATGGACGGTGAGCATTAAAACTTGTAATGTTCTGGTTAGGAGCAGCAGACAGAGCGTAAATGCGCAGTCTAAATGGATCTGCTAAAGACCAAGTTAGATTATAAACACATGCTCCACAAGTGGATGAACCAGAAGGCGTTGTTAAAAAAAGTAGTGGGATACTGTTTGAATAGATGAACGACATCTGGTTTCTGAGAGCAAGCTGGGGGAGGGGGTTAGATGACAATTTTCATAACTAAATTTCAGAAGGTGCCAAAATACTTACAGAGTTTTGCATTCACATGCTAAGGAAGGAGGCAGGACATCTCAAAATTTATGAAAATTACACCCCCTTCGTTTCTAGGGGGAAACTATGATAACTGCAAATACGCGATCTTGTGATACACAACATATTGGTGACTTTATTACAGCTTTAGAAGAGGTGCGATAAAGTCAGGCGAAATTCCTGGTTAAAATCAAGTCAATTTATGCCACGCTGGTCCAAAACGAACAAGTCTTAATAAAAATAAGAGGACTATTGTCAAAGATTGAAAGCAACTGTTCTTCTATTAAGCAACTTGCTCCGGATATTGGCAGCCTTCGCACAACAACTTATGTAATCACAAACCACGTCGCAAACCTTCAAACAAGGTTAGATGATTCTGAAAACAGATCACGGTGAAATACTGTTGCATTCTTCGAAATGGTTGATGCTTAACGTGAGACATGGGCACAGTCAGAGAAGCCAGCGATAAATGCCCGTGAAACTAACCTTGGCGTCACCATTCAACCCCGAGCCATTGACGGAGCACGTAGGTTAGGGCGGCTTCAGCAAAATAAAAATCAACCTATCATAGCACGTCTTAGTAACTATAAGGATAAAGAAAAGATCCGTTTTTGCGCCAGAAAGCGGAAATTCTCAAGGAATAGCAGTTCTGAACACTACTCGCAAAACACCAGAATAGCACGTAAAAATCTGGCAGCACTTGAAAAAGATAGGTCGGCTTCATACAAACTAGGTCACAACAAACTTAATACCGATAATTGTGTTTATGTGTTTGACCATGCTACTCAAAAAGTTATCCCACAAACATCAAAGCTAGAAAGCAGCAACCTTAAGAGGAAGCCTATTATTCTATAGGGCTTGCGCATTATTTATACTAACATAAGAAGCCTCTCTCCGAAACGCGACACATTGCGAAACTTGATCGATACCACCAACTCTCACCTTATAGCCTTGACAGAGATATGGCTACTTCATCAACCCAAAGTAGTGCGTTGTGATTGTCTTTTTTCTCTTATAACCCATTTAGCCAAGATTGTGATATCAAGCAAGGTGGCGGTGTCATAATTTCCGCCCACCGGCGTCTTCATTGCCGCGTGGGAGAAATTCCTTCTCGCCTAAAGCTGTTATTCATCTATTGTAGTTTATTTTATCCACCCATATCATAAAAACTTGCTACCGTCTTCCCGAAACTGATATATATTTTACTGGTGAATTCCACGAAGTGCTTCCCTTACTTACTGAAACGTACAACAATGCACAAATAGTCTTGGTAGGTGATTTTAATTTTCCTGGTATCAGTTGGTCTTATTTCCCATTAACAACAGCTAAACAAAGCGTTGGAAATGATTTTGTATATTTTGTCTAAATTTTGGCTTATCGCAAGTTATTATTACAGGAACACGCCTGACAAATTATACGTCGAGTCTTCTTGATTTATTCTTAACAAATTAACCTAATAAAGTCACATATCTCTCATATTTTACTCCTTGAGTGATTACGTTGCCATTTCGTAACTTGAAAGTATCAGCTGCCACCATCACGGAAGATTAAAAAATGATAACGCTTTATGACCATGGTAACTACGACGCAATTTTGGCGAATTGAGTAATTCTTGTGCAGGGATTCTTAGCGACTTCTCCGAGAGAAATGTTGAGAAAAATTGATGCCTTTTTTTAAAAAAAAAGCTGAGCAACCAAAAAAATACTATATTCCTGCCATAACAGTTACCGAGCGGACCGGTTTACTGTAGTTCAATTCATCGCTGAAACGTATGACGAACGAAAAACAACGCAAATTCTGTCATGCAAGATCACTGAATTCGCCTCTGGCTTGGCAGAAATACCGTGACAGTGAAAAAAAAAATGGACGTCTTGTTGTTAAAACAAAGCGTACTTTTTTCTACCCTGCTGAACTTGCGGAAAATAAGCCAAAAGGTTTCTGAAAACTAGTGAACCCGCATCCCGCCAATTGGGTATTGCTTCGTGATCAGTATTATTACGTTATACCCTATTGCAGTGTACCAGATGTTCTGAACGAAGCATTTTGTTCTGTTTTCACTGGAGAGCCTAACTATATCCTGCCACATATTCTATTTTTTTGAGCCTCCGCACTAACTATATCCTGCCTCATATTTCATTTTTTGAGCATCCGCACATGTCTGAACTCTGTATCAGTGCTACAGGAATTGAAAGGGCCACTGAGCCTCTTAAATTATCTTTATCTGCAGGAGTTGATAAGATGAGGTCAAAACTACAGAAAAGTACAAAATATGAATGCAGTGTCATCTTTCAGCGCAAGTTTCAGCCGCCATTTTCAAATGAAGTGGTGCACAGGACTAGAAAGCAGGAAAGAATATTCCTGTCCCCAAAATGGCATTTCGTTTTCCCCTAACAGCTATCAACGCATATTATTGATGTGTCTTTGCTGAAAACTAATGGAGCACATCATCTACTCACACGTAGCTAGTTTTCTAGTTTCTGTTGATTATCTTCACCAAAACCAGCATTCAAGGTTTTCAAAAAGGACTCTCTTGTGAAACGTAGTTAGCATTATTTATGATAGAAGTTAGCTACGCCATGGATGTTAACGTACCAGTAGGTGTTTTATTTCTGAATTTCTAGAAGGCCATTAGCAAGGTTCTGCATCAAATAATTTTTGAAGCTGTTGTGTCTGAACCTTCAGCCACTTGTACTGAATTGAATCAAAAATTTCTTGACTTATGAAAAATAATTTGTCTTTCTAAACACTCATTCTTCTAAGTCACCTCTCGTTAAGTCGGTGGTTTCTCAGGGGTCTGAACTTGGCCATGTACTCTTTCTAGTATATATCATTGACGCGCCTACTAAAATTTCGTCTAACACCAGATTATTCACTAACGACTGCGTCATCTATCGGCATTTGACAACAATAAAGACATCCTAAAGCTTCAAATCTACCTAAACCACGTAAATGACTGGTGCTCAAAATGGCTTATGTGAGTAAACGTCTATAGTTCATTTCTCTTTTCCCCGCAAAAAGACTATCATGGTCCTCAATACCTTCTTTCCAACTTCCCTATCAAATTTGTTACTTCCTATAGATACCCCGCCATTGAACGCACCATTAATCTCACTTGAATGCCCCACATGACCAATATAACAAACAAAGCTAACCATGTACTTGGCTACCTACGCCGGAACTTACGCTTAGCCCTATCTTCACTATGCCCCGCCGTGGTGGTCTAGTGGCTAAGGTTTTCGGCTGCTAACCCACAGGTCGTGGGTTTGAATCCCGGCTGCGTCGGCTGCATTTCCAATAGAGGCAGAAATGTTTTAGGCCCGTGTGCTCAAATTTGGGTGTACGTTAAAGAGCCCCAGGTGGTCGAACTTTCCGCAGCCCTTCGCTACGGCGTCTCTCATAATCATATGGTGGTTTCGGGACGTTAAATTCCACGTATCAATCTATCGGTATCATATTCAGCAAATTTATTAGCATATAACACTCTACTGCGACGAAAGTTAGTACTCATAATTATAGTACTGGCTAGCAACAAAAAGGTAAATCAACCTGGGCATTCGCCATATGAGATCGTTGCCAATATAACCTGATTAAAACACTAGAATGTTTGCAGTAGCGTGCGACCAGGTTTATCTTCTCCGATCGCTCATATAACAGCAGCATTACACCACTAAAATCTCGTATTGACCTTACCGACCCTGCTGTTCGCCACCAAATTGCCCGCATTTGTCTTTTTCGTAAATTGTATCGTGCTACCTCTCGTACGTTTGTGATGATTTCAGCTCATTGCTATTCTAGCAGGCTCAACCACACCGAAGCCGTTCACCCGCCCCATGCTCGGAGCACAGCTCAATCGTCGTCCTTTTTCGTGCTGACGCCCAAAGTCTTGAACTCTTTTCCCTGCCGGTACCATGCACCACAGCAGCTCGACACTCTTCAAAGAAGTTGTCAAACCTTTGTTATGTGGATTTCTTTGACCACCCTTCATGTAAAACTCCTAAACTGGGTCCTTTGAGATAACAGAAATGACTAAAATAATTGAATAAATAAACTAGTATGTGAAGCAGCGCATGGGTTAACATAAAGTTCTGTCCATCACGGGCACCTTGCCCGATGTGAATACGTCCTTGGAAGTCGAGCACACCATGAATTCACCGTAGTTTCTGTTGCCGTTACTCGTCCCGACCTCTCTATAAAGCAAGTTACGCGGGTTCATCGCCATGCCACGCGGGAGTTCGTGGGGTCGTCGCACGTCTGCAGAACCTCGTTCCCGACCGCCTTCACGTGATTCCAGAGATTGAGTAAGAAGGACAGACCGCAGCCATAGAGTTTCCTAAATATAAACTAGAGACTACTCTGGCGCTAGTGTCTGTGGAAGCTGCAGCACACGGCGCTTCAGCGAGCATGTGAATGATGGATATGACTTGGATTTCCTAGTCTTCGCGCTTTACATTCGTTCCGGTTTCGCATGGCTTGAAGCTGCTTCATCACGAAACAACAATCAACAAACTTTCGGCCGTTACGATTCACCACCATATTCTTTTAGGCTTACCACATCAAATCGGGTGAGGAAGTGAAAAACAGTTTGTTCTTTCCTTCGAAACAAAATCGAAACGCAGCAATAAATGAAGCCACAAGTATGTTCACCGCCCGCAACCACGAAGACAAGGCAAATCATTGTCATAATCATAATTCCCATGGTCGATGAATGATCGTAGCGCCAGTGTCCCCTCTAGTTTTTTAAAGGAAACTATTGCCACAGCTTTCCACACAACAACTGCTTGATTGATTTGTGGGGTTTAAACGCCCCAAAACCACTATTTGATTATGAGAGATGCCGTAGTGGAGGGCTCCGGAAATTTAGACCACCTGGGGTTCTTTAACGTGCACCCAAATCTGAGCACACGGGCCTACAACATTTCCGCCTCCATCGGAAATGCAGCCGCCACAGCCGGGAATCGAACCCGCTACCTGCGGGTCAGCAGCCGAGTACCTTAGCCACTAGACCACCGTGGCGGGGCCACACAACAACTGCGAAAAAGTTCAGTCACTAGGGTGTATTATCAAAATTCTTATTATGTATAGTTGTAGCGTGGTTGTCTTGCGTAAATTTTATACTATAGCTGTGTATACTTGTCTTTCTGTCTTTTTTAGTTTCAATTGTGCTGTTTGTGCTATGCTACTCTGATATTTTTATGCTGTATGCATTTACGTTTTCTGTATTGTAAACGGTCTTACCCTGTAACAGCTAGATTAGGCTAACAGTATTGAAAATAAATAAATAAATAAAATAGAACCACTTATGCAGGCGTGAACGTGCTAGCGCGTGCCAACGCGTTCTGTGTAGTGCTGCCATTCATTGGCAGATTCGGAGTGCCTTAGAAACTCTGCGATAGAGTACTCTGTTTTGGCTGACGGCAACAGAACAAAACGCACATTCGCCCTTAACAGCTAATGGCAGGGTCGAAATAGAACGCGATGCGCGCACGTTCTTGCACGAGCATACCAGCTAAGAACGGAGACGCTACGCTAGCATAACGTGAGCTTCGACACGAGGCGCAATCGATGCAACAGGCGTACATTGGTGCGCCCATATATACAGATGGCACCGTTTCAGAACACGAGCACTTGCGACTTTCGATCGAATATGCCGCTTTTTGCAAGCAAAAGTTTTTGCGGAGATTGGATCTCGCAACGGAGCTGCTTCGGATCTGCCAAGTGAACATACACAGAGAACTTTCAGTGTGCCAATGCAACACACGTGCTCCGCATGGATCAGTAAAAGTGGTGCCTGAAGTGCTTCGAATCTGACAATAGGTGACAATATCGGATACAACGCGTGGATTCATTGCACTTCCGCAGAATTTTGTGTGCCAACATCATCATATGATTCCTGAGAGAGTGTAAGGAGGAGAGGCCAGAGCGTCTCGCCCAGCCCCTTATGGCCTGACGAAACGTACCTCTTGCAGCGCCTTCGTGGTTGCCTTTATCACATGGCGTGGCACCCTCTTTTTATGGACCGAGAGGGCGTCTGGCTTCGCGATTGCTTATGGGCTTGCTCTTCATGGGGAGAGGTTCTGGCTCCGCATCAAGAAAGCCAAGCACAGCCGCGCTGGAGCAGGTGCATGTGGTCAGGCAATTAGCCAGGCTGGAACGTGCTAGCGCGTGCGTGCCTTCTGGCAATGCTTGGGCTTGCGGTTTCCATGTTGATTACTCTCATCTTGTGTGCAGTCACGCAGTAATCTTGTGTGCAGTCACGCTGCACACAAAATTGAACTCTGTCATAAGCTGCTTCGCACAACTCAGTGCAGATGGTTAGCCAGCAAAGCTAAAACATGGTTCCAGTGTTTATCGCAAGATAGAATCTATCGGAGTGTCTTTTGTTTCTGTTTCTCTATCTGTTCTCTTCTATTTATCTATCAGCATACGAGGAAGACACATAATTCGTACATTGCGCTTCTTTACTTTACCTTAAAGATTATCAAGAGCATTCAACAGCGTCATGGTTAACCATCCATGCGGCGACAGGTAATATTTCTATACGTCTATATGCTTCCAAAACTTGGAAAAAAGTTAGGGCAGCCGCGGATACCTTTTAAGATGAAGTGTGTTAGCATTGCTTTCAGGCAGTATACACGTTCTTACATTGAGCTTTTGTTGTGAGCGTATCGATGGTTTTGGTTTATTTTTGTAAACATGGGCTCGTCAAGTGTGAGTTCCGCGGGACGGCAATATAGTAAAGTGCTAAGCACTCCAAATCGTTTACCACTTATTCAAAACAATGAGGCTGAAGGAAGGGCTTATACGGGCTCAATGTAATTCGACGTAACATTGGAGGCAGTGCAACACAGAGCTGGAAGAAAAAAGCTTGCTGAGCGCTCGCAGATGTGGAATACATCGATTGAGAAAAACACTAATAAGAAGTTAGTGTATGTCTTCTAACTAGACGAGTAAAGAAACGATTGATTGATTTATTGTAGATTTCTTCATCATGTCGGCTGAAAAAAAACTCAGGAAAAAAATATGTTTCGCCGAGGGGGGGGGGGCGCTGACAAGCGCCGACGAGCACAGACGCGCTTCACGTCAGCTCTTGCTTTCACAAACAATTGCAAAATGAAAATCACAACGTGCACTTTTCAGAGTGATATCAAAGGATTGGCCTCATCATCCAGATTCTCAGGATAATAAAGACAAGGTAGGCCAACTCTTTTTCGCCTTTTTAGAACCTTTTCTCCGTGCCCACCACATGAGACACTGTTAAGCCTAGCGAAGCAGGGCAGTTTCCTCAGAGAGCCGATGCTGTAAACCCAATGGAATGCACTATGTCGGCCGGCGACGGGGAAGACACTGGTGCCGATTCAAGAACGATAGATGTACAACTTGATGGTGATAAACCACAAGCCACTACCGAGAGGGAAGAAGGCTGGCATACCGTACAATACGGACGTCGTCGAAAGCCAGGGCACAGATTGGCCAGGGACGCTGACGACTGCAATGGTGCTAACAACAAGGTAGCACTTGGCTTTGGTAACGCTTAAGCAAAAACCGCAGGAAATACGGATGAACCGCATCGAAAAAGCGAGAAGAATTCCCAAGCTACCAGAGGAAGACTAGAAAATTGCGATCCTACATATAGGAAGCTTACGCGTAGCCGCACTCGGGCCGATGGATATAACTGGAGGCATACATGAAGCCGCGGCTACACCACCAGAAGTCCAGCACTTCGACGTCATATCCCCCAACACTACACAGAACATTATGGTAGTAAGCACCCTAGATTCTGACTGAGTAGACTAGTGCAGAATAATTCAGAAAATACCTATACGAGGCAACTAATATGAAGTGACAGGGTATAAAACAGCACCAGAAAATGAGGCCAAGACTACCTTTGAAGAAATCCCAGTTGAAGAAACCCCTGATTGTATTAGGGCTGCCCATATCACTGATTGTATTAGGGCTGCCCATATCATCAGGGCTAGAAGACTGGGGAATACTACAACGGTCATTTTGCTCTTCAGTGTAAACAAGGTACCCTCGAGTGTGCGTTATGATGGAGTAATAATACCGTGCACACTATAACGCAACAAACGAACGACTGCAAGCAGTGCCATAGACTTCGACATAGAAGTGACATGTGCCCTAATCCCCAAGTTGAACTTTGTGCTGGTTTCGGCATTCACAACCCCAAAGATAACTACAGATGTGACCCTCATTGTCAAATCTGTGAAAAAGACCATGGTGTAGCCGATAAAAGCTGCACGGCTAAGTTCAAGAAACCTTACCTTGTAAAACAGAGACAATGGGTCACACTACGAGAACATCAAACGCAAAGCTCATCTCCACCAAGAGGAGGTCCACGATACCGCTTCACATAGAGCCCCGAAAACGACAACAAACAAGATCCCGGTCCGGTTCAAAGCACCCCAGCCATGCAAGCTTCCATTTCAGTTCGAGGTAGGGATTGGCGTCTAAGCGACTAACAAACAAGGTGAGCTGAGCAGGTAAGCATGTGACTTGCGACAGGAGGGAACTTAGGAGTTTGAAAATAACACCGGTAGCTATAACAGCAACAGTCAAGAGCTAGAACGGCTTAAATATGAAAACAAACGAATGAAAGACATGGCAAAAACAAATGAAAGCTCAAAAAGAACTCCTCACTGTGCAACGTGAATGCTCAAAACCTACATGCCCTTATTTTTCTAATATTGTAATGCAGGTGGAAACAACCATAGCTGACGCTCGCACATAGGTCCCTCCACTAAAACGAAAGGCCGAAACGAAGAATACTACAGATTCCTTAAGCACTTAACAAGAAAGCATACCTCAACAAGCAAGGTTATATAACAATGAGAAATGAGTAGACCAGTTATTTACCGTGTTTCAATTGATCCTGGAAACCTCCATTAAGACGCCTGTTGATCTCTTAACACTGGCAGCTAGAGTTTAAATGCTGCATGGAGGATACAATGCGCATACAGCCTAAGACCTTGAGATTGCAGTTGCGAACATTCACCATTAACCGCAGGCACCAGATCTTCGGCAGGCAACTACTACGAAATCACCGACCCCCCCCTATCCACACAGCTATTTTCACGCCCCCCCCCCTAAATAACGAACAGCGATGGCGAGGCGTCGTAAAGGACACCTTCGGACGTGGCAAATAAACTGTCGAATACTCAGGGCTAAGAAACCTGCCATCCACCAGTACAACCGACAAAGTAACAAGCCCTAAGTGATTTTACTTCTAAATACGCATGGTCTCACCACTTTGCCAAGACATGAGTCAGTAAGTCCCGAGCGCGAAGAAGCAAATAAAGCTCTCACTACACTAGTACGAAAGAATATTATGGTCAGCACCCATAATCGAAATTGTGTATACAACCGAATTTTGACAGAACTTCTATCTAGGAAAGCAAGAGAGAGCAGCACATTTATTTTGACCGTATGTAGAAGCCTGTAAAATCACAGATAGCAATTTCACTCTCTGTTTAGGCAGAGCATGATATTAGCAGGCAGCGCCCCACTAGTTATGGCAGGAGCTCCAACGCCCCACATGAGGCATTGGGATATGGTTTCACCATACGCGTGTTTCTTTTTGTATTGTCGCTATCCGCTGCCTGTAATTTTTGTATTTTTGTAAATTTGTAGTTTAATTTTTTCTGGGGGAAGGGGCCAGTCAAGCTGAGAAATGCAGCTTTTTCCCTTCGCACCGAATCACGTATACAGTGTATTTTTCATGTACTTGTCACGTGGTTAAATAAACTCAAACTCAAACCAGCCCCAAAGTGAAACGATGGTAGCAGAGCATACAAGGCGAACAGATTTTCCTAATAACAGACCCGGATTCACCCAGCTACTCAAAAAAACCGGATCTTACAATAACCAATAATGCCCCAGGGACTACATGGCACGACACATTCGATGATTTAGGCACCGACCATGCATATTCAAAATGCACGTACCATTCACCAATAGCCACAGGATTACGGTCATGGGTTACACGAGACGTCTAGTTGACTGGAATAAATTCCGGGAGATCAGAAAAACGATTGCCGAACACCTTGATGATATTCAACAATGATGTGAGAGCATAATAGACACCGTCAGGAAACCCACATAGGCAGTAGAAACACATATTCAAGCGGAGCTCATCAATAATAGAATAATACATCTGTAGCGAACTAAAAAAGCGTTACAACACAAATGGCGGAGGCAAAGACACAACAGAAAAATTCGAAAAAAGATAATACAGCTCAACAAAGACGTTGATAGTCACTTCAAGTAGCTGTGTTATCAACAATTGTTGGAAATCTGTAAGGACAACGGGCACCCATATTTGAACATCACAAACGTAGAAGTTGCTAAGGTTTCTTTTAGATCACACCAATACCAAAACTGAACAGCGGCACACTATTCGTCGTCTCACACTCATATACGAAGGAAACGAAGAACAGCTAATGACAGATGTACAAAACATCTTATGTTAAATTGCCGCCACTACAGCATAAATACTATACAGGCAAAGCAAACCCCGAAATGGATGAAAACTTTGACGCAGCGGAGATAAAAGCGGTGGTCCACAATTTAAATGTAAAATCAGGACCGGGACCGGATGGAGTGGCCAAACGAACATCGCGTAACCTGGGAAATAAATTCATAGAATTTCTAGCTGGATATATCAACCAACCTTGGACAGAAGGGGCAATACTAGACGGGTAGAAAGAGGATAGGACAATCCTTATACCAAAACCAGGAGAGCCAATCAACAAGCTAAATATCTGACCTATCTCATTAACGTCATGCGTAGCAAAAATTACAGAACATGCATTCCTAAATAGAGCCAAACGACTATCTTGGGAATGGTGATTACTACCCACACACGACGATAGGCTTCCGTCGTCATCTTGCCACCCAAGACGCAATGCTACAGAATAACATCAAATGAGAGACTACCCCACAAAATCCACACGAGCCGTATTCGGCCTAAATCTCAAGAAGCCATTGACAATGCAGCTCATGAAACAAATTTCAGCCGCACATCGAGCTTCAACATGGGTGAGCGAGCCTACAATTGCGTCAGGAACTCACAAAAACAAGACCCAGCTTAGGAGGCTTTACGTCTGATCTCCGAGAATTGGGCTGCACAGGCACTCCTAAGGGCTCGATAATATCACCAATGCTCTTTAATCGAATGTTGATTGAACTACCGAGAGAGTTGAATAAAATCCCAGGAGTATATCACTCTACATACGTGGACGAAATCGCAATATGGGTCAATGACGGAAGCGATGGCTACATAGACGCTCCAAAAAGCATAGGAACACAGGAGCGATACTTGGAAGGCACAGGACTCACATGCTCGGCGCAGAAATCTGAACTTCTTCTTTTCTGGCCAGGAATTTGAGGTACACCGCCCAAGTCAGTGGAATACAAGCGGCATATGCAAAAGTTAAGATTCATACAGAGGAGGACACAGCTATACCGACATTTCCAAGATATGGGTACTGGGATTAGTCATCGAGGTTAACGGTACCAACGGTGACACTACACGCAAACTAAATGCCAAAGTCACGAATGCGATGAGACTTATTCGTAGGGTCACGAATAAACACCGAGGCCTGAACGAAGCCCACGTAATTCGTCTAATCCAGGGCTTCGTCATAAGCCACATAACGTATTTATCAGCATTCCACAACGGGGAAAAAACTAAAACTACAAAATAAACGCATTAATTTGGAAGGTATACAAGCAAGCGATATTATTACCTGAGTATGCTAGCACAAACCTACTTCTTCAGATAGGACACGATACGCTTGAAGTGATTATAGAAGCTCAGCGCATATCTAAGCTTGAATGGCTCACTAAATCTAAAACGGCAAGAAATATATTGAGTCAATTAGGAATCATGTAACATGCACAGCATGGTGTGAAACTTATACCCCAATACAATCAGAGCTAAGATCGTCTGTAGCCCCATACCGAAAAACATGACCCCCATCATTAACACGGACCTCAGAAAGCACCGAGCAAAATCACTGCTCAAAGCACACGGCACGAACAGTTGATTTTCGTAAATGCAAGAGCTAGAATCTTTTCGTAGATGGCAGCCCATACCCTGAATGGAAGGTCACACGGCTGTCGTGATTGACACGTCCGGCATTGTATAAATGCGTGCTCTATCATAACAAACAATAAAGAGGAGTCTGAGGAGGTTGCCACAGCCATCGGTTCCTCCAGAAAACACACATTCATATTGTCACGCGCTAAGAGCTCGAAGGAACGCATAAAAGAACGCGACTGTCGAAAATCTCAGAGACAAAGAAGGATGTCTCCACTGGCACGGGTTGCTCATCTTCGCCTTCCCCGTTCACCGGCACAGAACTGACCCACTGTTCACTGGCACAGAACACCAGGTGGCATTACTCCTCCTCCCAAGAGAGCATCGACACGATGCTCAAACAAAAGTGTGCACAGCAGTGGGTCGAACTAGGTAACAGAAAAAAAAATTGCCCGCAGCTTCCCTCGGGGGAACACTGAGGAGGATGCGGAGCATATAATTGGTTAACTGGGTGTTAAAGTGCGACCTACTTGGGTCGATGGCTAAATTGGTTAACGTGGTTGTGAAATGGGGTGTAAATTGCGACTTACTTGGGTCGATGGCTAAATTGGTTAACGTGGTTGTAGGAGGGGGTGTTAAATGAGTGAACACGTACACACGTATGCGAAAGGACGGCGCTGATCGAAGGGACGTCGATCATTGTGTTTGTGGATTCGTTGAAATTCATTTCACCGCGACCTTGGACGTCGACGCGCCGTACATACCAACCGACGAGCGGCAACTGAGCGAGTGAGCGCCGACCTTGAGTATATATACAGCGCGACGGCGCATGCACTGTCAGCTGTTGAATGTTCTCGAAGGAGAAGCGCGCGCGCGGCACAGATGGCGACGGCGCGACGGCGCATGCGCTGTCAGCTGTTGAATGTTCTCGAAGGAGAAGCGCGCGTGGCACAGATGGTGGGCGACAGCGCGACGGCGCATGCGCGCGCGTCAGCTGTCGAATGTTCGAGAAGCGGTGCGGACGGCGCACTACAAGGCGCGAGTATAAGATGCTTCCGCATCTAAAACATTAAACAAATTAGTGCACGAGAGAAAATGCGTCCTGGGCCCGGCAATCGGAAATAAACGGCATTCACTGTTCACATGAAGAGTTCATTGGCACAAGAAGAAAATTCGCATCACCGCGTTAAGTATGGTTTTAGGCGGACGACGTGTACAGTCTCTGGGCGTGGTAACCTGCGCTGGGATGATGGTGAGCTTCCGTCTGGAACCACTTGGTCGTTCACGTCGCTCACACGTCTGAGTACTTTGTAAGGTCAAAGTACTTCCTCAAGAGTTTCTCACTGAGACCTCGCCGCCTAATGGGTGTCAAAGCCAAAACTTGGTCACCAGGTTCATAATTCACTTCTCGGAGGTGGATGTTGTACCGCCGTGCATCTGCGCACTGTTGAGTTCGGATGTGCACACGGGCCATTTGACGTGCTTCTTCAGCGCGCTGAATGTACTCATTGATGCCGGGGGCTAATTGGTCGAGCTTGTCGATGTCCCTATATGGAATCATGGCGTCCGGCATAGTTCTAACATCTCGACCATAAACGAGTCGGAATGGCGTGAAGCGTGTAGTTTCCTGCGTTGCAGTGTTATACGCAAATGTTACGTACGGCAGGATGTCGTCCCACGTTTTGTGCTGCACATCCACGTACATAGAGATCATGTCGGCTAGCGTTTTGTTTAGCCTTTCAGTTAAACCATTACTCTGAGGGTGATACGCAGTGGTCTTTTGATGGGTTGTGTAACTCAACCTGAAGATATCATCCAAGAGTTTCGCTGTAATGATGTCCCTCGATCAGTGATGACATATGATGGGGCGCCATGCCGTAGCCCAATTTGATGCATAAAAAACTGGCAACTTCAGATGCGGTCCCTCGTGGCAACGCCTTCGTCTCAGCTTAACGCGTCAAATAATCGGTTGCGACAATAATCCATTTGTTGCCAGAAGAAGACAAGGGAAACGGGCCTAGGAGGTCCATCCCCACTTGTTCAAACTGTGTACGCGGTGGATCGATCGGTTGTAGTTGACCTGCAGGCTTTAAATGTGGTGTCTTGCGACGCTGGAATTCACGACATTCCTTCACGTAGCGTTTGACACAGGCAGACATTTTAGGCCAGTAGTAGAGTTGTCGCACCTGATCCATAGTTCTCGAGTAGCCCTGATGGCCAGATGTAGGCTCGTCGTGGCAAGCTAATAAGACGTCATCGCGGAGGGCTTTAGGCACGACGAGAAGATGGGATCTGTCACCAGCACCGGCGTTCCTTTTGTATAAGACCCCATTTCGTAGGCAAAATGATGGCAACGTTCGCGACATTCGGACGAGGAATGGGCGCAGTGCCACCTTCTAAATGATCTATAATCATTCTTAGGTCGGCGTCATTTCGTTGATGAAACATCAGATCCGGTCCGCTGACAGTTGCCACGAAGGCGCCGTCCTCTGCTGCGCTAGTACTGGCGGATTGAAGAGGTGCTCGTGATAGCGTGTCGGCGTCTTCGCGCTTTTTGCCTGACTTGTACACGATGGTGACATCAAATTCCTGTAGGCGCAGTCTCCATTGTGCTAATCATCCTGAAGGGTCTCGTACATTGGTCAACCAGCAGAAAGCGTGATGGTCAGTCACCACTTTAATTGGTCTTCCATAGAGATATGGCCTAAATTTTGTAATTGCCCAAATGACCGTGAGACAATCTTTTTCTGGTGTGGAATAGTTAGATTCCGCGCGAGACAGTGTGCGACTTGCGTAGGCTATTACCCGTTCAATGCCATCTTGTATTTGTACCAAAACAGCTCCAAGACCAATATTGCTGGCATCAGTGTGTACTTCAGTGTCAGCATCTTCATCGAAGTGGCCGAGCACAAGAGGGGAAGACAGCCGGTGCTGTAGTTCCGCAAAGGCAGTCTGCTGGTCATCAGCCCAGACAAATGGTGTGTCATCATGCGTGAGGCGTAATAGTGGCTCCGCAATGTTAGATAAATTATCAATAAAGCGCCGGTAATACGCGCACAGACCAAGAAACCGTCGAAGACTTTTCTTGTCAGTTGGAGGTGGAAAAGCGGTGATGGCAGCAGTTTTGTCATGATCAGGCCGAACACCAACGGCGCTCACGACGTGACCAAGAAACTTTAATTGTTTGTATCCGAAATGACATTTCTCAGGCTTGAGTGTGAGATCGGCCGGTCTAATGGCTTCGAGCGCCGTCGGAAGGCGACGAAGATGCTCGTCAAACGTTTCTGAAAACGCAACGACATCATCGAGGTAGACGAGACAGCTTTTCCACTTGAGGTCTGCCAGGACGGTGTCCATCATTCGCTGGAATGGGGCTGGAGCGGAACAGAGGCTGAAAGGGAGCACTTTGAATTCATAAAGTTCATCCAGCGTTACAAAAGCGGCCTTTTCTCGGTCACGTTCATCGACCTCTATTTGCCAATAACCGCTCTTCAAGTCGACGGACGAAAAAAAATGGATTCTGCCGTATGGGTCTGGCCATTTCATCCGTAATAATGCGATGTTTCGCAAACAGCGTTTGGTGAACTCTGAACATCAAAAAAGAAACAGTCCTGAAACTTAAAATAAGCTCCAGAAGGCTTTGCTCCTGCGGGGACAGTAAACTTGAGCCAACGTTGACGGATAGAGGGGCTGACCCGGTGACATCGGTTTTCTCCACAGTCAAGCAGCCTGTAACTTCAGTGAGCTCCTCCTCGTAGGCGACTGCCATATCTCTTGCAAAATGTCGTTGCTCAGTACTGAAGCTAGAAACCAGATTGTGCGTGAGTCCACAATTAAGGCTTACGGTGGCTCTTGCAACAGATAGGCCATGGCTGAATAGCAATGCTGAAATTGGTTCAGCGATGTGGTCGAAGTTGCCTGGGCGATCTCATGTTACAGCTACGAGAGCACTTGAACGGGGTGGAAGGATCACGTGAACTTCAAAGACACGCAGATATTTACGTTGCTGGTCATTACATCTTATATATGAAACTTCATCTGGGGCCATCGAAATTGTAGCTCACCTGTCTGGTATGTCTATGACTGCGCCGTATTCACACAGGAAAACCATCCACAAGACCAGGTCTTTGAACTACTCGGACAAAATCACGAACGTGACAACAAAAGCTGAATTACTAATACTAATTTTGGCAGTGCACTTTTCAGTCGGCGTCATCAATTGACCCCCCCTTCACGGTTCTTATGTTAGGCTCCGTCCATGACACGTTTTTAATTTTTTTAAGCCCATCGACAAGCTTTCTGCTCATGATAGAAAAATGTGCACCAGTGCCTACTAGCGCTCTCACAGGGCATCCGCCTATGTAAACAGCTACGTCGGCGCTTACGATTTTTGATGGAGCAGCAGCGTTGCATCGTTCGTCGTATCGTCGTAGCATACTGGTACTGGAGGTATCGCACATCTCAACGAGTGGCAACCTTCCCTCCAAAGGTCACAGTTGTTAGTTTTCCGCGATGAGGGCTTGGGGACCTGCCCCGGACAGCGTCAGCGTAACTATGACGGTTCGGTGAAGAGCTCGGCGAAGGTGACAGAGAGCGGGATCGACAATACAGAGCGGATGGCTGTCCTTGCGGGTGCGCGCTGTCACGTCGGGTGTCAAAATGAGGTCGTGAAAAAGCCGGCGCATAAGTCGGGCATCTTCGTTCAGGATTTGGACAGACGCGGTAAACATGTCCAGCTTCTCCGCAAATGAAACACAGTGGACGGCGCTCGACTGTGCGCCACAGATCCGTCTTGCGAACAAATGGTCGACTGGTAAGCATCCTCGGTGACCAAGTTGCAGGTGTCGGTGGAGGGTAGAACGGCGGGTAGAATGGAGTTTCAGTAGGTGCGTTATATTGCGGAGTCGTCGTTGTCGTTGGTGGCGGCGGCAGCGGTGGGTTGTAGACTGGTGCCGCCGGCGCGTTGTAAGAACGAGCCAGTGCAGACGGGTTGTGCGGCACTGGTGACGGACGACGGATAGCTGCCGCATAGTTAATAGATTGCTCGGCTGGTAGAGATTCGGCCTGATAAAATGCTTGCCTGATTTCCTGCCGCACAACTTTTTCAACTGAAGCCATCGCACGTTCTTGAAGGAAGTTGCGGATCTCCTCACGAACAACCTCGCGAATAAGCTAACGCAGAGAACCGTCTCTGCCGGCCGTCAGAGCAAAGACGCTGATTAAGGCACCGTTTGGTCGGTCGTAATATTGACACCATTGCTGCAGTGCGTGCTCGACAGCTGTAGCCTTTTTGACGAATTCCTTGACGGTGGTTGGTGGATTGCAAAGAAGGCTGGTAAACAGCTGTTCTTTGACGCCTCGGATCAAATGGTGGAGTTTCTTGGCTTGATGCATGTGAGGGTTAGCCCGTCCAAATAGGTACGCCATGTCCTCCACAAGCATGGTGACTCTCTCATTCCGTTTCTGGACCCAGACTCGATGAGTTGCTGAGGAAAGTCACGGCGGTCGTTGTTTGCGAAGGTGCTGAGAATCTGCTGCCGAAATTCATCCCATGAAGACAGCGTTGCCTCAGGGTTTTCATACCATGTACGAGCACTGTCTGCTAAAGCAAAGCAGGTGCGCGAAAGCTTTTGCTGGGTGCTCCAGCAGTTTGCCTTGGCGACTCGCTCATACTGGTCTAACCAGTCCCCAACGTGTTCATACGCCTCACCATGGAATGTCTCCGGAATCTGAGGCTGCTCAAAAGTCAGCTGGGAAGCATCTGCAGTTGCCCTTTCTCCAGACGAAGTGCTTTGCTGAGAAAGTTCCAGGGCAATCGCCTCAGGACTGAGGCTTCGCTGTCGGCGACCGCAGCGGTGGACTGGGGAATGCACTGAAAGAACGGGTTGCGGTGTCGAATTGAAGTGCCGGGCCGTGAAGGAGTAATGAGCATCAGTCATAGAAGTCCAGCACCTCCACCAGTGTCACAATGTGCAATGAAGAGGACACAATGCGTCGTTTCAACGTCAACAGCAAGGCTCAGTTCGCACACAAAAACAAATCGCAAGAGCAGACGTGCAACGTCATCTTCCTCGAAAAACGCGACAGACTGCCGTTCGTGATGCTGGCTTCTTCCTCCTCTGTTCTGCTTACGGCTAATAACCGTGATAATAGATTATGGGAATGCCTCAACTTAACATGGTCTCCTGAGGCCCTCCAGGAGTGGTGGCGGTTAGTGCTGCTCAGCTTGGAGGTCGACAACAAAAGATGGACTATCCAGAAGGCCAGAGAGGCTCTACGGAGACAATGTCTACTCGTACCTTCTTATGTAGTCTAGCCCACACTACAAACATGCACGATACGAAAATAAAGTTTATACATTCATTCCCGGAAGGCAACCCTGATGGGATGTGAAACACCAGTGGTGTGCACGACGTTGACCCGGTTGAAACGGGCGTCGACGCGGGTGCTCGAAAAAAATTTGGCAGCATATCCACGGAGTGAATGATGGAGAGTGGAAAAAGCATTCGTCCATCCATTCGTTCTTGCTTCCGTCCGTCTGTGCTTCAGTCTGTGTGACCGTCCATGTGTCCATCCACCCGCACGTGCGTGCGTCTGTTCGTGCGCCGTCCCTGCGTTTGTCCATCCATCCGCCCCTGCATCAGTTCATGCGTACATCTATGCATCTGTCTGTGTGTCCGTTCGTCCATCTATTCTACCCTCCAAGTACCACCGTCTCGCATCTTTTCATCATATATTCTCCATATAGAAGCACAGCCATCCCGCGGACATTCCAGAGACTAAACGAGAGGTGGCACACGCACACTTTCTTACGGCTACGCCCAGCGAGTATAACGTAGCAACCTTTTCCTGTCAGATAGTGCTCAATGTACATGCCAATGGCTGCTAATGGGAAATGAAAGACACGACGATTCGGCTTTTACTTTGTTACGGCTTGCGTTTTGTATCTACTTTCCACTTTTAAGCACCTCAAGTTCATGGTATATACTAGTTCGTTGTATTCATGGCACATCGGCTCAACGCTCGCTAAGCCTTTCCAAAACTAAGAAGGTTACACCCAGCGAGTAGAACGTAGCAACCCGTTCTTGTCAGATAGTGCTCAATGTACATGCGAATGGCAGCTAATGGGGATCACAGCGAGCGCGTTAGCTAAAAGCCGATAGATCCTATCTCTCATTCCCCATTAGCAGCCATTGGCATTTACATTGAGCATTGTTTTTCATTGTTCAACAACGCACAGAAGAAATCTCTAACCGGCACCACCTTGGAGGTCAAACTGGTATACTTGTTACACGCTACAATGACTACGAGGGACGAACGGGTGCTGCTATAAGAAATTTCGCCCCCAAAACTGTTTGAAGCGAAACTCGGTGTTGCGTTTACTCAAGTAAAGGTTTGTTTCAAACGCAAAGACACGAGAAGCAAGACACATTGAAGACGCTTACGCTCGGCTTCCTTGAGTTGCGTCTCGTCGGTCTCACCCGCGCGCCGTCTGTATTTTCGAACGCGATTGGCGTTCTTGACTCGTACCACGGTGATTTCGCTGTTCTTCCTCTGTCGACGCATGCGTTTAGCTTACTTGGCTCGCGCGTCGTCGAGGTTGACGTCGTGATTCGTGAACCCGATCGTTTTCACTATCCCTCGCGATGACGTCGACAACCACGATCGTGCGGCAAGCAGCGCCGCGCTGTTGACATTGTCGACGCAGGAAGGTTCTAAAGATGCGCGCAGCGCACACCACTTCCGGCTAGCAGCTCCTTTTCGCCCACAGATAGAGAGAGGGGGCGCGGGTGAGATGATCCCCACGTGAGGAGTTAATTCGAGCCATGGTGTAAGGTACAAACACCGTGGTTCGAGCATCGCGATCAGTTGAGAGGGTGAAACGAGAGAGAGCAGATACACGGCGAGCGCACGGCAGGCAAAGGAGAGAGACGACACCCCGCACTGCTAGGAGGGCGTGAGCTACATAGCAAAGCTCTAACACCTGCGCCAAGGAAAGTAGTGCGATCTGAGGGACATCCTTACGCAGGCAAGTCAAAGAACTGCTTCGCGTCAAAAAAAATTGCCCGCAGCTTCCCTCGGGGGAACACTGAGGAGGATGCGGAGCATATAATTGGTTAATGGGGTGTTAAAGTGCGACTTACTTGGGTCGATGGCTAAATTGGTTAACGAGGTTGTGAAATGGGGTGTTAAATTGCGACTTACTTGGGTCGATGGCTAAATTGGTTAACGTGGTTGTAGGAGGGGGTGTTAAATGTGTGAACACGTACACACGTATGCGAAAGGGCGGCGCTGGTCGAAGGGACGTCGATCATTGTGTTTGTGGATTCGTTGGCATTCATTTCACGGCGACTTCGGACGTCGACGCGCCGTACAAACCAACGGACGAGCGGCAACTGAGCGAGCGAGCGCCGACCTTGAGTATATATACAGCGCGACGGCGCATGCGCTGTCAGCTGTCGAATGTTCTCGAAGGAGAAGCGCGCGCGGCACAGATGGTGGGCGACGGCGCGACGGCGCATGCGCGCGCGTCAGCTGTCGAATGTTCGAGAAGCGGTGCGGACGGCGCGGACGGCGCACTGCAAGGCGCGAGTATAAGATGCTTCCGCATCTAAAAAATAAATATGTCTCTATGAACTCATTCGTAATGATTAAAAAACATTCCAATCGATTCAACTGATATTCTGAAGCATTGAAGCTTTTCAGCGTCCTTAAAGAAGTCACCACGCCGATCCGTGCCACTCACGCAGCTCACGCGGACAACTTGAGGCGCGGGCCCCAGCAAGCGTCTGAAGCCACCACTGCTCCTATTAGCCTTGCAATAATGTAGCGAAAAAAACGGCACGGTAATGACGGCCACCGTTACGTCTTATCACGTCTTCTTCCGTCGCGCTAAATAACGATTAATTGTCATCCAGTTTCTAAGCTTCATAGAATGATTAAAACCACGATGGTACGCGGCCGACCAACGATTGTGAGACCTACATTGTGTGCTGGCAAAGTCTTTAGTTTTTTAAAGCCTTTAAATGACTTTTCAACACCTTCGGCATGAATGCACACTTTTTTCTTGGTTAGTCTGTTTGGCTCTCTATAAAAATTCGCATTATGACACAGGCAACACAGCTGCACAAATTATACGGGTTGCCCTCATAAAGCTTCGCTTTATCAAAGGCTCTTTGGCGTTGCCCAACCGGCTGCGTTAGAACAGTGAGCCACGCAACGGACAAGGCTAACATTTCGCAAACAGTTATAACAATTTTAAAGCATTTTATGTCAACTGTACCAGCCAAGCATTGGAAGTGACATCAATATATTAAAAAGCAGTTCTCCGCTGCGTGTGCCCCTATAACGCTCATTTGTTATTTCAATACAGCCTGTAATTGCTCAAATTATACAATATATCTACCCTAGGAAGCCTTTATGTGCGCGCGTCTCCGTTTTTAAGGGCGGTGGCAATTTCGATCATGGTTCCTTAGAACAAGCCGAAACGGCCGCCATACTTGACGTTCCATTATGTTGGTTCTCGGCGGTCGCTCATTTACATTGAAGGTAGCATGGCATTCAACTAAAAGAGGGTGTTTTTATATATATCGGGTTATGAAAGCTGGAGGGTTGTTTTCTCATTTTAGCCGCCGTTTTGTAGAACATAAAAAATTGGCAGCATATCCACGGAGTAAATGATGGAGAGTGGGCGAAGCATTCGTCTGTCCATTCATTCTTGCGTCTGTCAGTCCATGCGTCCGTCTGTGTGACCGTTTATGCGTCCATCCGCCCGTCCGTGCGTGCGTCTCTTCGTGTGTACGTCCCTGCGTTCATCCATGGATCCGACACAGCGTCCGCCCATGCATCCATCCATGCATCTGTATGTGTGTCCGTTCGTCCATTTATTCAACACTCTAAGTACCACCATCTCGCATCTTTTCATCATATTGTTACGTTTATAAATGGGTTTATTACGTTGTGGCGTACTGGGAGGCTTGAAGGTGTCGTGCACCGGAGGCCTATCTCGCTAGCCGAGCGTCCTCTTCTCTAATCTGCCTGTTCCCCGTTACCCGGAGGCTCATACCCAAATAACATGTGCAGTAACATTTCCTTCTGTGCAGACGAAGCCCACCGGGTTAGTTGAAGAGTCTCTCTGGGAATATAGTGCTTCAAACGTGCTAAATAGAAGGGTTCAGTCTTTGCAGACCGTCATCCTTTTGAATGAAGACGTGCTACGCGGTACGTTAAATAGCTTATACGCTCTAGAACAACATAAGATCCCGCATAGTGTGCAAGCAGTTTTTCACACAACCCACATTTTCGATTTGGCATCCAAAGCAACACAAGGTCTCCACGATTATACGTCACGTGTCGACGTCGACGGTCAAAACTTGTCTTCGAGCGATCCTGCGAAGCGAGGGTGCGCAAGTAAGCAAGACGTCGGGCTTCTTCTGCTCGGCAGACGATCTCAAATATACGTGAATCATGATGGTCCGAAAATGGGAAGACAGTATCTAGGGTATGACGAGGTGGCCGAGCATACAGAAGAAAGAACGGACTGTAGGTTGTCGTCTCATGATGTGCAGTGTTAAATGCGTAAGTGATGAAAGGTAGTACCCCATCCCAGTTCTTGTGATTTGCTGCGACATACATAGAAAGCATGTTCGTGAGAGTCCTGTTAATTTGTTCCGTCAGTTCATTTGTTTGGGGATGATATGGCGTAGAGTGCCGAAAGCTTGAAGCGCACAGACGAAGAATCTCTTCTGCCACGTCTGCAGTGAATTGTCGCCCACGGTCACTGATAACAATTTTAGGAGGTCCGTGTCGTAGAACCACAAAACGCAGCATGAATGAACACACGCCAGCTGCAGTTGCCGATGGTACAGCAGCTGTGTCGCTGTACCGTGTTTAGTAGTCGGTGCATACGGCTATCCAGCGATTACCACTAGAAGACCTCGGAAAGGGACCTAGAAGGTCAATCCCAACTTGCTCGAATGGAGTTCTGGGGGGTGGGATAGGATGTAGTCGCCCTGGAGGAGCACTGGTAGGACGCTTGCGGCGTTGGCTCTCGTTGCAACTAGAGACGTACTGTTCCGTCGTCTGGCGCATTTTCGGCCATTAAAATCTTTCTTGAAGCCAGCAAAGAGATTTCGCTGTGCCTAGATGGCCGGACGTTGGGTCATAGTGCATGGCCTTCAAGACGGAAACGCGATAGCTCTTTGGAAACATTAGAAGATATCGTAAGACGGTTGTAGCGTACATCCTTTTGTACACAAGCCCGTCGCGCATGCAGAAGCGAGTAGCCGATGGTCTTGACTCGGTAGGAAGGAGCTCCTGTATGGTGCGGTCCCTTTGCTGCTCAATGGTAAAGGTATTGGTATAAGGAAATGGCAGGTCGAATGGCGCGATGTAGGTGTCCATGTTGCCCGCGTCGCAGTCCGTCGATGGGAGTGGTAGCCGCCAAAGACAATCTGCATCAGCGTGATGACGACCACTTTCATACGAAACCGTAAAGTCGTATTCTTGCAGGTGCAGTTCCCAATGCGCCAGTCGACCAGACGGGTCACGCAGATTGACCAACCAGCAGAGCGAATGATGATCTGTCATGATGGTAAAGAGGTGTCCGTACAGGTAGGACCAGAAGCGCTGCACTTCGAAGACCACTGCGAGGCATTCTTGCTGTGTGACGGTGTAGTTACGCTCGGACTTGCTTAGCGAGCGACATGCATACGTCACGACATGTTCTTTAGTACCCAAGCGTTGAACCAGCATGGCCCTAACACCGACACCACTAGCGTCCGTGTGAAGTTCTGTGAGAGTCAGAGGACCGAAGTGTCGAAGAATTGGATGGGATGTCAAAAGGAACTTCAACTCAGAGAAAGCGGACGCACAATCCGGAGTCCAGTCAAATGGTGCGCCTTTCTGAAGCAGGCACGGGATGTGTGCGCAATATTGGCAAATCCAGGGATGAGTCGACGGAAATATGAGCAGAGGCCCAAAAAGCTGCGTAATTCTTTCGCTCAGCGAGGTTGCTTGAACACCTCCACTGCAGCCATTTTTGCGTGATCTGGCCGTATGCCTTCTCTGTTCACCAAGTGTCCAAGAACGAGTGTTTGGCGTTCTCCGAAACGACATTTCTTTGAGTTGAGCACTAAGCGTGCTTTGCTTGGGCAGTTCAGCACGAGGTCGAGACGTGTGTTGTGCTCACAGAGAGTGCGCCCAAAAATCACAACTTCGTCCAGATAACACATGCATACTTCCCACATTGAACCACGCAGAATTTTGTCCTTGAAGCGATCAAAAGTTGCAGGTGCATTACATAGTCCGATTGGCATCACATTGAATTCAAAAAGTCCATCTGGTGTAACAAATGCCGTTTTCTTTTTGTCTTTCTCGTGCATTAGAATTTGCCAAATACCCTGACCTCGAACCAACAAATGAAAAGTAGGAGGCTGATGAAAGGCAGTCTACAGCATCATTAATACGTGGTAGTGGGTACACGTCCTTTTTGTGATGGCGTTGACACGGCGGTAGTCAACACAAAATCGCCATGTTTCATCTTTCTTCTTGACTTATATTACGGAAGCGGCCCATGGACTGCATGATTCCTGAATCACATTCTTCTTTAGCATCTCGCCAACCTGTTCATTTATCACTGCGCGTTCCGAAGGCGATACCCGGTATGGCTTTTGTCGGAGAGGTCTATGGTATGCCGTATCTATGCGATGCTTTACGCGAGAAACAGGGATTGACAGTGGAACCTGTAGCTGCGCGGATTCGAAAAGACCAGCATGTTTGCGCAGAATACTCGCCAGGTCATTACGCTCGTTGGTGCTAAGAGACTTGTCAATCATTGCCGTTATGGAGGTGTCCCTGGCGTGCAAATGATTGGAATCGGGCTTATCCGGAGAATCACTGCTCTCTGCAAGGATGGCAAGGAAGAACACCTGATGTTGACGGATCTTAGCAAGTTGTAGACCCTCGGGCAGTACTGAAGGTTCATTGGAGCCGTTGATCATCCACAAACCAGTATGCCCTTGCACAACCGACAACGTACAATAGGGTATTAGGACATTCTTTATGCCGTTGAGGTGAATGGGCACTACGGTAGCATCAAATGTCGTCTCGGTTGCAGGGAAACTGACGACAGGAACACACTTGGCAGACAAGGGTGGTACAATTGTGTCCATGGACACGCAAAGGGTACTTTTCATGCAGGGCGGGCTTTCCATAAACGCTACTGGAACATTTGAATCTACTCTGATCTCTCCTGTGAGGCAATCGACAGTGCCACCACAAAGATTCAGGAAGTCGAATCCTAGAATTACATCATGCATTGAACGAAAGAGAACAGCAAAATCAGCAATAAAATTCTGGCCACCCAAACTAACAGTCACTGTGCAAACACCAACAGGTTGTAAGACATCTCCGCTCACTCCACGAAATGTATCTGCACGGTCCCAACAAAATATTACCTTTCATCTGAAAAGGGATTTGAATGCTAGACTCATCACTGATAGGGTTGCACCTGTGTCCCACAAGGCCATTGTTGAGACACCGTCAATTGGCATAGGAACCTTATTTTTAAACATGCAAAAATAAAGGAGGCATTTCTGTGGAAATCGAAGACTGTCCAGCGGCCTCAACTCCAACGGTCACGCTGACTAGTTTTCCGGAGGCGGCGAAGAGTAGTGGCACCTAGGAGATGGCGGCCGATTGGGACGAGGGGCTGGCGGGTGTGTCAGACTGCGGTCAGAAGCCAAAGAACGGTTTTGCAGTGGCCTTATCTCGTGAGATGTGCTTCCAGGGAGTGTTGGCGCTCGAGCGGACAGGTGGGATCTTGTTGAGCGGTCGTACCTCGGCGGCTCCCGGTAGTTGCAGAACCTGGCAATGTGCCCTTCGACGCCACAGTTGTAGCAGACGGCTAGGGGTCGTTTGCCGGACCACTGCTGAGAGCGCTTCGCTGTGAAAGGTCGCCTACCCGAACAGAGTGGAGCAGCTTGCTGAACGGGAACTGCCCGCATCTGTGGAGTGGGGCCGGTACGAAGGCGTCGGTCATACAGCTGGTCAGGCGCGAACGAGTCTCGGCGTGGCCAAGCAGTTCCACCTTCGCTAAAGTTCGTCACACAAACCGATGGTGGTAGAGGAGCAAACGGCACCGGGTAATAGGATGAACAGGTAGGCGGATGATGGATGGTGTCGTCGACCAGTGTGTCTTGTCGCTGTAGCTCTTCGTGCACTAGTGCCCTGATAGTAGCGGCAAGGTCGGCAGGCGGGCATACGTCGACGCTGGCGACCGTGCTTACATTTGCCAGCTTACCAAATTTCGGGGCAATACGACGGGTCTTCAGCTTCTCGAAAGTACGGCAGTGACGTTGGTCGGCGGAGACGGAAATGAGGTCTTCCCTGCCTATCAAGAAATTGTAGACGTCCTCTGCTATACCTTTCATGAGGTGTCCGACCATGTTCTTTTCAAACATATTCGGGTCTACGATCTTGCACAGCATCAGAACCTCCTCTATGTAGGTGGTACACGTTTCTCCAGGTGTCTGGGCTCTTTGAGCCAAAGTGCGCTCCGCGCTTTTCTTTTTCGCATCAGAGTCACCGAAGCATTTTTTGAGTTCTTCGGCGAAATGATTCCACGTTGTTAATGAATCTTCGTGGTTTTCGTAGCACATCTAGGTGGTTTCTGTGAGAAACAGCGTGACAGTCCCCAGTTGCTCGGTGGAGTCCCAGCCGTTGTACCGGCTCACCCTTTTGTAGTGTGTCAGCCACGCATCCACATCTTCCCGTGCTCTTCCCGCGAACGGGCGGGGATCCATATAGCGATACCGAGGTGCAGCCGGCACTGACCTTTGCGTGGTTGAGAAGCCGTGGCCTTCCCTCTCGGCCATGACGGTTGTTGTTGGTGGCAGACCGGCAAGACGACGGCTCCGGCGAAGTTCATACAGCTGTGACTCCGTGGTTCGTCGACGTGCTTTACCCAGCACCTCCACCACTCCGTTACGTTTAAAAATGGGTTTATAACGCTGTGGCGTACTGTAAGGCTTGAAGGTATCGTGCACCGGAGGCCTATCTCGCTAGCCGAACGTCCTCTTCTCTAATCTGCCTGTTCCCCGCTACCCAGAGGCTCATACGGAAATCACATATGCAGTAACAATATATTCTCCCTATAGAAGCACCGCCATCCAGCGTAAATTCTAAGCACTAAACGTGAGGTGGCACACGCCCACTTTCTTACGGCTTGCGCTTAGGGTCTACTTCCTACCTTTAACCACGTCGAGTTCATGGTATATACTAGTTCACTGTATTCATGACACTGCGGCCCAACGGTTGCTAAACCTTTCTAAAACCAAGCAGGTTACGCCCAGCGAGTATAACGTAGCAACCTTTTCCTGCCAGATAGTGCTTAACGTACATGCCAATGGCTGCTAATGGAAATTGAAAGACAGGAGAATTCGGCTTTTACTTTCTAACGAGACTTGATTGCTAGGGGACCATATAGACCAGGCGCGTCTCGCATGGGCTCCTGCTTTTCGTGATTTTCAACCGAAAACAAGGCTACTTATGAACCCAAGAGTTTCACAGCCTCAACTGCCGAGACACGAGGAATCGGTGGACACTAGCTTCTTTTGGGTGAGTGCATCCTGTCTCAGGATATAAGACTTAATTTCCGACAAGCGCACGTCCAGTTTATTAAGCCTAACGCCAAGTTTGTTAATGAGTAAAGCTGCGCGGCGCGTGCACAACGCGCTCAGGCATACCTGACGGCACGGCAGTAGCGCTCGTGCTCGCCGTGGCGAAAAGCTTAGAATGAGCCGAGACCCAGCCGCAGCAAGCGAAATGCAAAGAAACCAGCAAGGCAAAGAAAATGCAATGCAAACTGACCCAGTGGAGGTAAACAAAACAACGGAAAGTTTGTGGACCTCTGACGCTGGCAGTGGCAGAACAATTCCAACGAAAAGCGCTCGGATCACGAGAAATAAGAAAGACAAGAAGGCTGCCTCCAATCCATGGACACCAGCCAACCAACTCACAGAGCAGCCACTTATCAATGAGCAGACGCTAAAGTCATCACCATCGCAGCTACAACGCAGGCCCAAGATGCCACCTCTGCCGCTCGATGACTTTAGGATCGTCTACCACCCTCAAGCAGGTCTTGACCTCGCCAAATGAAACACTGTCGCTGTCACGCATGCCATCGGCAGAGTGAGTGGACTATCGCAGCAAGACTTTAACAACAAGGTACGCGTGCAAGTCCAGAGAATGGAAAACCAGATCATCGCAAGCATCACTGCCAAAGGAGACGCCAAGAAGCTGGTAAGCATCCAGAAAATACAGCTTGGAGGAAACTTTTACAGTGTGAACGGCAACATCAGAACACCGGACGATGTCTCCAGAGGCGTCATCAGTGGCTTGATACCCGATACGAGCACCGCAGAACTCATGGCTGGAATTCGCGCACCGGCAAGCTTGGTCAATCGACTGCGGCAGTCATCTTCTTTGAAGGACCGCACGTTCCCTAGTACATAGTTTTCCTGAGCGTAGACTTCCGCTGTAAACCATATCGTAAGTCAGTGCAGTATTGCCGAGATTGTGGCAATACGAGTCACAGCCAGGATGTCTGTCCTAAACCTATTCCGAATTTCTGCTATAAATGCTGCAAGGCCGGACAAACGCAGGGACATGAATGTGCACCCATCTGCAAGATCTGCGGAGAAGGACACGAAACAGCAAGTAAGGAATGCAAAAGGAGACTAAAGCCAAGTCCACCATCCTTCAACGTCAGACAACAGTGCCTCAACAGGCTTCAAGAAAGAGACAACAACTGGAACTCCAGCGGAAAAGAGTTCCGTGAGGTTGGCATATCGGCCGCTACCTTTAACAGTAACAATAAGGGCCGCGTCTCCAGACGCAGCAGTTCCTACAAAATATTGCGATAGATTTCGTACTCCCGCTCTTGCAGGCGTTCCGTCTCTACGCGCAGCAAATTCAATTCAATATTGCGTTCCAGTTCGCGCTCCCCCTCTCGCACGTGCTGGCTTTCCATTAAACATGTGAGCTACGCTACCATAGCAAGTGGATCTGATCACAGCAGCAGCTTAACCTCCTCGAAGTTGGACACCTCATCCATACAGGTTCTCGAAGATAAACTGAAAAATCACCAAAAAAATCTCCAGAATCAGCACAGCCAACTGCGAAACCAACAGAGCCTCATTTTCAAACTGCTTCAGAGTCAAAAAAGACAACAAGAGCTCATTGACAAACTACATGCAAAGTGCACGCATTAGCAAATATATTCAGACAATGCAGAACAACAATATTAAGAACAAGCAAACTCAAGCACAGGGCCGGCAACGTCACTGACCAAGGTAGGCCTCAAAGCCTTAGTGAACGCAAGGTGCACGATATTCGAATAATCTTTCATGAATAACACGCACGCCACGATGGAAAGGATTGTCCAGTCAGCAATAGAAAAAACAACCTTAATGTTTGAACACAAGATCACTACGCTTACTGCCAAAATTGAAAGGATTGCTACGCAAGTCAACAATTTCATCGCGCACGTGAAGAAAACTTGAGTAACCATGGCACAGTTCGACAGCTTGAACAACCCACGCCAAATGACTCGGAAGAAGGCACGAACGAACAGTCACAATGCTTCTCACTCAGTCTCGCCGGGTCGCGATCGCAGCGGTGACATCGAATCGATCGAAGATGGCAATCTCTAACCATTCGTTTAGGAACCAGCATTCAACTTTACACATATAGCAATGGAAGTGTCGGTCATACCACCCTCGACACGCATGCCTACAAGAATTCATCGAGCTTAACCAATCTTGCATCATTGCACTTCAGGAAACCAACACGCAGAACGTACGACTCCAAGGGTACACGATCTGCGCACAAACCCAACGCACTGCCATAGTTGTCAAGAAAGCCCTTTCAACGCAAAAACACAAAATTGAGGACACTCAGATAGAACATACCCTAATACAGATTCTGCCGGAACGAAAGACGCAGCAAAAACTTTTCATAACCAATATATACCGCCCCCCATGAGACCAACTACCAGACAGCGATTACTTCATACGAGAAATCAGGAAGTGCACGAATGGCCACCAGATCATATTATTGGGAGACTTCAACGCCTCTCACATGGCATGGCGCTATCATGTCACCACTAGGACGGGCTCTAGCGTGCACGATACTGCTCAACATCACAGACTAACACTGTGGAACGACCCTCTTCAGAAGACTAGAATCGGACAGCTTCTCCAGGGATACAAATCCCGATCTTACATTTACGGCAAACGTCACTGGTGCCGAGTGGAGTAAGCTACCGGAAATTTTAGGTAGTGACATCACATCATCCAACTTTCCGTAGCGCACACTCGTAAACAGACCAGGACTTTAATAGCGTGGTTAACGGAATGGCAATCCTTTAGGAATGACCCCGACGTTGAAACCACCATTATCAACATTAAAGACTGGTTTAAGAATGTGCTCAAGAAAGTCAAACGCTACACTAAGGACATACAGCTTGACATCGATACACCCACCGTCGACGCACATCTCCTCTACCTTTGAGAGGCTAAAAGAGGACTTTTAAAACGGCGGAAGCGGCAAAAACTAATCAGAAAGTTACGGAAAGGCATTTCTCTTCTCACCGAGCTATCTCAGGATTATGCGAACTAATTGACCAGGCGGAACTGGCACGCTTTCTGTGACAAGCGGCAGGGGACTCTGAGCACCAAGAAGACCTGGCATCTGCTACGCACACTTCTAGCCACGCAACCCTCCAACGCAGCACAGAAGCAGCACCTTCAGAGGCTGATTCGAAACTACGCTGGTACAGAAGAACACCTCCTAAAAGAATTACAAAAGAAGCTCTGTGGCGATGCAGCCACTGGGGCTTTAATTCACACCAAAGTATACGCTGGCGCACCAAACACTGAACTCGACCAGCCCTTCAGCCAGGCTGAACTGCACACAGCCCTAACGATGTTGACCAGAAATACCAGCCCCGGAATAGACAGGTTTGACAACAAGCACTGACGCAACCTACTGCACCAGGCCACCACGGCTCTTTTCCGATATTACAACGACTGCTGGGATAAAGGAGAGCTACCTGGGGTATGGAAGCACTCGGAAATCTCCATGATTCCTAAGCCTAACAAACCAGTCAGCATTGAGAACCTACGCCTGATTTCTCTCACCTCGTGCGTGGGACAGCTAATCGAACACATTGGCTTAATTAACCTTGTACCTGGAAGATAGTGGGCACCTACCGGACACCATGTTTGGCTTCAGGCAGCATCTTTTGACGCACGACGTGCTCTTGCTACTCAAAGAAGACCTTCTTGATCACCACATCCATCGAAGAGAGTACTCCATACTCGGAGTCGACATCAAGGCGGCCTTCGATAACGTCAGCCACGACGCGATCCTCAACAACCTCGAAGGCGTTGGCTGTGCCATTAGAACCTACACGTATGTCATAAACGTTCTGACGGACCGTACGGCAACTGTGGGCATATTGAACATCCGCAGCAAAAGCTTCCAACTACCGAAAAAAGGCACGCCGCGGTGTTCTGTCATCTCGCCGTTAGTTTACAATGTGGCTATGATCAATCTGCCGAAAATTCTCGGCAAAATACCAGATTTATGGAACGCGATCTACGCTGATGACATTACGCTCTGGACCAGGGCTTCGAACACTGAAAGAAAAGAGCCCTGCCTACAAACGGCCACAGATGCCATCGAACGGTATCTCAGAAACTGCGGTCTCTGCTGTGCCCCCGAGAAATCCGAGCACCTCGTCCTCTAAGTGAGAACAACAGGCAGACCCCATCTATACGACATGCCCGACCCTAGCGTAACGTTTGAAGGGACCTTAATTCCAAAAGTCGGGACCCTGCGAGTGCTTGGAGTTCACATCTACAAAGATAGATCGGGAGCTGCCACCCTACCGTTACTACAACGAACACTATCACAACTCACGCACCTCGTCAGGAGGATCGCGAATAAACAAAACGGACTCAAAGAGCACACAAGCTACGTATAATGCATGATCTGCTCACCAACCACATTACGTACGGCACGCCTTACATGAATTTGAAAACCGATGAAATTGAAAAACTTAATATGATAAGAAAGGCCACTAACGTAGCCCTGGGATTTCCGCCAATGGCCTCTACCACGTGTCTCCTAAAGATGGGCGTCCACAACACGTGGCAAGAGCTCATTGAAGCGCATAGGAACAGTCAGCTGGAGAGGCTCAAGCTGACGCCCACGGGAAGGTCAGTGCTCCGGTACCTCAACTACAGCGACACGTTCATCGCCGATGCAGACCAGAAAAAGCTCATCCCGCTGTACATTAGAGAGGTGCTGTTCATCGCACCTATTCCACGCAACATGCATTCTACTTTCCACAAAAGTAGACGAAAGGCTAGAGCTAACGCTATTCAACGAAAGTTCAAGCAAGACCCGGATGCCCGCTACGCTGACGTGGCCAAGTATCCGCATAAAAACGCGCACGCTGTCAGCGTCGTAGATTGTCAAGGCCGAGAATCAGCGTCGGCCACGGTCAACGCACTCAACTCAGACGCCGCAGAAGAATCATCAATCGCTCTAGTCACCACAACATGTACAGACGCCGCGGTGATTTTCACCGACTCACAAGCCGCCTGCAGAAATTGTGTGTAAGGGCCATATCTCAGCCAATGCCATCAATATTTTGAAACGGCGAAGCACTCCACTCCCACACATCGGTATATTATGGGTGCCAGGACACGAGGGTCTGCAGAGAAATGAAGTGGCCCACGCCGCTGCCCGCGAGCATGTAAGCCGGGCTGCCCCCTGCCCACAGAACATTCGACCCGTCATTGAAGAAACGGAAGTTGTACAAGACACCTACTCGTCGTTACTTCAGCAATACATGCTGGAGCGATGAGTATACGCTCCACCACACCCAAAACTGACAAAAGAGGAAAGCGTGATACTGAGACGCCTGCAAAGCAGCACATACACACATGGGGTCCTGATGCACCGTCTCTACCCAACGAGATATAGCTCTATGTGCACGCTTTGTAACGTAACGGACACCCTGGCACACTTGCTTCTTGCATGCCAGTTTACTGTCAGACGTAATCTGCAACAACACACTACTAATAACGAAGCAGGACGGACGAACGAAGACCTAACCGAAACGTGAGAGGCGAAGCTCACCCTCGATGACCTGGAAAACCAACAAAAACTCGTCGACAGGGCCAAGAGGGCAGTAGAAGCCAGAGGGTTCCTGGACTAAGAAGCCCTCCCACCTCAGGGTGGCACCGGGCATTGCTCGGGGTACTGTTTCAAAATAAACGTTTACTTCTCTCTCTCTCTCTTACGGCTTGCGCTTCGTATCTACTTCCCAACTTTACCACCTCTAGTTCATGGTATATAATAGCTGATTGTATTCATGGTACTGTGGCTCAACGCTCGCTGAACCTTTTTAAAACTAAGGAGGTTACACCGAGCGAGTACAACGTAGGAACCCTTTCTTGTCATATAGCGCTCAATGTACATGGCAATGGCTGCTAATGGGGAATGAGAGACAGGAGCATTCGGCTTTTAGTAACGCGCATGGTGCAAATTTTTTATTGTTGAAAACGCACAGAAGAAATCTCTTACCGGCACCACCTTGGAGGTCAAAATGTAAACCTTGTTACACACTACGACTACGACTACGAGGGACAAACGGGTTCCGCTTTAAAGAGCATCACCCCTAAAAATCACAACCTATCCACGGGGCGAATGATCATGAGTGAGAGAAGCCTCCATCAGTCCGTCCGTGCGTCAATCCTTGCGTCCATTCATGCATCGATCCGTGCGTCTCTCTGCCTGTTTATCGATTCGTCCTTCCGTGCGTCCGTGTGTCCGCCAGTTCTTGCTTTCACCCGTGCGTCTGTCCGCCTGGCATCCCTCTGTTGCCATGTCTTTCCATCCATCCGCCTGTCCATGTGTGATTTTGTCCGTGCGTCTCTTTATCCAACCGTCCATCTGCCTGTCTATGTGTACGGAAAGCGTTTCTGTATGCTAGGGCAAGTCGGAAAGCGCAACAGTCTCCAGATAGTTTTGCATTGTGGCACGCAGCACCCCGGCCTTTACACTCCAAAGTTTCTTTTATGTGTGCTGAGCGTGAGGGTGGAGTTGTAGCGGAAGCTAGGTCTACGTTGTAGTTCAAAGGCAGCTCATACAGCAGCGCAGTGTGCACACTCGCGCCAACATGCAGGTGGTGCAGTGTGGTGGAACAGGAACACATGGCCACGAGAACCAATGTGGCTCTGGTTGCCATGGAAACAGGAACTGGCAACATTGTGTTTTAGTGGGCGGCAGCAAGTGATGGGCCAAAAGCGGAAACGCACAATAGAGAAGCCCCGATCTTCAACGAAGGTCATTTGACTGACGTAGGTATTTGCACACCATTATCAGGAGACACAGTCCGATTGTAATACGCACCCACAATCAAGCCTCGATGAGTTGTGCACGCTTGGCAATTTTTCAATTAAGCAAAGTCGAGTTAAGGAATTCCGTTCGTTCGTTTTGTAAATTGGCACCGACAAGAACAGAAGTGCCGAAGATTCTCAACGCCTGAATTACGGGAATCATCCATCTTGCATACGTCAGCACGTGACGTGCCTGCGCGGTGAATGCTTTCCTCGATTTCGTGGAGTAGAGCCAACTTGCAATTCGTTTTCATGTATGCGCTAGGAATCCCCGTTCATGTGTAGCGGAACGACGCAATCGAGTTCGCTGCACTTCGCTCGAATCTCAGAACACTTTTTATTGACATGATAAATAATTTTATCGAAACGATGTAATAAGATGTAGATCCATCAATAGGAAATTAGGCTTATACCCTTCTGATCGGGAGGTGGTCGATGGCACCGAGCTGTAATACATATTGGAATATATAGGTGGTAGTGTTTTCCTAAACCACGATATGAATATGACGGACACTGCAGTAGAGTGACTCAACAGTTTTCACCATCTGCTGTTTTTCACCGCGCCCCTAATTAGGCACACAGGCTTCAAGAAGTTTCAGCTGTCTTGAAAATGTGGTCTTCATGGCTGGGATTCAGTATCGTGACCTATATGGGTCTACATTCGAGGACCATTACTAATCGACTATTGTGGCGGTTGTATTAAAAATAATACTTATTCCTATAGTGAAGTGTTCAACATTACCCTTTTTATGATATTCTACAGCAATGGGATATTAACCTGCCCGTTATTTTTACCTGCCCGAAGTAGGCATTTCCTTCACTGTGCCTAACCCATTTATTTATGACTCAGCCCTATTGCGTTTACACTTGATAACGTAAAACGCTTTGAAAATAGCGTGTAATAAGCCTTGTTATCCCCCTCACAAGCACCGCACAGTGTGTCATCCTTTCCTTGCCTAGCTTGGCACATCTCATAACTATGGCGCTACTTATCGGGAAAATAAGCGAAGTATTCCTACCAACGTACTCGACTTCTGACGTATTATGTACCGGCTATCTTGGTCTGGTGGCTTGCGAGCCCAAAACAGCCTGACGTAATGGTCTGCCACCACTATTGATTAAATTGTCCATCGGTGTCAGTTGTTTTGCTGGGACATATACTTCACTGTTTCCTAAGTCACTAATTGGATGCTTCAAGCGCCTTCATAATTTTGCGGCAAAATAAGTGTAAATTAGAGCATAGGATTCTGGGCAGCAAAAAAAGGGTAACTGATACTTCTCTGCTATCATATTTGCGCAACTTTTACAGTTGCAGGGCAATTGTCAGTTGGCAGCCTATAAGTTTCGAAAGGCTGGCACCATCACTTTTTCAGTTAAGTGGCCGTAAACGACAGAATTTACGCACCCGAGTACCACATTAGAGAAAAATTCAGCAGCATATAAGCAGATGTTCATGGCGTATTTTGACGGCCTCCACCAACCCAATGTTCACTCGAGATGAACCCATAGGTGTGTCCTCGACGAAGCGTCCTCGAGCATTGAAGAAATATTTTGCACTTGGTCTGGTCATGGAGTGAATTGAATGCGCATTTTAATGAAAAATTCGCCCAACCTTTCAATTTTAAGTCCATGAGCAACCTTGACCGGGTGTGCGAAACGTTGTCGAACAAATAATATCTGTCCCGCGGCCCACTAGCAGCATACGAAAACATAAAACTATAACACGCAAGCCTTTAAAACCACGAGACCTGGCCAGAGGTGTGTAAAATAAGCCGCAGTTTCAGTCCAACCTCATCTCAAAACAGCGGATCTCGATGCTGAAACATCCTTCATCCCTGATCCATGCATCTGCCTGTAGGATTCATGTGCTCCCCGACGCATGCGTGTTATTCCGTCTCCATTTTCACCCCGTTCTCCTTGTACAGGCTAGCAACCACACGTGCTTCTGGTTAAGCTACTTTTATTTATTTCGCTCTATTCATGTGACATATATACGAGATGCAACCGTAGACACGAGAGAAATGTCAAGACACCGTAAACGTCGTTGTGGCGTCGTCTCTTCCGTATGATGTCCGTGTTTACCGTACCCGCTATTCATAACATGTATGCTTAAAACCAGCTCAGCTCTATGGTATTCTATCTCTCCATCACACTTAATTTCGAATTGTGTTTTATGTCGTGGACAACCTGCAATACTGTAATATTTGCGTCAAAACCGTTATGCCAACCGTTATTCGCAAATCTCAGCACGCTGGCAGCACACGCCTGCTGTATGACGTATTGCGTGCGAATTGTCTTAGTTGGCATTAGGATGTACTTAAAGGGGAATAAATGCAGTGATTTGAAATTGAACTTACCAGAAGACACCCAGTTTTTCGCTTATTTTAAATATTAAGCACTGGCGGCTGCCCAATATAGGTAATAATCAGGTTGGACAGCATGTGCGGTTCCTACTGTTCATAACATTTTTTTTCAGCGGCTTTTCTCAATTTCGAAATGAAAAACGTACTGCAACTTCGCTGAAGGCGCGCCAAGACTGAGAGAACAGCATATGTGTGTGTGTGGGGGGGGGGGTTAGAAGAAGGGAGTAACGATTTAGAGCACAGGGTACTCTACTATGGGAGAGCTTAAAGACGTCCCGAGCTTTTTGACAGTGTGAATGAGATTATTCTTGTTTCTGTCCCACTCAATCACGCTTCTCTTTCGCAGCTGCCACCCTGTGTTACACTATGATGCTATGCTATGGTTCCCAACCTTTCGACCTCCTTTAAATGCGAAGCATTTCTTAGCAAACTTCGACGACTTTAAGCGAATCTATCTATCTATCTATCTATCTATCTACCTATCTATCTATCTATCTATCTATCTATCTATCTATCTATCTATCTATCTATCTATCTATCTATCTATCTATCTATCTATCTATCTATCTATCTAGATGGTTACGTTTGGGTGTTTTCGTGTTCACCCCCTGAACTTGGCGTGAACCTCAATTAGCATGGGAGGGTAAAATGATTTTACGAATATGACGCGCTGGTCTTGACATAAATTATGTCCCAATCCCGTCGCGTACGTCGTAAACACTTACCACCAGACAGTGGCACATACACACGGGCTCGTATGTGCCGATGGTATGCGGGTATGTGCCACAGGTGATTGACCCTTAGTATCAAGCCAGGAACGACGAGAACAAACATGGGCAATTTCGAAGCGTGAGCGTGTAAAAATACGCAACATCGGTAGCGTCGGCCCGACCAATACAAATAAATATTGGCAGATCCCATGTACAGTGGAAATCGATGATATGCGAAGCACGATTGAGAAAGGTTGATATGTCACTTTAAAATCAATGTTACAATGTTGATGTAGATAATGTTGTACATGACTTCCGTGTCATGATTATGATCTTTGGATGTGTCGTTTACTTTCGTCATCTGTTCACGTCATGTAATACCAATTTTAGTATTTGTGGCGGTAGCGAAACGGCCGGGATCACGCTGTGAGCGTGGCATGTTGTCATGTTCTTACTTGACAAGCCTGTAAGGATTATCATGTTTGCACCAGTCATATATTTCTTCATTCATTGACTTCACGTAACACCAAACTTATTATATGTGGAGCTAGCAAAACGACCTCGAGAGCATCACGAAGTGTCCAATATATTCTAATGTAGCGTCGACGTGAGAGAACGCTAAGCACAGTGACAATACTATAACAAAACGCGAGCACTCTATAGTCTGACGCCAGGTGCGACCAGCGCCCGTCTGCGCGGCCCGACGGCAACCGGCGCGAAATGCGATATGTTGCATTTCAGGCTGATGCGTTATCCTAACAACACTGCGTCTCCCTCTTTTCGTGACGGAGGGATACCAGACGCGCCGAAACTCGCATGCGTCAAAGCAACGCAGCGCGGCGCGCGCCTGCTAGTATGGCAGGACAGGCACCTGGCGTGTGGGTGGGTGGTGAAAACATCTAATAACCATTAAATGGTTACAGAGAGGTGATTGGGTTGGGGCCTTGTCGGCCTCCTACCATCACAGCACTAGGTGGAACCCCTATTCCGGGGCTCCATTGGCAAGCAACGCCGCCCGCGCCCGTTGAACCAGAGCCTCTTGGGCCTTCAGGTCTTGACAGCCGAGCAGGGCCGCCTCCCAGTCCTCTCTCGTGGGATTGGGGTTGGGGGGGGATAGATGGATTAGACTGGCACGCCCAGACCATGTGAAAGGTGTCAGCCACCTCACCACAGAACTGGCACGTGCCATCAAAGGATGAATTGAAATGTTTTAGCACCGCCGGGCACAGTACAGTATTAGTAAACAGTTTTAAAAGGAGGCGCTCGTCAGCGCGATGAAGTCCCTTACAAGGGTCTGTATAGCGCCGGTGCTCCTCCTTGTAGTAATTGGTAATATCTTTGAATGAAAGGGCCGAATTGTCTGATTGCGAATAGGCTTCCAAAGACAGGGAGATAGCCCGGGAAGAGAGTGCGCGGGCGGCCTGATCGGCCTGTTCGTTACCCCTGAGCCCTTGGTGACCGGGTGCCCAAACCAGATTTCACGGAGTTGGATTAAAATATCGGCAGCTAGGTTCCAGTATGCGCTGAGCAAGCGGTGAAGCCCGCCCTAGCTGATAGTTGCGACAGGCCCCTCGTGAGTTGGTGATGATATGTTTAGAAGAGGGATAAGTGAGAGCTAGAGCGATGGCAATCTCCTCCGCGTGTGTTGCACTGTAGGCTTTGAAAGTGAGCCCGTTTACGGTGTTTGCGTTGTGTATGACTGCGGCAGTATACCACTCCCCATGGTGCGGGCCGGCAACGTCCACGTAGCACACGTGTTCCTCTTGACCAAAGTGTCGCTGCAACGCTTCCGCATGCGCCTGGCGGCGACCACGGTGGTTTTCTTTGGACAATTTGCGGGGAAGGGGTCGGATCCAGAGGGCGCGTCTCCAAGGTTCTGGCACTCTCACCTTTTCCTCGATATAGTAATCGTGTTTGATGTGTATTCGGTCCAAGAGACGGCGACCGGAATTGGTCTGTGCAAGGCGCGTGTATTGGTTAACGTGGTGGGCTTCTCGAAGTTCCCGGTAGGTATTCACCACGCCTAGGGCCAGAAGTCTCTGTCTGGACGTGGTGATAGGGAGGTCGAGAGCCCGCTTGATAACTTTACGGTGGATGACCTCGAGTTGATCATCCTCGTGTTTGCGTAGGTGCAAGTAGGGAGTCGAGTAGAGTACTCTACTCGTTACGAAAGCATGTGCAAGCCGCATTGCATCCCTGCTTCGTAATCCGCCCCACTTGTTAGAGACCCGACGGACCATACGGCCCACCTAGTCTCCCACCGTGCGAAGTTTGGCTATTGTGGTGTCGGCCTTGCGTTGGTGGTGTATGAAGAGGCCGAGGACACGGATCTCCTTGGCCTCACAGATTGGTCCCGAGGGAAGACTTATATGAAGCTGAGTTGTGTCCTGGGGGGAGGGACGTACGTGCACAAATTCTGACTTAGCCGGGGCACACTGGAGTCCGCAGTAGGTTGCGTAGTCGTCGACTACAGTCGCTGCTGCTTGCAGGCATGACTCCATGTGACCCAGGTTACCTTGCGTGGCCCAGATCGTGATATCATCCACGTAAAGAGCGTGATGTATCCTTGGTAGAGAAGCCAATTCGGGGAGAAGATGAAGCATGGCTATATTAAATAGGAGGGGAGAGAGGACCGCGCCTTGAGGAGTTCCCCTCGAGCCGATGACGTAAGGCCCATGTTCCTCATCTTGTATGCGTATGTAAGCTTGACGGTCTGTAAGAAACTGTCTAACATAATTGAATGTTTTATAACCACAGTTGGTCTGACTGAGGTGGTCAAGGATTACCTCATGCTTCACGTTATCGAATGCCCCTTTAAGATCCAAGGCCAGGACTACCTTGTCATTGTGGGGGCATTCAACAGGATCTAATAAGTCATGGTGGAGCTGTAGAAGTATATCTTGGGCTGACTTCTGAGGGCGGAACCCAAACATGGTGTCTGCAAAAGTGTGCTGTGTGGCGTGTCAATGCCAGGGTGACACGATGAATAGAACGCCGACGAGCACGTGTACCGCGTCACGTCGAAAAGTATTGGCGCTTTCACTTTGTCAAACCGCTATGTTCTTACACGGCACGCATCTCATGATTGTCATGTTTGCACCACTCACATACCTTCGTCGCCTAGTGGCGTCAATTAATACCGAATCTGGCATATGTAGAGCTAGTGAAACGGCCGAGAGCGCATCATGTGTGTGGCATGTAGTCACGTATTTACATGACACACGTCTAATATTTTTCATGTTTGCACCAGTATCATACTTTCGTCATCCTTTCACGTCCCGTAATACTCAGTTTCGTACACGGGAAGCTAGCGAAACTATTGCAAGCGCATCATGAGCATGGCACGAATTCATGTTGTTATATGACACGCATCTCATGATTATCATGTTTTCATTAGTCACATACCTTCGTCATCCATTGACGTACCATAATACCAAATTTGGTATAAGTGACGCTAGCGAAACGGCCGCGAGCGCATCATGAGCGCGGCATATAGTCATGTTTTTACATGACACGCATGTCATTATTTTTATGTTAGGGTCTCTCACTTGTGTTCGCCATGCAATCATGTCATACAATACCAGTTTTACAACATGCCATGAGAACGAAACCAGCGCCGAAGCTGCAGAATCATATGTAAATCATGACATTCATGACATACATTTCAGGATTTTCATGTTACGACTAGTTGGCTATGTTCTTAATACAGCCATGTTATTCCAATTCAAGTTTGTTATTGATACAACTATCTAAACGGCCAGAAGAGATGATAGTCCTAAGCGGTTAGATAGATAGATAGATAAATAGATAGATAGATAGATAGGTAGATGGATAGATAGATAGATAGATAGATAGGTAGATAGATAGATAGATACGCTCAAAGTCACCGAAGTTCGCTAAGGAATGCTTCGCATTTAATAAATAACAGGATCCCAGCTGGAAGTGAAGCTAACACTTCTGCGTGGCAATGAAGCATTTTACCACAGAGATACGCAAGCTTTTAGAACTACCCTTTCTAATAGACACTAGTCTTCGTGAAACGTCAATAGTAGTTCCAGTGCTGCCTACTCAATATTATAAACGTTACATATTTACTCCTTTGATACAGCTGTCAAGTGGGGTAATGTCAATTATGGTTATTTGCCATGCACTGAAGTTGATTATGAAACAGTGCCCAAGGCCAGCATCCTTGCGAGCATCAGCGCTCCATATCAGCTTCCGGTGTTGCTAATACGCATGGTTTATTTGGCATCGTTGCGCAAGTGCAAACAAGTGTTTATATGAACATTTGCAATTCTTCAACATATATCTGTGGGTGTACCACTAGTACATATATTTAGCGTCATTTCTTGACGTGTCACTCAATAAAAAAATTGCAACATGGTCACCTTTCCTCCGCATACAGTCGATTCTCTAGGTACGTGGGATATGCCGAATTTTTAACTCCTCCTCATCCTTACATCATTGCTTCTCACTTCATTGCCCTTCTTCACATGTTTTCTTTAACTGTAAGAATACGCTACAATTTGCCAATTCCCACTTTTTTCGTTCTTTCCCACCCTCTCTTACTCATGCGGACCCCCACCTTCCTTAGACAACCTCTTGTTGTGCTGTGCTATGCCATACTTTACCACATAATTCAACAAAATGCGTTAAATGGTGAAAAACTCCGGAGCCCTCAACCTTGGCGCCCACAAATCATATCGTGGTTGGCAGGAAACTTTTTCGGATTCGATCACTCACAAGTGCGCGAAAATTGCTTAATCCTTTGATGCCCACTGTTGCTCTGGGGCAACAACCCCAAAAATAAGTTTTTCCACAAAAGCATGTTGTTGTGTGATACTGCGAGCGCCATCTGTGGAAAGAGACAAAGTCTACCAAGCATCCTAAGCTTCAAAGAAATACACACAGATGGCAGCATCGCCTTTTTCTAATACTTGGTTCGAGCGTTTGAGAAGTGGCAACGCAAGCTCCGCACACGTGAGTAAATTTATCCTACTACAGCGGAACGGGACGCTACCGCGAGCTATGTTATACTCAAAATTACGCATAAGGCGTTGTAGAACACTTATGAACAGGCTGAATGGTGTGGCCGCATTTTACGCGTTAGAAATCTTCCCTCCAAAAACGCTGTTGCTCACGAGCAACGACGGGCATTTGCGGAGGTGCAAGCCGATATAGGGATGGACGCTTGTTGCGTTTCTCTGCTTGACTGAACGCAAAACCAGGCAGTAATATAATCTTATTTCTACGAAATACGATAAGTGATAGTTGCTGGACAATATTTTTTTGTCTTTCATGTATAGATGGCGATGTCAAAAGAAAAGAAACGGCTGACAGATGAAAAAATACAGGAGCTACTCTTCCTTCCCGGATGGTTAATTATCCGATGTTGATTTTGACAGCAACCCAGATGATCCCGAATATGAACCTAGAGATGATAAAAAATTGATTGATTCCTGTCTGCTCGAAGTTGTGATAAATCTTCGCGATCAACAACCGCGAGAAGACGACGACGGAGGCATGCCGAGCAACCCAGTTGAAGCTGTTCCGGGAACATCCCGCCACACAGCCGCTCAGCGCAGAAAGATGAAAGAAAGCGTTCGCAGAAAATGGACAACAAAAGACGTTATGCTTGATGACTCAGCCTGAAAGGGTGAGCTGCCCCCACCACCCGACGATGTGCTAAGTCCATACCAATACTTTTGTGCCTTTTTCGATGAAGAGATGGTAGACACACTGTGCTATCTATCAAATCTGTATTCCACCCAGAAGAATGGCACCTGTGCAAACATCACCAAGGAGCAGACGAGGAAATATCTCTCCATATTAGTGATTTCGGGGACAGTCAGGGTGCCTCATTTTCGGATGTACTGGCAGTGTGGAACAAGGTTTGAACCTGTAGCGGACCTCATGTCTAGCAATAGATTCGAGGCCATACATCAATGCCTACATATGAACGACAACTGTCAGGCAAAGCCACGAGACGCTGAGGGCCACGACCGCCTTTTCAAGGTGCACCCACTTGTGAAACAGCTGAAGAAGAATATGAAGGCAGTGGCCCCAAAAGAACGACAGAGTGTGGACGAGCAAATTATTCCCTTCAAGGGGCGCTCACCGCTAAAGCAGTACATGAAATCGAAGGAGGAGGTAGAAGGAATAAATGAGGAAGGACAGGGAGGTTAGCCAGTTCTCAGACCGGTGAAATCAAAGCCCCACCAGTGGGGCTCTAAGGTGTTCACAAGGACACGTGTCTCCGGAAATATGCACGACTTCATCATTTATGAAGGTAAAGGTACTGCTCATGACAATGGATTCGGCATCTCTGGTGATATAGTCATCGATCTGGTGAAAGATATTCCGGAAAATAGGAACCACAAGTTATTTTTTGATAACTGGTTCAGCAGTCTGCGCCTGGTAGACGAGTTGAAGCGCAAAGGATTTCTGAGTGTTGGTAACGTTAGAGTCGACAGGATGGAGAAGTGTCCGCTGGCACCTGACGCAACTCTCAAGGCGCAAGGAAGAAGCTCGGTGGATTTTCGCGTGGACGAGGACTCTAACATTGGAGTCATCAAATGCTTTGACAGCAACTCTGCACACCTCGTGTCAAGGTACGCTGGTGTCCAACCAACCGACCTTTGCAAGCGGTGGAACAGCAAAGAAAAGCGCAGCATTGATGTTGCACGCCCTTTCGCCGTAAAGAAGTACAATGCCTTCATGGGAGGTGTTGATCTCGCCTACATGCTTATTGAGCTGTACCGCACAGACCACAAATCGAAAACATGGTACATGCGCATTTTTTACTCGATGATGGATGTTTCTATTGTCAATGGGTGGCTCCTGTATAAACACCACTGTGCCCAGCTATCTATCAAAAGAGGGTTGTCTCTGCTAGCTTTTCGAATGCAGATTGCCCAAACTCTTGCACATCTGAAGTCATATCGTTTGAAAAGAAGGTCAGGTATGGCTGCTGAAGCTGGAATCGTGCCCGCCAAACACTTGATCCGTTCTCCGGTAACAACGAGGCCCACAGTGGACGTGAGGTACGATGGCATGAACCACTGGCCACAGTACGGCGAAAAAAAAGAACCGATGCAAGTTCTGAAAGTTCGGCTACACGTTTCTGTGCTGCGCTAAGTGCAACATGCACTTGTGCCTCCTTCAAAGCCGCAACTGCTTCAAGGCATTCCAGATGAAGTAGTGCCTGAAGCGCCCAATGTTGCTCAGGAGCAACACCTCATTACTCGCCTATAAATAAGCATAATTTTTTTCTGACAACGTACTTGGCATATTGTGACCTTTCTTTATGCATGCCAGAGTTTTCTTCATGTTGTGCATTTAAACAAAATTTTTGGCATCAAAGGGTTAAGAGAAAAGAGTCGCTCCAGGGTTATTCTTGGCGCATTTTGTCCGTGTTGAGAGCGGGTTATGCAAGGTCCCCGCTTACGGCTGCAGAGGTAGCGAGATAACACGCGTGCCAGCTACCAGACCATGCACGTGAAATCAAAGGTCACAGCTGCTGCTCGAGAGAACCTCCCCTCGTGCATTTTTCACTCCGAAAGGTGTTCACACTTGCGATTCGGCGGAGAAGTGATAATTGGGAATCACATCACAAAAGTCACAGCTTTGCAGCAAAGATGAAGCAATAAATGCGCAAGCAACAAATTTGAAGGTCAAACGAAGTATGGGAAGCAGATCGAAAGGTGCGCCGAAGTTTCTCGCACACAAATGACCCATAAAACGTTCCCACAGGTACAGATTACCGTGAATAAGCGTTCATCTGCATCTGTGGATACGTGTGCTTGTTGATCAGCATATATATATATATATATATATATATATATATATATATATATATATATATATATATATATATATATATATATATATATATATATATATATATACATACGTTCACATTTACGGTGAATGACGCCGGCAGACAAATCAAGCCCAGAGTGTCCATATAATTTCTATCGCAATGAAACGTCACGGATTAGCGAGTAGCCGCTACTTACCCGTGCAACCGCTAGGGGACGTGGACATTTTGAGTGGTGGTATATATGGTAGTTTAGGGCAGATGACTGGCCACATTGTCGCACTTGAGAGCAGCAGCGCATTGGTGGTTTCATCATCAGCAGCTGGTAGACTGAATAGTATAAGCCACCGAAAAGTCTCGGTAGGACTACTGTCTCTCTCCGTTACCCTTATCCATGGAAGCGGTGGACATTTGTGGGGAATTCTCTCAGCGATCTGACGCTACTAGGCTACGCCTTACCCTTCGTGAATTTGCCCCTCGCGTGAACACCCTTTCAAACGCAGGCTCGGCCTTTACCGAGTATTCGATTGCCGCCATAACAGCCGTTGTGATCTGGCTGGCTGTTCATGCCACTTTGTTTATGCGAGGTTACCATAGCAAGTCACACCTCGTTAGACAGGCGCGGTGCTTAATAGCGTGCATAGGCAGCGACATGGTTTATCCACTGGTCCTCCACTGTGCCAAGCTCTTTTGTTTCGAACACAAAAAGCTGGACGTATGAGGACGCTCAAGCGTGCAGGGTGTTTGGTTGTTCATTTTCCTTTCCGCGTCATTGGTATCATGAATGAAAGAAACAATGCGAGCTGAAAGCAAAAGATACGAAAAGAAGGGCTGGGCGATCTCAGGTTGAATCATAGAGTGGTACATTTGGCGCAATCGGTTCGTAATTATGTTTGCGAGTATGGCAGCGATTGCGTGTCGCTGATGATAATTACGGTAATTCTCGACAAAGAGGGTTCTGCAGAAGTTTTAGTGACGTACTTTCAGTATGCCGCTGTCACGCTCTGTGGCCGCCACGCAATCTACGTGCGTAATGAATTATACGCGTGGAGGTCCTCATATCCTAACCTGCATTGAAGACGATGTGTTCTCTAAGGTGGAGATAAAATAATGCAGTGCCTTAATGTTGTACTTCAAAAAAAAGTAGCGATGCAGGCAACCACTTTCCGGCAGAGCTCCCGCATGGTTCCGGCAGAGCTCCGGCAGAGCTCCGCACTAAAGCACCAGGCTTTAGTGGCGATGCCAGGAGGTAGCACACCAAGCCAGTTGCCCCCTTCCTTCCCCCTCTAAGCAAAATATTTTTTCGCCATGCCATACTGCGGAGGAATCACCATTTCAAAGAGATGCCGCTTGTAGCGCTTGCGAAAAAAAAAAACATTTATGTTGAGTTACTTGCGGCAAAAATATACCCGCAACACAGCTATTCTTCAAATAAATGCCGGTTTATAAAGTGTTGATTGCCTGAATATTAGTACAGTTGCTCATTCAGCGTTTACTATAGACATATACCTATTTTATTCAAAGAAGCACAAAACAAAAACACGAAACGCTATTGCAGCCTTAGGTATATAAAAATTGTTATTTTTTATAGCACAAGCACAAAACGGTGTGGAACGACATATGCAAGATACTTAGGCGTAGACACTACGTAAAAAAAAACATGCAACACTTCAAGGCATCAGTTAATGGAATTTACGACATCAACACGAAATATTATTACGATGTAAGGGGTAAATTACGAGGCACCTGCACGGTTCTTTGCGCGTTTCGGAACACGAGTGTTTTCCCACTTTATCCTCACAGAAATTGGGCAGCCATCTTAGGCTCTCGAACCTATATCGGAAAGATGAGAATTAAGAAGAAATATAATCAAAATATAAGAAGTTTGAGTCCAGAAACCACAATATGATGCTGAGAGGTGCCACAGTAGAGGACTCTAGAAATTTAGACTATTGGGTGTTGTTCAACCTGCACTGACATCGCACAGTGCGAGGGGGAGGGCACTACGCCTTTATTTAAATAAAACGTGATCTTCGGGTCAATAGCCGAGTAGCCTAGACACTGCTCTACTTGGCGGTCAAGTAAAAGAGAAATAAAAAAAAATGGACGGGCAGAGAAAGTGTGCAATTCTGAGACCGGCTAGCTACGCTGTACTTTTGAAGGTTTAAGATGAATAAAATTATAAAGAAAGCAGATTTTTTCTAGACGAGCAAAAAACTAGGCGTTTTCTCTCTGTTGTTGTGAAAAATGACAAACTGAGGGGCGGCTTCCTCAATTTCTCCTTTTTAACACGAGACTTTGACGTAGAAATTTTGGTGTGTCTGTCTGTCTTCTTCGGTCACCTTATTCAGCAAAACTGAAAAAGTTCAACTCCTCACCCAAGTGACCCGCCATTTTATACTGATATTGGCATTTATACGGGCTGATACTGACCATCGAATAACAGATATTACGTATATTTTCGCACGTCAATACGGGGTCATTAGGTAGTGCTCTTTTATTTACGAAATTTATTGATACGCATTGATAAAGACCGCAGTGCTAATTACGTGGTCCGGGCGATTCTACACCATGACCACAAAAAACTGCTTTTTTATAAATGTTCAAGTAAAACTACATGGTGCTGCCACCTACCAGTGACTTTGAATTCTAAAGACACTTCGTTTGTTCAAATTACTGCTACACAGCGTTCGTATCTCACGTGCCACCTATTCGCCGATTTCCCCACGCAGAAGTTCAAATAAATGGTTTGTTCTCTCTCTCATGATACAAGACTGTCGTCTTTCGACGACCTCAGCCGGCGAATCGAGCAGATACGCCCCGCATTTTTTTTTCATCTGTTTCTTTTGTCTATTCCCAATTTTCTGTCTTTTTTCTGTTTATACTTTTCATTCTCGCTATTTTTTTTCATTTTCCGCTTTTTTTGTTTTTGGCTTCTTCTGTCTATATAATTTTGCGTCCAATTGAGTTCCTTTTCCCCATTTTTGTTCCTGTTCTTTCCCTACGTTTCTGCCTTTGTATTTATTTATGTGATCTGCTTTAGTTTATGCAATCTTTCTTTCCCTCTTTCTCACACAGTTTTTTTTCTGTATCCTCATGCTGTACTATATCCTATCCTATACCAGGCCTGTAGCCGGGTATTGATTTTTTGGGGGGAAGGGGAGGTGGGCTGTGCTGCTTGCTTGAACGCCTTGGAGAACACTTACTTTTATTATTTTACCTCTAGTAAACACCCCCTCTATCCGAATGTCAGAGAAGCCACAATCCCCTTAAGCAACCCCCCTGTTTTCATGTGCTTATGGTCTTGTACTGTACTATCTTATGATTGGCAAGCACGACTTCATTTCCGAATGATCATACGATGCTTGTGGATCGGGGGTGTGTGGGTTTGAATCGCGTTAGTGAAAACTTTTTGGTTGAGATGAATTTCTCTCATTCTTTATCTATGCAATCGTTCTCTCATCTATCAGAGTTATTGGAGCCCACCCCGGACAAGGAGCACGTGTTTTGAGAGCGAAGATAAAGATGAAGACGACCCAGATAGTGTGTGCCCGTTCATGATGATGATAAATATTGTTCAACGCAGAACAGCAACAGGAATAGAATGAAACAGATTGGCGATTACGACACTACTTGGAGTCAGTCTGCAAAACGCAGATGTCCCTAAGAAGCGCAATGAAGCTTTAAAAACTTAAAATATCCTTAAGACAACGTCAGTCAATGTTTTGCGGCACTTTCCTCAGATAAAAAGTGTTCATGAACTTTATCTGACGCTCATTAAATTCTCTTCCAAGGTTAGTAGCACTACATCAAATCTGATAAGTTATTATATTTCAGCCGGAGAAATCTTAGCAAACCACAGCTAGAGACGACAATACTTTGTTCGTGTTTGCACGTCACACGTTTCTTGTAAGATCAGTAGTCGACGTATCAAGTTTACAGAGCATGTATGGGTTCCACGAAAATAAATTAACTTGGAACAGTTCTTATCCGCTGATAGAGAACTGTTGAGCATATGAGCATATTTTGTTCATATTATGTTACGCGTGGTATTAGTCGAGAACAGCCAAGGTGATTGTGGAAAACATACAATGCGTTTTGCAACGGCACGCTATAGCACAAAGAAAACATTTAAAGTCAATAACTCAAGCAAAATGAACGTGACCAAACTCAATTTTTCATGCCCTCACTTTCGGCAAAACATTCGAGTACATTTCACAAACACTTTTTAGGGCGAACGGAATCCAACTGAGTCTAATTTTTCACGCTAGGGCAGAGCAGAAAGTATTCCTGACAATTTGACAATTCCTCGCTCATAGGCGGAAATCCTTCCCACCACAAGAACACTCGTCACTGTATATTATGATATACCATAACGCAAAAACACTTCCTTTTCGCCTTTTGAACACCATATTATGATATCTGGGATTGGACGTTCTGAAATCACCATATGAATACGGTAGACGTCGTAGAGAAGGGCTCCGAAAAGTTCGACTAACTGGGTTGTCTAACATGCACCAAAAATTGGATCAAATGTGCTAATAGCTTTTTGCCTCAAAGAATTTTTTTAACAAATATGGCAAAATTTTGCGAAACACGCGTGCTTTGCATGCCCACAGTCTTCAATCTGGTATTTCTCGCACGAAGGGATGATTTCATATTGTTGTCAGTGTATAATGGGGAATTCGCAAGGCAATGACCAGTGGGACCGTCTTTTAGTGCGAAGCGCGACCGCGTGTGCATGAGCTGTAGACGCTGGACTGTACGAGTATTTGTCCATGCCGGCTGCCTGCCTACTACCTGGCGTCGCTATTAAACACCCTTGCAAAGTGGTGGAGGTGCTGGATACCGGAAGCAGCTTGAGCGTCGCGTTCGTGAAGTTGAGGCGGCACGTCAGGCGCATGGTATATAGGCCGAAACGAGTAGTCAGGGTATCTTGGTGCCTGTGGGTTCGCCGCGTGCAATTCCAGTTCACGTGCAACGTGAACTGGAATTCCACAAAAGAAGCATATGGGCCTGTTGTCAGCAGTGCGCCAGAAATTTCCGGAGTGCTGCTGTGTAGCTGGAAATGGCGCGGTGGACAGTCGCACAGGTAGCGGGGTATAAAATGGTAGACGACGCGGTGGCGTTGCCGTGATGGCCGCATAAGTCAGTGGCGCGGCAACAAATGTTGATGTAGAGGTGGACGTCGGCAATAGCAACGCCTTAGACACCTGCTCCTGAATAGCCTGTCTAATTGTCGGCGTTAGGCCGTTCGTTGGTACTTCGGTGGTCGGCAGACACGAAAGACACGAAAGCTGTCGTGCAACCTCTTCGCATACATATTCTTTTATCTGCACAAGCAGGGTGCTGTCACCACCGAGGGCCAGGGCAGCTAGGGAGTCGTCTGCTGTCACCAACCTCCGGACTGATGCACTTTGTTTGTGAATCTTTTTCAAGCTCCGGCACATGGTCACCAGTACGGACACAGTACTTGGGCCCTTCGCTTGCAACATTTGAAAGGCATCATCGGCCATGCCTTTTAGATATGCCAGATCTTGTCCGGTCATCTCAGTGTTAAAGCGCCGGCATAAATCGATGACATGTTCGATATATCTTGTGAACATACGCCCTGCCTTTACGCACGTCCACGTAGGCGCTGTTCAGCACGTAACTTGCGCACTGTGGGGCGGTCAAACACAGAGCTTGAAAGCGGTCCAAAGGGCGAACTCAGCATGGTGCTTTGTGAACCACAGGCTGGCAACGTGTTTGAGATAAAATGGGACATACTCAAATTTCGAGGGGTCATCTCATTTGTTGGCGGCGCTCACCATTTCAAACAGGTGCAGCCAGTTTTCGAGATCTTGTTCATCAGTAGCGCTAAAGAATGGGGGATCCCGTTGGCGCACGGCGGTAAGCACGATGACCAGTTGAGATTGGGTCATGCTTTGCTGGGCGGCGCCCAGCAAAGCACTTTGCTTGGTGGCTTGATCAGGCAATGTTGATGCAGCGGGCAGCTTCCAGCTTCGATGTTCCAGATTTGCGTGCCCAGCGTACTTCCACCTCTCAAGGTGGTTTAACAGTGACGCCAGGTAGTAGGCAGACAGCCGGTACAGGCAAAAATACACGCTCGCGCTTCGCACTAAGAGATGTTCCCACTGGTCATTGCCTTGCGAATCATACTACATCTACATACTACTACTAAAATACTACATCAGTATTTTATAAGGCAAGCAGTTCCACAGGTCGAGGTTAGAGTGTTTTTGGAGGGATTCTCGCGGCCCTAAGATCAGTGAACCGCTTAGTGGTGAAGCAGGCGTCGATGATCTCGTCCCCACTTTTTTAGATTCAAGAAAACTCGGGACCTCGAATAAGGCAAGAAACACTAAGGGCAAAGTTGCACAGCATTCAATTTAGTGATTTATTTCGCAACAAATCGTCCGCAGCTCAGGTAGCAATACCAGCGATCACTAGCTTTTTTTTAGGGGCGAAGCTCTTTATAGCAGCACCCGTTCGTCCCGCGTCCCGTCGTAGTATGTAATCAGTCTTAATCTTTGACCTGCAAACATTTTGACCTCCAAGGTGTTGCCGGTGAGAGATTCCTTCTGTGCGTTGTTGAACAACAAAAAATAGTGCTCAATGTACATGCCAATAGCTGCTAATGGGGAATGAGAGACAGGAGCATTCGGCTTTTAGTCAACGCGCACGCTGCGATCCCCATTAGCAGCCATTGGCATGTACACTGAGCACTATCGGACAAGAAAGGGCTGCTATATTATACTCGCTGGGTGTAAACTCCTCAGTTTTAGGAAGGTTTAGCGAGCGTTGAGCTGCAGGGCCATGAATACAATGAACTAGTATATACCATGAATGAATTCGAAGTGGTTAAAGGGGGGAAGCAGATACGAAGCGCAAGCCGTAAGAAATTAAAAGCTGAATCCTCCTGTCTCTCATTTCACATTAGCAGCCGCTGGCATGTACATTGAGCACTATCTGACAGGAAAAGGTTGCTACGTTATACTCGCTGGGCGTAACCTCCTTGGTTTTAGAAAGGGTTAGCGAGCATTGGGCCACAGTGTCATGAATACAGTGAACTAGTATATAACATGAACTCAAGGTGGTTGAAGGTGGGAAGTAGACCCGAAGCGCACGCCGTAAGAAAGTGTGCGTGCGCCACCTCTTGTTTAGTCCTTGGAATGTCCACTGAATGGCGGTGCTTCTATATGGGGAATATATCATGATAAGATGCGAGACAGTGGGACTTGGAGTGTTGAATAGATGGACGAACGGACACAGACAGATGCATGGATGGACGCATGAAAGGACGCAGGGGCGGATGCATGAACTAACGCAGGGACGGGCGCACGAACAGACGCATGGACGGTCACTCAGACGGACGCATGGACGGACGAATGCTTCGTCCCACTCTCCATCATTCACTCCGTGGATATGCTGCCATTTTTTGTGGTGGCCTCTCCACTATGCTTATTGAAGTCTTGATAAATCATGTGTCAAGATGCAGAAGAATTCACTTTAAAACTTTTGTAATTTCTTGCGTCAAACTAACATTAATATTACGAGGCATGCGATAGCGGAGAACTTCGCACAGATTTTACCACCTCTGGTTCTTCAAAAAGCGCCGTTATCTAAGCTCAGCGGCGTTGGCATACCGCCTTCTATCCATGCCGCAATGGATAGTAATCGAAGCCGCACCCCCTAACGCAGCATCGCTGGTCCTTGCGTGCCACTCTATCACGATGGGCCGCGTTATGGTTCGTCCACCGCGTTATTATTACTCGCCCCTGAATATGCACCTTTTACTATGATGATAGGTTGCCGTCATGAAAATTCAACTTGGAAGTGGAACGATGCGAATTATTAAATCATACTATACGGAATCAACTCTTATGGTGTCACAGATTGGCAGATTCAGAGAGGCCGACGAACTCTGCACCGCAGCAGTCCTCTCTGGCGGAGGGCAACAGAACGGAATCTACCAATGATACAAACGCTATTCTTCTGGAGCAAATGGCAGGGTTAAAAAGGAACGTAATGCGCGCTTCTCTCTTCTTGTGTTAGTGGGCACTCTAAGGACAGCGACGCTGCGCTAGCAAAACTTGAGCTGTGACGTGAGGCGCAACTGACATGACTGGCGTCGGTTGGTGCGCCCAAAATTGGCATCGTTTCAAGGCACGGTGTGCTTGTTATTTCCGGCCGAATCCGCCGATTTTCACGGAGTAGAACAATTTGCTCCGTGGAGTGTATCTCGTGACACAGCTGCTCCAGATATGCCAATGAAACACACGGGGAGCACCCTCAATCTGCCGATGGCATAGAGTTGGTGCTCAAGGAGCAGAAGAAAGTATTACCGGAAGTCAATGAATGATATCCTCAAATCTGCCAATGTCAATGCCAATCTGCCAATGAATGACAACCAAATACTCGTCATGCTGTTTCATAATATGAAAAGAAACCACAAGTAAGCGGAATAAACGCGCAATAACAAACCTATCAATTTCTTTTTCGAGGTTAATTACACAGTAGCAATAGACGTATCCTGAATGAATAGGAGCAGCAATTTATTATTTGTAGACAGTGTGATAATAATCACCAGTGCATTTCATTTGCAGAAGTTCTTTTATCTCAGAATAGATGGTACAGTTCACAGGTTGTTTTTCTTCACGCCACCTACCGAAACAACTGTGTATGGTGAAGCTTCTTCGTGGAAGAAGATGTACTCGAGCTATATTCTCGTGCTACGAAAATCAACAGTAACCGTAAGAAGTTGCTCTCGCAATCATATAATGCATTTGAAAAATTCAATCCGAGCATGCCACTACAAACCCTGTCTTCAATGCAATCAACAATACATTGTGATAAGTACCCTGTGTGGATTGGTGGCCCAGCGACTCCCACCAGCTCAATCTCCCTGCTTTTTCCTTTGAGATCTATCTCTTTCGCAAGACAAAAAAAATGGCATCCTAACGTGAAAGCGCCACTGATTTTCACGGTGGAATAAAGTGCGTTAGATTTCGACAATTCAAAAAGTAATTGGCATAGCTTGATTGCCAGGCCATCAAGTACATTAACTAATCTCATCAGTTACAGCACTCATTTCCCTTTAACTACTCGAGAGTTTCCTTACAGAACGTGGGTTCTTTCGAATTGGGCCTGTACAGGGTGGCCCTTGTATTAGAACAGCAGTGCAGGCGACATAAAATTCACACTTGTCGCTATGGCGCACTTGCTCTTTCCTTTAAGCCTCCATTCATTAGAGAAAATGTGCTACAACGCATGCAAAACGTTTGAAATTGTGAACTAGCAGATGTTTTACTTCAGCGCTTACGACTGCTGATTTGTAAAGGGTGATAAGTGTCTGCAAGTCTCACAACAACTGTAATGTAGTTTAGGCACAAGATAGCACAACCGCTATGGAAGGTAATGAGGCGTCATAAGTGGGACGCTTTTATCTTTTTCACCTAGGTAAGCATGAAGTAAACGTTGCGCAAGAAGTTCACGTTCTTATGTTGAAACTGGTAAGCGCTACATATGAGATGTCACTTTGAGGCATACAAGACTAAATTTCTGAGCCAGGATAATGATATAATTCGAGGAATGGGTCTTGCCTAACGCTATAATTTCACAGGCATTAAACACAGTGCAGAACTTCACACGCCAAGATTTTGTTTTGGCGAAAGACATTTTTGGCATGGCATTCTCTCTTTCCTTCATTACTCTGTGAAAACGTACCGTAATTGCGTTTCGCTTATCTGTCGCTTGCGCAACATTACTCCTTTTCAGCACTGTGGCCATCTCGATCTGCCAACTACGACATATTCCGGATAGCATTGTCGCCGCTTTTGACTCTTTCCCCGCAAAAGGCACAATTAGTTTAGAATGTCATGTCGTTGTAGCACCGGGCCGTGAAATATAGATAATGTGCACAGTGAACGCTTCAAGAAATTTCGTGAACTGGTGTCATTTAAGACAATGTTCGCATGAGGCATTTAGTATAATTCTACATATAAACCTACAATACAGCAATAATTGCGACAATCGCACTATCAGTTTAGTAGTAGGTAGGTAAAGATAATAACTCTATAATTTAAGATAACTAAAATGTCTGAGCAAACAAACAGTACCCAACAATGGAACAATACTTAAAAAATATTATGTTTTAAAATGGGACGCTACTGTTATTGACACGACAGAAGGTTCAGATCCAGCAAAGTTGAACATACGTGACTAGACTGGCATTGAGAAGTGTCGTCTTTCTTGCGCAGACGTGTCTTTTACAAATCAACACAAAATAAAGCTATGCTGTTCTTTCATGACAGAGCTTTAGCACTTTAGTTTTTATGTTTGGTGATGCTTCTTTTATATGTTCAAGTGTGTTGACATAAGGGGCAAAAGGATACATTCGACGTTCAGACGAACGTTGCGCTCAGACCATTGAAAGTCGTGAATTAGCGTGAGTGACATTGAGTACCACAGCTACTTTTAATAAAGACATATGGATCAATCTGCGGTGGTGTCTTATTTCACCAGAACTGGACACAGCCCAATTTAAATGGCACTATTTGGAGCCTTCAAGCATTTCAGCTCGTTTTCACATTACGGAGCTCCGAAGGGAAGTGCTGCAACTTTATGACAAAGAAGAAAAAAAAGCACGAGTTTTTGGTGTCAACGTGGCGAGTGTAAACCACACAACTTGATTCCAGCTGCACAGCCTATACCCAAGCCTCTCAGGACCCTAAATATATTCCACCATCCGTTCATTCATATAAGTCTTTCAGTTTCGCCGGCCGTTCTATAAACATGCCGGTCGTTACGTGCAGATGAGGAATGCATATTTTAGTTCAGCTTGGTAATAATTCGAATACCACGTAGGGCAGAGTCACAAGATGGTGTATTAACTTTACGAAAAAGAAGGTACGAGAGGTGTTTTCTATAGCTATATTATGATGTATACTAGCCTATAGGTACACAGTTTGACTGATTTGCGCACAGTTAAGGGCTTCGCGCTATTTTGCATGAGGTTGCGCATTTGATTTCTTGTCTGCGGCAAATCCGTTTCGGTGAAAGCGAAATGTAAGCTCTTCTGCAGACAGATTGATTTTCACACCTGACCGTTTCTAAACGCAAAACGTTTTGAACTAGAGGAGTGAGTGGAAACATCTATTTTAGGGATGAAGCTCTTTAGGGCATTGGTTCTGCGTCCCGTCGTAAGTGTATGTAGCTACTTCTCGTAAGGTCTTGAAGCAGTCGTTAGAGAGCGCTACTTGTACATGTCACGAATGCATACATGCTGAAAATTCAAGATACTAGATGGCGTTCTTGTAGTATGATACGCGCAAGGCGGCAGCGGTTCGCTCTCGAAGAGGGAACCCTGTTGTGCAAGGGCGCGAGAAAATAGAAATGACGTTACACGAAGACGTTGGCGATCGCGTGTTAAGCGGGAGACAGATGGTGTGAATTCGGATGCGATTGGCTGTACGGCTGCTCGTGCTAACAGCCGCATCTCACAGACGTCCAACAGGATCCAACAGCGTGTGGCGGCGATCCGTACATCGCGCGGGCAACCAACTTGCAGAATGTAACCGCGCGACAATCACGCCTGTCTGGCGGTCGCAGCCAATGGCTGCGTCGGAGCGTGACAAGAGGCGTCCGTCACAACTTTCTGCCTCGCCATTCCGTTAGAACCGATCGCCCTTGTATTTTAGAATATCGCCATTGCCAATGGGATCAAAAAGAATACCGGTGGTCTCGACGAAGCGGCCTGCTTTGTTCCCACTTTTGCTTTTTACATTGACATTGCCAAATAAACCAGTTACACGCTTCAAAGCTTCATATAGGTGTACTAGATTTTATCGTGTTGCTAAAAAGAAGTGCTTGACAATGAGCTCACGTTGGAAAGAGAATGGCGCGACCGAGAATGTCGGCCTTGCTAGGCCTACGTTCGGAGTCGATAATGAACGTGGGCTGTGTCGATGTTTCTCGCTTTCGAAGGCGTAGCTTTGTTGGCGATGTTATAGACAACAAGGCATTGCTGCGTGAGCTTCTTTATTTTGCGCTTATTAAAGGGAAAATGATGCCTTTCGAGCTGCAAGCTGAGGGGCCGTATGTGGGTGGACCTAGAGCGATGATGGTCGTTCGCCCCATGTTTCATGAACCGTCGTTCGCGGCATGCGACGTCGCGCACCACATCGGATGCTGAATCGCACTATGTGTCTCCCACATAAGTCGGCAGTACCGCACGTGAGGGGGCGCGGTGTAGTAAAACAAAAGCCATTTCGGCGCGTTGTCAGAAGGTCAATGGATAGACAAGGCTGCAGAGCGGCGTGCGCGCATGGCGGCGGCGGCTCGCGCTTTAATACGGAACCCCGATGTGCCAGTGCGTGAGGACAAAGCGTGCCGTGAAGCTGTGCGGCAGCGCCGACAGGATGCTGCTGCATGAGAGCGGGAGGGCCCATCGGCATGGCATACGCACACAGCGTTTCTCACGTCTTTACTTATGATCGACTGGGCGAATCACACGGAAGATTCACGGTTTACCGAAGATTCCCTAGGGAGCTTCGCCCACTCATCATCATTCACCTCATGAATATGCTGTGATTTTTTCTTTTGTCACAACGTTTTGCACCGAATGTGTATTATATGGAGCGCCAAACATAGGCTAGAACTCGAGCATCGTTTGATAAGCACATCTCATGGGCACTGAAACGCTGCCTTAAAGGTATGTACGTCGTCCTAGTACTATCATAGTATGGCAGGGCACAGCTGCTCTACAGGGTTCACATACATTCACAAACACTGCTCATTCACATACAAATAAATATGACAGCCCCTCTCAATTCACTACCCCTGCAACGAAACTAACAAATACAAACTGTAGGTACAAGGCTCTAATGATCGTTTTAAGAAGATGAGTACAATGGCACCTTGACACTCGTCATAAACTTCATCCACAACCATTCTAACTATTTTCACCTTCACTTACTGTAGGGTAGCAAAATGAACACTTTCGTCTTGTTTGAACTTTTTACTTTTGCTTTAGTTTTTTTCACAGAGAGCGCATTTTGATATGTAGAATGCATAGCGTTTACTATTTTATGTCTTATGCATGCATGCCACATCTTTGCAAACGTCGTACAACAATACCTTGTTCACAATCGTTGCGTAAGATAAGTCCTGTTACGGTTTATACGAAGCAGATACGCAGCACCCGCTTTGTGCATATGCATTTTATGTTTTGTGGTAGTACTGCTCCACGTGAATGGTTGCACATTGCTGGAGTAGTGTATTGTATTGCATTTTCACAAAGCCGGTGCATCTCTGTTTCACTGGCATGGCGCTACGGGTGGGCGTTGACGTTCTTGCTGACAATGCACGGGCGTCGATTGGTACACTGAGACCTCGATAAAAAAATGATACATTGTCAAAATCATCGTCATCATCATTATGTATATTATTATTATTATTATTATTATTATTATTAACTCCGAACTTTTACTTCCCGAAATGAGAATGTGAATATGAGAGATGCCGTAGTAGAGCGATCCGTAAGTTCACACCATCTAATGTTCTTCAACGTGCACTGACATCGCAGAGTACGCGAACCTGTACTATTTCGCCTCCATCAAAATGAAAGCACCGCAGCCGGGATCAACCCTTATGAAAATGGCAACGTCCTGTAAGTGTTTTGTACGGTTCCTCGAGGCATCATGAGGACGCAACCTGTCTCTTTCCCATCTGTGACCATCCTGTATGTCCCCCTGCTGTCAAGAATTAGCCGCCGCTTTTATGTCGCCTCAGAGTCTCCGTCCTGGACGTGCCCTGCAAGTAGCCACCTTTTCTGCAGACCAGAAATTAGGCCCGTTGTACCATCTGCAAAGTGCGGCATAATACGGCTGCTGTAATTGAAATGTACATGGACATGTATACAAAACTATGTAAAAGTATTGATTTATTATCGTTTATACCACAGTGTAGAGCATTTTGCAGACAATATTCAAACAGGTAATGTACATTTGTCGGTGGCTGAAGATATATAAGATCAACAGATAAGCTTTAACAGTATGAAGAGTACCTTTTTAGGTAATAGAGACTGCGTCTATTTCTTAAAAACACACTCTTCACAACAGTAACTTCTAATTACAAAGCAATTTTCAAGGCATTCAAAACACTATGGGCTCCTTAGTTAGGCTCTCCACACCCAATCTAGCCGTTTTATGTACGATATGCAAAGTGTAAGACAGTGACTTGTTTTTAAAGGCTAATAACAAATGTATGCAGCCTTACAGACAATAAAAGAAGGAACAATCATAACTTCACAACTCACACAAAATGCATGCGACAGTCTTAATATATTGCGAAAAATCGGGAATATGATAAACAACATCAGAACACACTACACAGAGCTGCTCAAAAACGCACGCATGCTAAAATAATAAGTGTACAGTAAATTAAGAATGCGACAAACACAACATCAGAGCACTAGCAGAGCTGCCTGGTTGGCACCAAACTGTTCTACCTAACATGCATCATTAGAAGCAAACCTACAGCCCACAACAAGAATACACTTCACGTAACCCTATAGTGAACTGAAGACAGCATATTCGCAGCCCGGCTGTGGCCGCATTTTTTTGTCAAAGACGAAATGGTTAAGACCTGTTTGCTTAGACATGGGTGTATTTTAAATTACCCCAGGTGGTCAAATTTTCTGAAGCCCTCCTCTACAGCGTCGCAATAATCATATCGTAATCTTAAAACAAACTCAGCAGATATTGTTTTTATTACACTTCACAAAAATAAAGCACGGAGATATTACTATGTAGTTGAAAAAATTCACCGTTGACCCCCCTCCACGTTCCGGAATCTATAGACTCAAGTTACAATATTACTTAATGACTTCTATCAGTTATAAACAACAATGATCAACATAAGTATGTATCACTGGGAAATATTACACTTGGTAGGTATTGGCGAAAACAGGTACGATAAAGTACTACAGTAGGAAATCACTTGAATTCGCCTATAAAATGAACTTTCAAAGACAAAGAAATAAATAAGGTTACGTGATAAAATAAAATGTTGAGTCAAGGTTACAGTGAATATAAAATAATTAATGGGCTTTTTTTATCACAACAAAAAAGTAATTTTTAATGGCTCATTGCACATGAGGCAACAATCAAAACATGACATGCGAGTCTGGAGGGCAACTCACTCAGTATATTTCGAAAAAAAAACTAAATATGCTATAAAGAGCTTAGGAAGTAGCACTGACACATTCGGAAATGTGCTTTTTAGATGAAATAAAGTTCAGCTCCAAGAGTAGAAAAAACACTTCGCCAGATAAGTCGTGTCCATGGGGACATAAAGAAAAAAATAATGCTGTCAGTGGCCCAATCAACTAAGAATATTGCAATATTAGTAACTGAAAGAAGTGGGTATGTCTGCATCGGAAAGTTGGAGGCAGTCACGTTTCTACACAGCCTCAATTAGAAAAATGCTTTGATCATATTTGTGTTCCTAGATAACCCATTCCAAAGTTTAGCTTTGCTTTTCGTGATTACGCATGCAAGGGAATGAGGATCAGCAAAATATTACTCACTGGTGGCACAAGCAGCCAGTTCTTGCTACCACCAGCCAAAAGTAAAAGAGTAAACATTATTTTAACGTTAACGTATGCCTTCGAGCTATGGTCAGAATAAAGGCATCGATCACATCAGGAAGTCTGTCCTAGTTCTCACTGCCCTACATACATAAAGATGCAAGCCGCACCTAAACTTTCAGCAAGATATCTGAGCACAGGCATGCTAGAAGTCTTACAAATGAAGTTTTGTAGAAATGTGACTGGCTGAAATATTTAACATATACGTGACCACCTGCTGCGGTCACTAATAAGTTCATTATTTATCTTACTAAACTGCACTGCTGAGAGTGTTAATATTTTTTTTCACAATGCGTCCTCCTGGATACATCGCTATCTGCAAAGATGGCTTTTACACACATAACTTACAGCGCTAACTTTTTTCAAGGAAAACCAAAGGGTTATATTGAACACCCTGGACGTGCTCGCTCCTTGAATACAACTGCCAGGTGGTTTTGTGAAGTTCTTTTCCAAAAAAAAAAAACAGAAACCATGTGCAGCGACTGTGCACCGGCAGCCAAGTTTTCCACGACCCAGCATTGATGACAGGCTAGTCCGGACGTCTTCTACAATTTTCGTACGACAAGCATGTATAGACTGCGATGGAAACAAGAAAACAATTTAGTGAAATGTGTGGATTAGTAAAGCTTTATTTTGCAGTCTTTTTAGAATGCTGAAGTACAATGTGCAAAAAAAGCAAAATGTAAAAAAAGCGAACATGTTACAAAAAAACTTCCTCAATGTTCCTGGCGAACACAGCTGCAACTTTAAAACAGAATATGCGATTTCCACATTACAGTTATGTTACAAATATGCTTGAATAGCTCTCCGGCATAGTGCGTATACATGCCAATTCAGTCATACGAAAGTACTTACATGACTGCATGCACGTTTAAAAAGACTTCATTGCAGGCAACATAGAAAATTAAATTATGAGTTTTATTATGAAAACGGCTCATGTCGCTTTCTTCGGGCAGCTTACATTGAGACGATTATACCTATTTTATCAGGAATTGCTTTCACTAAATTAGTATTTTTTGCTGCTAAATAATGGTCAATTGTTTGAATAATTCTGGTTGGCTGAGTAGGCAATACCCCTCACTCATCCCTCACATACCTCGTCTCACAGGCTGTGTTATGAATGTATGAAAAAACGAGTGAATGGTATGACATACAAGGCATCTATCTTGAACAACATACCATCCCAACAAAGCATGCAAGATTCTGCAACAATCTCCGGTAACCAGAATCCTGGAAGCCTTTGGCCGCGATTTAGAAATACACAATAAACATTATATGAGGCTGATTTCCGACGTTGCATAATTGCATCAATGCAAACAGCTCAGGAACTTGCTACCTATATTCATGATTCTCAAATAAATACAATGTCCATTTAACATTTTAGCAGCAACAAGTGCATGCTTTATGCATGCATATTGTGATGTATGCCATTATCGTGATTTTGGAGTAATAAATGAAATACTCAAAAAACACCAGATTTATCTTCTACAACTGTAGCGCATGCCGAGAAAATTTACTTAAGCTTGTCATCTGATGTGAAAGCAAATAAATCTACACGCTGGCCACGACTGAAAGCAAATAAAAGCATGACGGTATGGCCTCCGTAGAAGAGCCTTGGTCACAAATGACGAACATTGCCCTTTTATTCAAGGTCAGTGTATTGTTTTTAATTGTTTTCATGTCTTCCTGACCAGATGGGTTTAAGCTTGTCATCTTTTAGAAAATTTGATTCTAGGTGGTAGTCTAATGTGTTCGTATTTTTGTACACGCAAAGAAGTGCGAAGCAAAGTTTGAAGACCAATATTGGGTGAGGCGCACAGAATATTTATTAAAGTAAAACAAAATAACGAAATCTAATTCTAATGAAAACAAGTTGAATAAAATCTAATGTGCGAAACCGCTTGGAATGATGATGGAATTTAGGACTTGTCCAGTTAAAATACAACTATTCGGCCACAATTATCCATGGAAGATTTCTTCGAAACTACAGTTCAAGTTTAACGAACGGCTGAGAATTTACGAGTTGCAGCAGAATCAGACAACCCCTGTTACGGTTGTATGCTGTAAGCTCGAATTTGAATAAACGGGCATCATGACCACATAAACATAAGTGCAAGGTTTGTGAGCCCTACCTAAGATAAAACAATTTGCTGTACGCAAACAATCAACTCGATTAACACGGTAGTTCAAACGTGCGTGCCGGCACAATGAATGCTGGAGGGCCTGCCTTCGTCCCTGCCGAAAAGCAGGAAGTAATAAACATTTTCGCACGCTCGTCCATAGTTTTCTCCACACACACACACACACATATATATATATATATATATATATATATATATGGGGGGGTTTGTTATTTAAATCGTTCTCATCCCTGCATATTCATATACCCCATCATTCACTTGCATCTTTTTACTCATGGCCACTCTGTGTCATCATAATCGTCATTTTCTGTGTGCAGGCTCTGCTCGTTCGTTTTGAGAGGTCTTCCTTAGAATAAACGCACTCGCAACCAAGACGTCATACGTGGTGGAGTCGCTGGGTAACAATCCCCGCACCTCTCGCTACTTGCAACTCCCCGTTTTACTTTCTGTACGAACGTACCCCTACAATCTTTCTTGGCGTCCCCTTCTTTAACAGCCTTGGTAATTCATGCCAGTCTTCCAAGAGAATAATACATTTCCCGCCTGGCTAAGTCTTGCCATCAGGCTCGCATCAATACTGAAGCGAGAGAGTGCGAGTGGAAGATTATCTATGACGCATCCCATCCCTTTGTGTCCTTCCGACCTGGAGACTAGGTGCTGCTTTTGACACCTATTATTCGCAATCCTGGTCTCTGTGACAAATTCCAACCACGCTTCCTCAGGCCTACATAGTTTTAGAATAGACTTCGCCGGTCAATTATCATGTGACACCACTTGTTGCCCCAACAGACCGCCGTTACCGCAGCACCGAGATTGTCCACGTTTCCCGCAAGAAACCTTTCTTACGACCTTCCTCGTCACATTGAGTTATGGTGGCCAGGCTGTCCGCTTCCAAGAGAGGAAATTGATGTGGGCGTTTGTTATATACATCATTCTCATCCCTGCATAATCATAATCACCATCATTCGCTTGCCTCTTTGTCCTCATGGCCACAGTCTGTCATCCTGATTGTCGTCGTCTGCGTGCAGACTCTGCTCGTTTGTTTTGCGAGGTCTTCCCTCAAATAAACGCTGTCGCAACCAAGACGCCATAATATATATATATATATATATATATATATATATATATATATATATATATATATATATATATATATATATATATATATATATATATATATATATATAAGCAGGCATGGTTGAGTGGCCATAGCGTTGCATATAGTCCAGTAGATCCTCCGTGAGCGGTCACAACGTGGTTTATTCCGACGTTTCGGCCTGGAGTATGGCCTTCATCAGGATTAAATGTACAGTTTGTTGGTGCTCAGCTTTATACAATCGCAAATCAGAGGTAAAGGAAAGAGGAAAAGACAGAAAAGAAGAAAAAAAGAAAAAAAATTAGGGTGGACTCCCCTCGGGCGCCCCCCTTCCAGTCTTCCTTCCCCTTCCCTCTTCATCTCTCTCCTCTTTCTGCCCTTCACCTTTCTGATGTCAGTGGTCTTGTGTATGCTTCCTTTCACTAACGCATTCTTCCCGACCTGCCCTACACTGAACCGCCAGTGCCTCCTGGCACTGGCGGTTCGGTGTGGGGCAAACAAGAGCTTTTGAGGAAGTTCTAAGCATTTAACTACTCGGAGTCCCGTCAAAATTTCGTCGTAGAAAGAGAGGAGCCGCGTATTGTGGCAGAGGCTGGTAAGCGGGCATTTTAGGAAGTTCTAAGCCTTTAACTACTGGGCGCCCTGTCAATATTTCGTCGTAAAAAGAGGGGTGCCCCGTATTGCAGCAGAGGTTGGTAAGCAGGCGCAATGCGAATTCCTTGCCCGCTTCTGGATTACGCGTGTAGTGGGGGCCTCCCGGCTGTGCTGTTGGGCATGTAATGCATGGCACAATTGATTGGGTAGTAAAATAAAACAGAAAACTGACGACAGTTGCACTTAGGAAGAGTAGTTACACTTTGAATTGTTTTGGGTTGTCCAGTGCCCTTCGCAGCTGCACTGCCATGAACTCAGTTACTATTTTCATTATTGCCGTTATTGTTTTCTAATGCTTTAATTGCTGCAAGTGTACCAGGATTCTCAATTATTCCTCTATCTAGGGTGTTAAATTGGTGGATAAGGTATGGCTCTCGTTGTCCACGTTCAAGATTTGATTTAAATCCCGTCTCTAAGAGCGTTACTGATAGTTTTTTGAATGCATGGTCGGGAAGATTGAGATGTTTTGATTGAGGTAGACTTGGGGCTGATTTCGCATGGTCTCTGTGATTATTGAAGCGAATCCTAAATGGTGTTTCTGTTTGTCCGATGTTCTGCATACCACATACGTTGCATTCGAGTAGGTATACCACATTAGAGGAATGGCATGTTAGGTTTCCTCGTATGTTAATGGAAAACTTGGATTGAGTGCTGGTTGCTTTGTCTGTTTTTCGCATCGCCTTACATACAAGACGTGGCTTTAAACAAGGTCGGCATAAATTTTTGGGAGTGATGTGTTAATTTGAGAGTGGACAAGGGTGTGTTTGAGGTTACGTGGTCGTCGGTAAACGACACCTGGTGCGGATGGGAATGCGCGTTTCAGACTTTCACTTTGTTCCAAAATGTTGTAATGTCGTTTAAGAATTTTGTTTACGCTTACCAGCCTCTGCCACAATACGCGGCTCCCCTCTTTGTACGACGAAATTTTGACGGGACTCCGAGTAGTTAAAGGCTTAGAACTTCCTCAAAAAGCTCTTGTTTGCCCCACACCGAACCCCCAGTGCCAGGAGGCGTCGTCTGGTCGGGAGGAATGCGTTAGTGAAAGGAAGGATACACAGGCCGCTGACATCAGAAAGGTGAAGGGAGAAGGGGGAGAGAGATGAAGGGGGAAGTGGAAGGAAGAGTGGAAGGGGGGCGCCCGAGGGGAGTTCATCGTATATTATTTTTCTCTTTTCCTCTTTTTTCTTCTTTTTCTTTTCCCTTTTCCTTTCTTTGTTTTCTGTCTTTTTTCCTTTTTCCTTGCCCTCTGATTTGAGATTGTATAAAGCTGAGCACCAACAAACTGTACCTTTAATCCTGATGAAGGCCAGACTCTAGGCCGAAACGTCGAAATAAACCACGTTGTGATCGCTCACGGAGGATCTACTGGTACTGGACTATATATATATATATATATATATATATATATATATATATATATATCTATATATATATATATATTGTCAGCGTAATAAAATCAGTGCAATGCGAGCTTGTCGTTGTCTTCCTGCCGACCAAATCCTTCGACAGGCACAAGTAATGATGACACTAGCCGCGCAACAGCCTGAAATTGACTACGTAATCGTGTCATTACTCCCCCTCTCGAAAAGTATCGACTCGATGCTTTCAAATGTATGAAGGCAAGAGCAAGTGTTCAGCGTGAATTATACGGCTTCATTCTAGCCACGTGGATGATGCCCGGCTGGGCACCACGACGGAAGGACTCATGCTGGGCTCTGCGATAACTTCATAGTTTACATCGGTGATGCGCTGAAGAACCCGGTAAGGGCCGAAATAACGACGCACGAGCTTCTCAGAGCGGCCACGTTGGCGTACGGGACTCCAGAGTCATACTTTTTTTCCGGGTTGATAGGTGACTTCTCTGTGCCGAAGGTTGTTTTATGGACATCGTGTTGTTGCTGATAGCGAATGCGCAAAGCGAGCTAGTTGTCGAGCTTCTTCGGCACGCTGAGCATACTGGTCAGCATTTTCGGTGGGGGTCGTAAATGCGTCAGGTAAGAGCATGGCGTTTGACATCGTAGTAACTTGACGGTCGTAGAGCAGGCGGAAAGGTGTAAATCGTGTAGTTTCTTGCCCGGCAGTGTTATATGCGAAAGTTATGAGGGGGAGGACACTGTACCAGTTCCTATAGTCTACGTCGACAAATATGGAATTCTTGTCTATGATGCTCTTATTGAGCCGTTCAGTTAATTCGTTAGCTTGTGGATGGTAAGCTGTCATTCAGCGATGTGCGGTGCCGCTGAGTGTCATTACATCTTCCAGTAGTTGGGTAGTGAAGGCCGTGTCTCTGTCTGTTAGAACCACGGCCACTGCACTATGGCGGAGGACCACAGCTTGAATGAAGAAATCCGCGACATCGCTTGCCGTACCGCGATGGAGTGCTCGTGTTTCACAGTAACGGGTTAAATAGTGAGTCGCAATTAATATCCAGCGATTCCCCGCTTAAGATTTCGGAAATGGACCTAGCATGTTTATTCGAACTTGTTTAAAATGTGTCGGGGTGGCTCAACAGGGTGTAAAGACCAGCATGTTTCATGGGCGGAGGTTTGCAACGCTCACAGTCTCGGCAAGTTTTGACGTAGTGCTGACGGTACGGGACAGTTTGGGCCAGTACTACGTGTGGTGGATCGTGCCAGAGTGCGCGTGAACCCTATATGCCCGGCAGATGGTTCGTCGTGGCACGCCGCAAAGATGTCCTCTCGCATCACAGATGGTACGGCCAGTAGGGTGGTTCGAGCGTTGAGATCAAAGATCCGCTTGTACAGGATGTTGTGACGAAGGAAAAATGATAAAATCGTGCGCCTGAATTTCGCGGTGGCTGTTCAAGCTTGTCCTCGAGATACTCGATGATTGGGCGAAGTTCTGTGTCATCACGCTGCGTTTGAGCCAAGTTAGAGGCGGTGAGGACCATAAGGAAATAATCGTCATCAGTTTGGTCAGGAGGAATCGACTCGACTGGCGCGCGTGATCGGCAGTCAGCGTCGGTGTGCTTGCGTCCTGACTTGTAAACCACCTAAACGTCAAATTATTGTAATCGGAGACTCCATCGAGCTAGGTGGCCTGACGGGTCTTTGAGATCTGCAAGCCAGCACAAGGAATGGTGCTGGGTGGCTACTTTCAACGGTCACCCGTACAAATACGGTGGGAACTTGGCTATGGCCCACACGACACTTAGGCATTCCTTTTCTGTGGTGGAATAGTTCGTTTCATCTGATGATAACGTACGACTAACGCAGGCGATCACTTGCTCGATATCTTCCTGCCATCGCACAAGGACGGCTCCGAGGCTGACATTACTTGCATCTGTATGCACATCAGTGTCGGCATTTTCGTCGAAATGACCCAAGATAGGAGGAGTCTCGAGGCGTCGTCGTAGCTCGCAAAAAGCTTCGTGTTTTTCTGGGGCCCACACAAAAGCAACGTTGTCTCTCATGAGTTGGTCTAAGGGTTCTGCTATTTTAGAAAAGTTCGAAACGAAGCGATGATAGTACGCACAAAAACCTAGAAAATGGCGTACGTCGTGTTTGTTCGTCAAAGTTGGGAAGGAAGCGACAGCCAGTGTTTTCTCGGGGTCCGGGCGAATGCTATCACTGTTGACGACATGGCCGAGAAACTTGAGCTCCTCGTAGGCGAAGTGGCTATTTTCGGGCTTGAGCTACAGGCCAGCTGTTCGTAGCGCCCAAGTGCGGCACGAAGATGCTGAAGATGCTGCTCGAAGGTCGATGAAAAAACGATGACGTCATCTGAATAAACAAGACATATGAATGTTACTTGAGACCATACAAAATTCTGTCCATCATTATTTGAAAAGTTGCGGGAACAGAGCACAGTCCAAAAGAAAGCACCTTAAATTCGAAGAGCCCGTCAGGAGTAATAAAGGTGGTCTTTTCCTGGTCCCGCTCATTCACCTCAATTTGCAATAAACACTGCGTAGAACCATGGATAAAAAACATCGGGTGTTTCTAAGCGGTCAAGTGAATTGTCGATGCGAGGAAGCGGATAAAAGTCCTTCTTGGTCACGGTGTTCAGTTTGCGATCATCAACACAAAAATGCAATGTGCCTTCTTTTTTTTCACCAACACAACCGGTGATGCCCATGTACTTGTAGATGGCTGAATGATGCCGTGGACAAGCAGTTGTTGTACTTGGTCGTGGATGGCGTCTTGTTCTCTGCGGGAAACTCGATAACCATGTTGTCGAATAGGCCTTTCGCTAAACTCTGTTATGATTCTGTGCTTTGCGATGGGGGTCTGTTTGATTTTAGACGTCGTGGCAAAGCAATCACTGAAGGAAAGCAGTAGGGAGTGAAGACTGTCGTGCTGTGAAGTCGACAGTGCGCAGTTCACATCAAGCTTAACCGAAGACTGTTTGTCGTCACGAGGACCGGAAGAGAGTTCCGCGAGTCAGAAGCTGGCTTGCGAGTCTCCGATTTCTTTGAAGTAAGCGGTGACACACTGTCTCATGAAGTGCTGGTATTCATGACTGTAATTTGTTATGTAATGATGATTGTAGTGGGTCATGCAAATCTCGGCACACACATTGTCAGTGACGCTCGCACGAGACGCTCGGCCCGGACTGTCGCTGATTTTAATAGCTAGGCCTACGCTCCTACCTGGTCTGGGATAACAGTTTTGACTGTCTCCGTTCTATATTATAATTGGTGGAGCTTGCTGGGTCTCCTTGCAATCCTGGAGTTGCGAAGCCGGACTCTACCTGCTGTCATGACCACTGCATCTGCCACAAGCCCTCCTCCTATGGCTTCCCAGGCCATCGTGTGCTCCGGCGCGGTCCGTCAGCGGGATCCTCCCATATTCAGCGGCACTGACGATCACGACGTCGACGACTGGCTGGCTACTTACGAACTCGTGAGTGTCTTGAACAAATGGGACGAAGCCACGAGACGGGCCACTGTCGGCATTTACCTCAGTGGCATTGCCCACTTATGGCTTCGGAACCATGAGACCGACGTTCCCACCTGGACAGCATTCAAAGCAAAGTTCAACGAAGTCTTTGGTCGTCCTTCTGTCCGCAAACTTCGTGCGGAGCAGCGCCTTCAGTCGAGATCTCAACTGCCTGGTGAGAACTTTACAAGTTATATAGAAGACGTCATTGACTTGTGCAAGCGCGTCGATGTGAACATGACAGAGGTGGACCGCATCAAGCATATTTTTAAAGGTGTTGACGAGGACGCTTTCCAGATGCTCATATCAAAAAGCCCTGCTACTGTCGCCCAAGTTACCGAGCTCTGCCAAAGCTATGATGAGCTCCGCCGGCAACGTCTCGTCACCAGCCGTGCTGTCCCACATCAGGAATCGATGTCCGGCTTAACTCCCTCGCAAGACCCCGTCCTCCTCTCGCAGATCAAAGATTTCGTGCGCGAAGAAGTCGCCCGCCAACTCTCGCTCATCTCTGGCCTACCGGAGCGCAGTGAACCGCTTAGCCCTACTCTACGGACTATTATACGAGATCAAGTGTCTGAGGTCCTTCCTCCGCAGCTGGTGCCACCAGTCAATGCACCATTGACGTACGCCGAAGCAGCAGCACGACCACGACCACAGACGTTCCAAGCGCCGCCTCCACAGCCTGCTCCTGTTTATGCCGCCCAGCCGCCACGACCTCCACTTCGCCGAGTCCCTAATCCATGGCGCACTGCCGACAACCGACCGATCTCCTTTTCGTGTGGTCTACCTGGGCACGTCGCACGTCTGTGCCGCCGCCGCCCACTCCACTCACGTGAAAACCTACGTCCATACGAGAACGATTACACGTACACTCAATACACCCCAGACCCCGAATTGTACGCTCCTCGTCCAAGCCACCGACCAGCTCCTGATCGCCGATCTCCTTCTCCACGTCAACGCTCGCCCTCCCCGATGCGCCGACGCCCCCCTACAATCGACGCGGAAAACTAAATGACGCAGTTCCCGAGGCAAGAACTGCGTGTTCGTCGCAAAGCACAAGCCCTCTTCGTTCGCCGCCGAATGTAATTAATGCCGTTCTTGAAGGTGTACCCGTACTTGCCCTTATTGATACTGGTGCTGCAATTTCTGTAATCGCCGAAAAAGTTTGCCGTTCAATTCGAAAAGTGACGACGCCTTACTTGGGTTCATGTCTTCATACTGCCACTGCACAGCCTGTGCAGCCTGTGGCCGCGTGTACTGCCAGACTTGTAATTCAAGGAGTGCCCTACACAGTCCAGTTCGTAGTACTTGCGCACTGTTCTCATGACATCATTTTAGGTTGGGATTTTCTCTCCCATCACCAAGCCGTCATTGATTGCGCCCGTGCCGAAGTCGCCTTTTGTCCCCTTGGTGATGCGCTACCAGTGCACGATCGCCCTTCCGACGCGAAGTTGGTCATTAGTGACGACACCCAAATCCCTCCACGCGCTACTGTCTTCGCACCTGTGTCGTGTTCCACCGTCGTCGACGCTACCGCATTCTTCACGCCTTCCGCTGCTTTCGTTCATCGCCACCTATCACCGCTCCCAACCACTCTCGTTACTCTTCAAGGTGGTGCTACCAACGTGCCTGTGAAGAATCCGTTCCCATTCACGATTACGCTACTTCGAGGCGAATGTATTGGTTCGATAGAATCATTCGAAACCATCGCTACACTTGACGTTCCTGATGAATCATCGGAAGTCAGCGCCCTCTCCTGTAGTTCCGTGAATGACCCTTCCACCACCGACATTTTCAACCGTGTCATCGACGAAGGCCTGAACCCACAACAGAGGTGTGAGCTTTTGAGCCTCCTTAACAAGTTCCGACCATCTTTTGACAGTCACAGCGCTACTTTAGGTCGCACATCTACCGTATGCCACCAGATCGACACAGGTAATCACCCACCACTACGGCAGCGACCATACCGTGTTTCGCCAACTGAACGCCGTATCATCGATGAACAAGTAGGTGACATGCTAAAGCGAGACGTTGTTCAACTGTCAAACAGTCCTTGGGCGTCGCCGGTTGTTTTAGTTAAAAAGAAGGATGGCAAGATACGCTTTTGCGTAGATTATCGTCGCCTAAACAAAATAACACGAAAGGATGTTTATCCTTTGCCTCGAATAGATGACGCCCTCGACTCTTTACAAGGCGCAGAGTTCTTTTCCTCCCTTGATCTACGCTCTGGGTACTGGCAAGTGCCTATGAATCCGGATGATAGGCCAAAAACTGCATTTTTTACACCAGACGGCTTATACGAATTTAACGTGATGCCATTCGGGCTATGCAATGCGCCGGCAACATTTGAGCGCATGATGGACACTATCCTACGAGGCCTCAAATGGAACACGTGTTTGTGCTACTTAGACGATGTAGTGGTATTCTCACCCGATTTTTCCACGCACCTTCGTCGCTTGGAACAGGTTCTACGCTGCCTCTCTGCAGCCGGCCTGCAACTCAACTTGAAGAAGTGTCACTTTGGAGCGCGCAAGCTGACCATTCTCGGACACGTCGTGTCGAAGAATGGCGTTCTTCCTGACCCCGCTAAGCTACGGGCTGTTCGCGAGTTCCCGAAGCCCGCGTCTCTCAAGCAGCTGCGTAGTTTCATTGGGCTTTGCTCATACTTCCGCCGCTTCGTCCGGGATTTCGCCTCCATCATGGCGCCTCTGACAGACCTACTTCAGGGAGACCGCAATCTATCTGCGTGGTCTCCAGCTTGCGACAGTGCCTTTGCGAAGCTCCGTGAACTGCTTACAACACCACCCATACTGCGTCATTTCGATTCAAGCGCTCCCACAGAAATCCACACAGATGCTAGCGGTGTCGGTCTTGGCGCTGTACTCGCACAACAAAAGCCTGGTTACCAAGAATATGTTGTTGCGTACGCGAGCCGCACTCTTACAAGAACAGAAGCAAATTATTCGGTAACTGAGAAAGAATGCCTAGCGATTATCTGGGCCATTACAAAATTTCGGCCTTATCTGTACGGTCGCCCTTTCGATGTTGTTACCGACCACCACGCGCTCTGCTGGTTATCCTCCCTCAAAGATCCCTCAGGACGCTTGGCACGATGGGCTTTACGGCTCCAAGAGTACGACATCCGCGTCATTTATCGCTCAGGCCAGAAGCACGCCGATGCCGACGCTCTTTCGCGTTCGCCTGTTTCTACTGATATTGCGAGTGTCTCCATCCAAGACAACTTCCTTCCACTATCAGGACCCATCAACATGGCTGCGGAGCAGCGCAAAGATTCGTGGATTGCGTCTCTGATGGATTACCTATCTGAAACACTCGCCCACCCGCCATCTCGAGCGCTACACCGACAAGCCTCTCACTTCGCGATCCGTGATGGAATACTTTATCGCCGCAACTACCACCCTGACGGTCGCAAATGGCTACTCGTCATACCCAGGCATCTCCGCGCCAGCATATGTGCTGATTTCCATGCCGATCCGCAGTGTGCGCATGCCGGTTTGTTTAAAACCTACGCCAGACTACGTTTTCGGTTTTATTGGCGCGGCATGTACACATTCGTTCAAAAGTACATTCGATCTTGCACAGAGTGCCAACGCCGCAAGCACGATCCTAGCCGTCCTACTGCACCAATGCAGCCGTTACCGTGCCCAGTGCGACCATTCGACCGGGTTGGAATAGACCTTTATGGTCCTCTACCATATACATCAGCTGGGAATCGCTGGATTATTGTAGCGATCGACCATCTCACAAGATATGCAGAAACGGCCGCTCTACCAGCCGCAACGGCACGTGACGTTGCGTCTTTCCTGCTGCAACGTTTTGTTCTGCGTCATGGCGCTCCACGTGAACTTTTGAGCGACCGAGGCCGCGTCTTTCTCGCGGATGTTATTCGAGAACTTCTTGCAGAATGCCATGTAATTCACCGCTGTACTACCGCATATCGCCCACAAACAAATGGCTTGACCGAGCGTTTCAACCGTACTCTTGGCGACATGCTTTCTATGTATGTCGCCTCCGACCACACCAACTGGGATCTTATCCTTCCTTACGTAACGTACGCTTACAACATGGCACCTCAAGCGACGACAGGCTTTTCTCCATTCTTTTTACTTTATGGTCGAGAACCATCATCTCCAATTGACACCATTCTCCCCTACCGACCCGACTCATCCGAAGGCACACCACTTTCCGAAGCCGCGCGGTATGCGGAAGAATGTCGGCAATTAGCTCGCACCCTTACAACACAAGAACAAGGGCTACAGAAATTTCGTCACGACGATGGACGGTCTAACTACCAATTTTCGCCCAACTCTCTTGTTTGGCTGTGGGTGCCCCCCAGTGCTGCTCCTGGTACCTCTACAAAGTTTGTCAGCCGGTACCATGGACCTTATCGCGTCATAGAACAAACTTCCGCTGTTAACTACCTCATCGAACCCCTCACGGCCACTGTGGACCTGCGTCGCCGAGACCGCGAAATCGTACATGTGAATCGCCTCAAACCATACCACGAACCACTTGTCCTCACGACACCTTAGAACACTTACTTGGCCCCATCTTCAGCGAGGGGGAAATATGTAATGATGATTGTAGTGGGTCATGAAAATCTCGGCACACACATTGTCAGTGACGCTCGCACGAGACGCTCGGCCCGGACTGTCGCTGATTTTAATAGCTAGGCCTACGCTCCTACCTGGTCTGGGATAACAGTTTTGACTGTCTCCGTTCTATATTATAGTTAGTAGAATTTTCGCAGGCCCTTGGGTCAATTCTATGAGAACACGTGCGACGCATACTTGACAAGATAAGAGCACGGACACATTGCCTTCCACAACTTCGAGAGCCGTTCGGTTGATGTCGCTCAGCACGTTAACCAGAACACTGGAACGGGGCGGTACTGTCTCTGAGTCGTTGGATACACGCAACGCCATCATACGCGATTCATAATCCTGAGAATGTTCGATACACGATAACGTCACCAGCAATTCTTGGAGATTTTAATAGCCCTATATTCTGGAAGGAAGTCTAATCCCAAGATGACCTGCTGGAACATTCCCGCAGTACGATTAAAGTCCCGATGAAGGTCGGAGCGCCAATATGTACTCAGGCAGTGCACCTCCCAACCGGCGTCACTAGATGACTACCCGCGGTACGAAGCTGTGGACCATTCCATGGCGTAACCACTTTTCGGAGAGCAGCCACGAAGTCACCCCTCATAACGAAGTAATGGGTGTCAGTATTGACGAGTGCGGTGGTCGAGTGATTGTGGACGGTTATAGAAATATTGGCGGAAATTGCTGCATCACGTTCAAAAAATTTCGTGACAGAAATATCGGCGTCGTCAACGTGTGATGGCGAAGGATGTTTGTCAGTTGGGTCAACAGTGGCTCTACGACCAGAGGCCGCTGGCTTTAGTTTTCCTGGCGAGGGCCAGGACTTGGGGACCTGTTTTGTACACCAGAAAACGTGGCGTAACGACTAGGCGAGCCGAGGCGCCGAGGAGAAGGTGAGCATGCACGTGGCCGGTGGCTTTGTGCAGAAGGAAACGGCTGCTGCACTGCTAGGTATTGCTTAATCTCACGAGCACGCTGCCCGTTGCTGTGTCGACGTGCGTTAGGGTGAAACCCCTAAAGGCCACCCTGCGATACACACACTGGCGGTACAGATGGCCTACCTCGCCACAGTGGCAGAAAAGACTCCTGTTGTCAGAGGTGCGCCATACGTAAGGCTTACGGGGGACTTCACACGGAACGTCATACTAAAAATGCTCTCGTAGTTATTTGTCGGTGCTAATTGACGGGGTGATGGCAAGAAAGTAGAGGGTGGCCGGCGTCCAGTAGAAGGTTGGGGACTCCTCAATGCTTCGGCGTAAGAGAGTGCAGGAGCTTCCGCGTGCATTAATTTTCAATAGTCGGGTCACATTCCTGAGTTATTCGTGAATAATGTCTCCTAGAATCGTTGCACTTGGGTGAGCAGATGTGGGACGGACTTTTTCGAGCTTCTCATGGACCACGCTCTGCAGAAGCTCGCGGAGTGCTGAAAAGTCCTGTCCCCAGGGGAAAGGTGACACCGCGGCAATAGAATCTTGGCGGTCGTACTGTAGAGAGAATCGCTAAAATGCCCGTTCCATGGTAGTAGCTTCCACGATGAACTCACCGACAGTGCTTGGGGGCTTGCGTATGAGTCCAGCAAGAAGTTGCTCCTTGAGACCCCGCGGGAGGAGTCGAACTTTTTATTTGTTTCATCCATCCCTGGGTTAGAGCGCTTAAACAAGCGGGACATGCCTTCGACAACCATAGCCACGTTTTCATTTGGCTTCTGAACTCGGTTCTTCAGAGCGTGCTCGCCCTTTTCTTTCCTCTCGGAATTTCCGAATGCCTGGCATAGCTGTCGCTGAAATTCTGGCCAGTGGGACAGACGGCTCATAATTTTAATAAATAATGCGAGCATAGTCTTCAAGGGCGAAATAGACGTACCAAAGCTTCTTGGTTGTCTTTCCATTCGTTGGCGGCTGCGACCCAATCGAAGTGGTCTAGTCAGTCATCTACGTCCTCAAATACGTCACCATGAAATGGCTTCGGGGTGCGTGCTGTGTAGACGACGCTTGGGGTGGATGCGAGTCTCCGGAATTGTTGAAATGGTGGCAGAAGCTTGAAGTGGCTTGAGTTAAAACTAGCGAACTGGAATTGTACCGAGCAGCTCCACCAGTTTCTCACGGTCATAAAATCTTGCACGGATTTTATTACCGTGTGACAGTGCAGCAAACAGCGGAGCAGCTTCGACCGAGCAGCGCGAGTTCATCGTCGTGTTTCTCTTGACCAAATCCGTCGAAACGCACAAGTAATGGTGACATTAGCCACGCAAGAGGCAGAAGCGCACTACATGCCCGTCTCTCTCTCTCTCGCTCTCTCTCTCTCTCTCTCTCTCTCTCTCTCTCTCTATATATATATATATATATATATATATATATATATCCTGATGAAGGCCAGACTCTAGGCCGAAACGACTAAATAAACCACGTTGTGACCGCTCACGGAGGATCTACTGGACTATATCTATATATATTGCTGCGACAGGTTCGCCACATTCAAGTAGCCCGCCACAATCATCGTGGCACCAGCAACCAGCAAGACCCGGCTCGGCTCGCACGTTCGTACGCTCCAACAGCGAGGAAGAGGAAGATAGTCGGATCTGTGCTACTCGGCTACTCGAACTTGACGACCATAGTTTTTTAGAATCGTGGGGACAAGTTCGCCCTAATAAAGACGCTTGTTTTTTTACCTGTCGGCGTCAGCATCGCTACATTTCTGGTGGAAGTGCTGGGTTATGAATCGAAGCCCCGCGAGCTCAAGACAGCGTAGCCCCGACGACCAGCGTATCAACCCCGTGGAAGTGACTCCTGTACACCAGAGGGCAAGTCGCCGTCTTCGAGGTGACTCACCTGAGTTTTGTCCTTTTCACTTCACACCAAGGGGAATTCAAACGATGGATGCCACCCCTATGACTAGCCAGGTAACACCGGTACAAGTGTTCATTAGCCAACTGCACCAGCCGCCAATTTTACACGGCGACTCGTACGAGGATGTTGAAGATTGGTTGGACCTGTTCGAGAGAGTAGCGAGCTTGAATGAATGGGACGAAATAGAGAAGCTCCGTCACTTATACTTCGCCCTGGAAGACTTCGCAAAGACATGGTTTGAGAACCATGAAACCTCGTTGACTACCTGGGAGGTATTTCGACGACAAGCGGTGGCTACGTTCGCGAACATAGACCGGAAAGAAAAGGTGGAGGCAGCTCTTCAATCGAGGAACCAGCTCACGAACGAGAGTGCTGCTATGTACATTGAGGACATGGTCCGCCTGTTCAAGCGTGCGGATTACAACATGGCTGAGGATAAGAAGGTGCGCCATCTAATGCGCGGAGTGAAGCAAGAGCTCTTCGCCGTTCTCGTCCGCAACCCTCCGAGCACAGTTGCTGAGTTTTTCTCGGAAGCGACGGCCATCGAAAAAACACTGGAACAGCGGGCTCGGCAGTACAACCGGAATCTTAACTGCGCGTTAGCACAGGTATTCTCCGGAGGCGTGCGAAACGACGTTGAAGCCCTGCGAGAGCTATTAGATCAGTTATCAAAAAAGAACTGAGCAGACTGCATATGCCCCAGGCTTCAACTGCACTATCTGTTACGGACGTTGCTCGGGACGAACTGAGGCAGGTGATACGAGAGCCAGAGCGTGAGCCGCAGCCGGTTCGACCTATCCGAACATACTCTGAGGTTGTCAGACAACCCACGGTACACAGAAATGCAGCAGTTGCGATGGCGACGACTCCTCTCCCACCTGCGGCACGCAGCACACCTCGTCCACGGGAACCAACAGCTACCTATCTGCCCCCAGGAGCACGTAGCGCACATCACTATGTGGAGCATAGGCCCAGGAAAAGTGAAGTCTGGCGTGATCACGAGCGCGGGCCTCTGTGTTTTCATTGTGGGGAAGCGGGTCATCTGTACAGATTCTGTCCTTACCGACAGGCTGGATTAAGAGGCTTCCTGTCGTATGCACCGTGCCCTCGAAACGGCGAACGACCAGCGGAGATTGAGGAGTACTTGTCGACGCGCCAGAACTCGCAACCACTACGCCAACACCGGTCACGGTCACCATCGCCTATGCGCTACTGGTCATCCAGCCCACGTGCACCTTTAAGGCAGCCTGGTCATCGCTCTCCAAGTCCACACCCGGAAAACTGAAGCAAGTGACCTGTGGAGGTGAGGCCGCTGATAACGTCAGTTATGAAGATCCTCCAATTTGGTTTGAGGGTGATGACGGTGTATTTCCGGTAGATGGGTGCAGCAACGAAAACGTTACTTCAGATTTGCAGTTGAGAATTGAAGGATGGGAGCTGAATGCCTTAGTCGACACCGGTGCTGACTATTCAGTGATAAGTCACAAGATGGTGAAAAAGCTAAACAAAGTTGTGACACAGTGGAGTGGATCGCAGATACGCACGGCAGGCGGTCACATTATTACGCCCCTTGGCAGATGCACTGCAAGACTTGAACTACGGGGCTTTATTTACGTGGCCGATTTCATTGTGCTGCCAGAATGTTCAAGGGAACTCATTATAGGAATGGATTTTTTGCGAGATAATGGCGCCGTAATTAACCTGCGTAGGTCCAGCGTGTCGTTTTCGACTGAACGAGCTATACCTGTGGAGGAATCTGAGGAACGACGCCTAACTGCTCTACGCGTTGCTCATGGTGACGTAACTGTGCCGCCACGCTGCAGTATAATGGTGCGCGTAGAAAATGATGCATTGTACAACCGCGAAGGCATAGCGGATACAAATGTAGGGCTGTTTTTGAACAAAGGTGTCTGCGTAGCTAGGGGTCTTGTTCACTTGACGAATGGCCGTGCTTATGTCCTACTCACAAATTTCTCCAATGAGCTTCAACACATCGCTCAAGGCACGGCTATTGCCTATTTACACGACTCTGTATGGCGACTGAACTATGCAGCTTAACGACATCAACCACTCGACCAGTGGCCTACAACATCGACAAATCCGTGACCGTCAATCAGAGCCTTCCGGACAGTCAGAAGGAACAGATTTACGCCCTGGTAAAAGAATTCTCAGATTGCTTTTCAAGTGCCTCGAAGGTCCAGCGCACGTCAATCACGAAACACAGAATTATAACGCAAGACGACACGAGGCCTATATGCCAGCATCCACACCGGGTGTCACAGAAAGAACGGGAAATTATCAAGAAGCAAGTGGAGGAGATGCTTTCTGATGATGTCATCCAGCCTTCGAATAGTCCATGGGCGTCCCCCGTAGTGCTCGTTAAGAAGAAAGACAACACACTTAGATTCTGCGTCGACTACAGAAAACTGAACAGCGTAACTAAACGAGATGTCAACACCTTGCCACGTATTGACGATACACTAGATCGGTTGCGATCCGCAAAGTTTTTCTCCTCCTTAGATCTGAAAAGCGGATATTGGCAAATAGAGGTCGACGAGCGGGACCGTGAAAAAACGGCATTCGTAACACCAGATGGCCTCTACGAATTCAAAGCGCTTCCATTCGGCCTCTTTTCCGCACCAGCGACGTTCCAGCGAATGATGGACACTGTCCTCGCCGGATTGAAATGGCAGTCATGCCTAGTGTATTTGGATGACGTGGTGGTATTCTCTGCAACGTTTGACAAACATCTAGAGCGACTACGCACAGTATTCGAAGCCATCCGGTCAGCGAAATCGACAATCAAATCCGAAAAATGCCACTTTGGCTTCGAAGAGCTGCAATTCCTTGGACATGTCATTAGTTCCGATGGTGTTCGCCCTGATCCCGAAAAGACAGCCGTTGTTCAGAGGTTCCCTACACCCAGAGACAAAAAGTCAGTGCGTCGATTTTTGGGTTTATGTGCCTACTATAGACGATTTGTGGAAAACTTCTCAAAGATTGCAGAACCTCTTACAAAACTGACAAAAGACGATGTGCCCTTCACATGGGAAAGCGAACAACAGAAAGCTTTTGACGAATTAAGGAAACGACTACAGGGTTCACCAATACTTGCCCATTTTGATGAGACAGCCGACACTGAAGTCCATACCGATGCCAGCAATGTCGGCCTCGGCGCCATCATTGTCCAATGGCAAAATGGTCAAGAGAAAGTGTTAGCCTATGCCAGCCGCAAACTAACAAAAGCTGAGGCAAACTACTCTGCAACTGAAAAAGAGTGCGTCGCAGTCATCTGGGCCATAAACAAGTTTCGACCCTACCTTTATAGTAGACCGTTCAGAGCTGTCAGTGACCACCATGCTCTATGCTGGCTGGCAAATCTCAAAGACCCGTCTGGTCGACTAGCAAGATGGAGCCTCAGGCTGCCGGAGTATGACATTACGGTCGTGTACAAATCTGGAAGGCAACACAGTGATGCCGACTGCCTATCACGCTCTCCCGTCGATCCAAGTGTACCTGAAGAGGAAGACTTCCCGTTTCTAGGCGTTGTCGACGCATCCGAAATAGCTCAACTACAACGAGATGACCCGGATTTGCTGGCGCTTATACAACACCTGCAGGGTCTCGACGTTCAAGTCCCTCGCATATTCTCCAGAGGGTTCTCCGCGTTCCGCCTTCGAGGAAGTGTCCTTTACAGGAGGAACTTCGAACCCAAGGTGAAACGTTTTTACTAGTCATGCCCACAGCCATGAGAGAGGAAATTCTGCACGCATGCCACGACGAGCCAACATCTGGACACATGGGTGTGAGCCGAACATTCGCCAGGATTTGCTTGAAATACTATTGGGCTAAGTTGCTCGCATCGGTGGAGCGCTACGTGAAAACTTGTCGTCAATGTCAATGGCGCAAAACTCCGTCCGTAAAACCAGCCGGCCTTCTCCAGCCAATAGACCCTCCAGATGCCCCATTCCAACAAGTCGGCATTGACTTCCTTGGACCTTTCCCGACATCGTGTGCAGGCAAGAAATGGATAGTCGTAGCCACAGACTATCTGACCCGTTATGCTGAGACTGACTCTCTGTACAGTGCAACTGCTGCCGAAGTCGCCAAGTTCTTTGTGAACAACATAGTGCTCAAACATGGTGCGCCCATCGTCGTTATTACGGATCGGGGCACCGCATTTACTGCAGACCTAATGCAATGCCTGATGCGCATGACAAATACCGATCACAGAAGAACAACGGCGTATAACCCTCAGTCAAATGGCTTAACTGAACGTCTCAACAGAACTCTGACAGACATGCTATCAATGTATATCGATGTTGAACATAAACAGTGGGATGAAATATTACCCTATGTTACATTCGCATATAATACAGCCGTTCAAGAAACAACCCACGTTGCTCCTTTCGAACTAGTATTCGGCCGAAGAGTGACCACCCCGCTGGATGCCATGTTACCACTACAGGACGAAAGCAGCTATCCACCTGACTTAGATGGCTTCTTGCAAAGAGCCGAAGAAGCACGGCAAATGGCAAGACACCGAATACGCCACCAACAGCACGTCGATTCTAGTCGCTACAACAAGCGACGCAGTGACGCACTTTATCATCCCGGTGACAAAGTTTGGATATGGATACCAGTGTGCCGCCGCGGACTGTCTGAAAAGCTTCTTTGCCGATACTTCGGCCCTTATGAAGTACTCAACCGTATCAGCAACGTCACTTATGAAGTCAGATCCGCTGGACACGTGAGTTCAAGACGCCGCAATCCCACGGAAGTGGTACACGTAGTCCGCATGAAGCCCTATCATGACAGATCGTTGAAAAACGAGTGAGAGTGCGCGTGTATCTTTTCACTGTCTTAAGCATCGGGACGATGCGTCTAAGGAGGGGGGCAATGCTGCGACAGGTTCGCCACATTCAAGTAGCCCGCCACAATCATCGTGGCACCAGCAACCAGCAAGACCCGGCTCGGCTGGCATGCGCCACGCGTTCGTACGCTCCAACAACGAGGAAGAGGAAGATAGTCGGATCTGTGCCACTCGGCTACTCGAACTTGACGACCATAATTTTTTAGAATCGTGGGCACAAGTTCGCCCTGATAAAGACGCTTGTTTTTTTTTACCTGTCGGCGTCAGCATCGCTGCAATATATATAAAGTTTTATGTGTGTGCGGGGCGCGTGTGTTTGTGATAACGGGAAAGTGGGAGGGGGGATTCGGTACAGTCACTCTTGCTCCGGTACTGGTGAGAACTGTTTTTGTACTAACCGCTTTTTTTACCAACATGTGAGCTAAGGTGCACTAGCAGGTAACATATAGTTCGCTGCCACGTAGTATCCTGCAGTAAACATAAAGGACACATATCAGAGGTAACAAGAAGGAATTCTTTCACAGGAGAGAAAAAATTTCGTAAACAGAAAGTAGTGTCCTGCAGACAACATTTAGAAAGAGGAATCATAAAGACCATATAATGCATTAGTAGAAAACGGACAGTATATTGCCAGGACATCACCATTTCCATACGGGAACCATCAACCGGTATCGAAGCCATGACCCTGGATTCAGCAGCAGAGCCCCGCAACGAATGTCCTACCAAGGCAGACACGTGAAAAACCTCGGACGTGGCTTAGCGACCTACACATCTTGTATATTTCCAATTCAATGACACAGCGTTCGCCTTCGTTATCTACACCAACCTTGCATGTCATCAGGTTAGCGCGCCTCTATTGTGGCAGTTCAACGAACCATTGCATCTCACCTATCTGCTCTACACGACAAACCGTGCCTAGCTCGACGCGAGACACGGAACTGATTCTTGTAAAGTGGCGCGTCCTCGTCAGCGCCGCTATAGGAAGCCTGCGAATTCTGAATTGCGCCATTGTCTAGAGTGCCATAATATGCATGGTGAGTGACTCACAAACATTACTGGGAAACTATGTGGTGTACGTTTCTCGTCTAAGCTGCTAGAGCACGGTACAACCTGACCTAGCAAGCACACTAAAGCACCATATTACGACTCGTTCGAATTCATGGTCGGGAAGAATGTCTCCACTACTGCACGCCCGTTTCAGTTGTGCTTTTGCCGCTAGGTATATGAATGAATGGTATTTCACTTATAGTCACCATGTTTTAACTTTTTTGTCAGTGCTGGTGGTAATGTTCTAGCTCGCGTACATTGTTTCGCACGAATGAAAAACACCTCAGCTTTGAGATATTGACACGTGATTTTGGAATTATTTGCGTTTTATGAACGTTTAATCCATCTTAAAACGTCCCAAAAGTTGCAAGTCTACGGTGCCCATTTACTCAACCACTACACAATTCTCCTACCGCTGGAAACATTTTCCTGTAGAATGGTGCCACTAACTAACGCGTTCTTGAAAGTTGAACCACCGTTGCAGTTTTATGTTCTTCTCCAGTAAGGGGTTGCTGAGAAAGTGTGAACAGACATGTAATCTAAGAGAAAAAAAAATTCTTCTGCAGAAACTAACGGGCTGATGGTTACGTCAGGAATCACTCAATAACGCATCGAGAATCACCATTTAAACAGTTGTGAACAGATGGTCACTAACAGTACTTTAATTAACAGGTGCGCTATTCGGAGAACTGAGAAACAACGCAATATTAGCAGCAGTCGGTACACGCAAGGACAACGACCAAATATTGATTGGAAATAATACCAAAAGGAGTATAAGTGAGACTTGTCAGGATGGATAATGAAGAGGAAGCATGATAGTCAAGAATGTACCTGTGTAAGAGCAGGCATGAAAGCCAGGGTAAACGCATTTTTGCAAATAAGCACACCGATCAAGGGTTACGCTTAGAAAACAGTTATTTAGCAGGCGAACAAAGGAAGAATTAAGATTATGCTTCCAATAATCGCTTTTAGCCCCTTTATTTTTTTACCTCCTTCGTATAGCTACTGTCCAAGAATCTAGTTAACATTGACCTATACAGCACCGGCCTGTGATACGAAACTTTGTATGACAGAGCCAGTTATGCTCTGTATATTAGCAATGTGTTGAACTCGTGGACGTGTTTAGATGGAAAATCAAAGCTGCAGTGTTCTTTATACGAAAAAACCCACACAAACAGGTTGAAATAAATTAGTGGCAGACTGGAAGAATTGAAAAAATCCTAGACTTATGGTATGAAGCAAGAATAAGCAAAAGAAAGTGTGAAGGGCAGCGACAATTTATAGTTCATCAAGGTCCCAGTCTTCATGCAGTCGGTTGTTCTCTTTTGTTTTACGTGACACACTGTGCCACAGTGAGGCTACTTCACTTTACTCTGTCTTCACCTGCCCTTCAGCAGTGTCGTTTCCAATTCGGATGGTTGCTGCAGCATACTGCCTCGTCTGCAAGCAGGATCTGGCAGTTTTGGGTGATGAAAAAAGGGAGACAGGGGGGAAGCTATGTCTCACTTCATTCTTGAATTTTTTTTCCCAGAGCAATTAAACGGAGCACCACCGTTTGTCGGAAATACAGGCTATGGGGCCGATGACTTCTTCTCGCATTCTATACACCTTCTAACGTCATGTTTATATTTACAGGTTCTTTATTACTGCTTCAGTACGACTTCATTATAAAGAGTGGCAGGCTCTATACTTACCGCACTAACATGGATTTGCAGGTTATTTCGGTATTAGATATTCAAGTGCGGCAGCAGTGCGCGCGTAGAAATTCAAGTTTTGCGCGCGATGGCTACTTGTGTATTTTTTTAAATGCACCCACGGAAAGAAAGAAATCATCTTTGACAAAACGTATAGTTGAAAGTAAAGGAGTAGTCAATTTGATTACGTATTTTGCGTATATCTGTAATTAAAGTGATGATTTATGTTCATAAACATCACGGAAAGCAACAGATCCCTACTGAAAAAACCTACATAATTCCATACCGGATCCGTATGCTTCAATACAGGGGTTACAGGAGCTAATACAGGAGCTGTACAGGAACCAAATGGGGGTAAATGGGTCTTATACAGGAGCTATATGGTGGTATGTAGGAGCTGAATGGGACCTGGGCAGGACATATAGGGGTATGTAGGAGCAATATAGGCATTATGGGTTTGGTATGTAGGACTCTCATCTAGCACAATATAGGAGCTAATGGGGCTGAATGGGGGCCATACATAGGATTTGATAGGGCTCAATGTCAATCTTGATAGTCAATGTAGTACACCAGTAAACTTATTAGACCAAATACCTAGGCACGCATAACATTTTTGTTTTTTTTTGTGTTGAAAGGTCTAAAATACTCAGTTTTTCAGCTCCATTAGTTGGCTGTACACAACCTCAAGAAATAACCAATTTTAACGAGTCCATATCATGAAATGCAAATATGTGCAAAATATAACAGATAAGTATATCAGATAATTACCAAAGTACTTTATTTCATTTGATCACCTTAGTTGTACACGTGTTATATTTGCACAAATATTGCTGTTCAATTTATGAAAAAAAACAATATTTTAAATGTTGTATTTGTGCAATTAATATAATCTTTCTATGAGAAATCTCTAACAGAAAATAGTGAGTGAGTAATTTTATAATATATGAACATACACAAGAAGATAAAAGACAATTAATCCTTATATTCAGGAAAGATAGACCAAGCCTCGCTCACGTGCTCTGTCATTGCACCAAGGCACAAAGCACAAGGGGCAATGCAGGACTACCAAGAAAGAGTGCGAATGAGCTCTACAAAGCTTGGACCTCGAGGAAAAAGTGCACACGACACAGTCGAGGGGCAAGGCATCTCTGTTATGACATAGCAATTGCACTCTCTGGTCTAAACACACACACTGAAAGATATCGATGAAGTCTTTAATCTATACAAGTACAAAATAATTACATACAAACACATTAAAAAGGTTTTGCAATACTGGTGTTGTTGAAACAAAACTACATCCAATATTCAGATCAATTTTCCATGCACTGCTCGAAACGGTCGATCTGAGAGTTTGGTTGGCTTTGCACAAGCTTGCTCACTTGTGAACAGTACTTGACTGTGTTTATTCCTCAGAATCAGAATAAGAGCATATAATTATCAAAATTTCGTTTGGTGTGCTTCCATCTGAGCTTTTGAAAACAGCTTATTGTACGTCTGCATGAAAGTATCTTCACCACTGGCCAACTAAGTATTTCTAATGCTACTCCTGTCTTAAACAAAATTGATACAAATATTCAGTTTAACTTTCAACACATTACTTTAAATAGTTGAATAAGTGTTTGGGTGGCACAAGCTTGCTTGCTCGTGAAATGTACTTGGCTGTGTTTATTGCTCAAAAGCTAAATAGGAGCAAATAGTTCTCAAGATTTTGTTTCGTGTGCTTTCATCTGAACCTTTGAAAACTTCTTGTTGTACGGATTCATGTACCGCATCATTCCAACTGAACAGATAATGGTCATGGTAGTTACGTCTTGCAAACAAGAGTGGCTCAAGTTGTTGTTTTGAGCTTCCACTCATTGCTTAAAATAGTTGACAAGAGTGTTTAGTGGCACAAGCTTTCCTCTTCCTGATACTTGGCTGGGCTATCACAGAGAAGGTGAACATTAGCAAATATTTCTCCACGCTTTGTTTTGAGTGCTTCCAACTGAACCTTTCGAAACGGCTTGTTGTATGCTTGCATGTACAGCATCATCCCCATTGGTCAGCTATTTGTAACAGTACTCTTGTCTTGCAAATAAAAGGGGCTCAATTTTTCAGTTTGAGTTTACATGTATTGCTTGAAATGGTTCATAAGAGTGTTTTTATGGCGCAAGAATGCTTGTCTGTGATACTTGGCTGTGTTTATAACTCAGAAGGTGGACAAGAGGAAATAATTCTCCACGCTTTCTCTTGTGCGCTTCCATCTGAACCTTTCAAAACGTCTTGTCATATGCTTGCATGTACAGCATCATGCCCATTGGACAGCTATTCGCAATGGTACTCATGTCTTGCAAACAAAAGGGGCTCAATTTTTCATTTTGAGTATTCAGATATTGCTTGAAATGATTGATGAGAGTGTTTTTATGGCACAAGAATGCTTGTCTGTGATACTTGGCTGTGTTTATCACTCAGAAGGTGGACAAGAGGAAACAATTCTCCATGCTTTCTTTGTGCGCTTCCATCTGAAACTTTCAAAACGTCTTGTTATATGCTTGCATACAGCATCATGCCCATAGGACAGCTATTCGCAATGGTACTCATGTCTTGCAAACAAAAGAGGCTCAATTTTTCATTTTGAATTTCCAGGTATTGCTTGAAATGGGTGATGAGAGTGTTTTTGTGGCACAAGAATTCTTGTCTGTGATACTTGGCTGTGTTTATCACTCAGAAGGTGGACAAGAGGAAATAATTCTCCCCGCTTTGTTTTGTGCGCTTCCATCTGAACCTTTAAAACGGCTTGTTGTATGCTTGCATGTGCAGCATCATGCTGATTGGACAGCTATTTGCAACGGTACTCATGTCTTGCAAACAAAAGGGGCTCAATTTTTCAATTTCAGTTTCCACGTATTGCTTTAAATGGTTGATCAGAATGTTATTGTGGCACAAGAATTCTTGTCTGTGATACTTGGCAGTGTTTATCACTCAGAAGGTGGACAAGAGGAAAAAATTCTCCACGCTTTGTTTTGTGTGCTTCTATCTGAACCTTTCAAAACGGCTTGTTGTATGCTTGCATGTACAGCATTTTGCCGATTGGACAGCTATTTGCAACAGTACTCATGTCTTGCAAACAAAAGGGGCTCAATTTTTCATTTTGAGTTCTTATGTATTGCTTTAAATGGTGGATGAGAATGTTATTGTGGCACAAGAATTCTTGTCTGTGATACTTGGCAGTGTTTATCACTCAGAAGGTGGACAAGAGGAAATAATTCTCCATGCTTTTTTTTGTGCACTTCTATCTGAACCTTTCAAAACGGCTTATTGTATGCTTGCATGTACAGCATCATGCTGATTGGACAGCTATTTGTAACGGTACTCATGTCTTGCAAACAAAAGGGGCTAAATTTTTCATTTTGAGTTTCCATGTATTGCTTTAAATGGTTGATGAGAATGTTATTGTGGCACAAGAATTCTTGTCTGTGGTACTTGGCAGTGTTTATCACTCAGAAGGTGGACAAGAGGAAATAATTCTTCACGCTTTGTTTTGTGCACTTCTATCTGAACCTTTTAAAATGGCTTGTTGTATGCTTGCATGTACAGCATCAGGCTGATTGGACAGCTATTTGCAACGGTGCTCATGTCTTGCAAACAAAAAGGGCTCAATTTTTCATTTTGAGCTTCGACGTATTGCTTTAAATGGTTGATGAGAATGTTATTGTGCACAAGAATTCTTGTCTGTGATACTTGGCAGTGTTTATCACTCAGAAAGTGGACAAGAGGAAACAATTCTCCACGCTTTGTTTTGTGTGCTTCTATCTGCACCTTTCAAAACGGCTTGTTGTATGCTGGCATGTACAGCATCATGCTGATTGGACAGCTATTTGCAACGGTACTCATGTCTTGCAAACAAAAGGGGCTAAATTTTTCATTTTGAGTTTCCATGTATTGCTTTAAATGGTTGATGAGGATGTTATTGTGGCACAAGAATTCTTGTCTGTGATACTTGGCAGTCTTTATCACTCAGAAGATGGACAAGAGGAAATATTTCTCCAGGCTTTGTTTTGTGCGCTTCTATCTGAACCTTTCAAAACGGCTTGTTGTATGCTTGCATATACAGCATCATGCTGATTGGACAGCTTTTTGCAATGGTACTCATGTCTTTCAAACAAAAGGGACTAAGTTTTTCATTTTGAGCTTCCAGGTATTGCTTGAAATGGTTCATGAGAGTGTTTTTGTGGCACAAGAATGCTTGTCTGTGATACTTGGCAGTGTTTATCACTCAGAAGGTGGACAAGAGGAAATAATTCTCCACGCTTTGTTTTGTGCGCTTCTATCTGAACCTTTCAAAACGGCTTGTTGTATGCTTGCTTGTATAGCATCATGCCCATTGGACAGCTATTTGCAACGGTACTCATGTCTTGCAAACAAAAGGTGCTAAATTTTTCATTTTGAGTTTCCATGTATTGCTTTAAATGGTTGATGAGGATGTTATTGTGGCACAAGAATTCTTGTCTGTGATACTTGGCAGTGTTTTTCACTCGGAAGATGGACAAGAGGAAATATTTCTCCAGGCTTTGTTTTGTGCGCTTCTATCTGAACCTTTCAAAACGGCTTGTTGTATGCTTGCATATACAGCATCATGCTGATTGGACAGCTTTTTGCAATGGTACTCATGTCTTTCAAACAAAAGGGACTCAGTTTTTCATTTTGAGCTTCTAGGTATTGCTTGAAATGGTTCATGAGAGTGTTTTTGTGGCACAAGAATGCTTGTCTGTGATACTTGGCAGTGTTTATCACTCATAAGGTGGACAAGAGGAAATAATTCTCCACGCTTTGTTTTGTGCGCTTCTATCTGAACCTTTCAAAACGGCTTGTTGTATGCTTGCTTGTACAGCATCATGCCGATTGGACAGCTATTTGCAATGGTACTCATATCTTGCAAACAAAAGGGGCTCAATTTTTCATTTTGAGTTTCCACGTATTGCTTTAAATGGTTGATGAGAATGTTATTGTGGCACAAGTACTCTTGTCTGTGATACTTGGCTGTGTTTATCACTGAGAAGGTGGACAAGAGGAAATAATTTTCCACACTTTGTTTTTGTGTGCTTCTTTCTGAACCCTTGAAAACAGCTTGTTGTACGGATTCATGTACCGCATCATTCCAACTGAACAGCTAATGGTCACGGTAGTTACGTCTTGCAAACAAGAAAGGCTCAAGTTGTTGTTTTGAGCTTCCACTCATTGCTTAAAATAGTTGACAAGAGTGTTTAGTGGCACAAACTTTCTTGTTCCTGATACGTGGCTCTGCTATCACAGAGAAGGTGCACAATAGTAAGTAATGCTCCACGCTTTGCTTTGTGCACAAGATGCTCATGCGCTGTGACATGTGTATCGTTACAAATAGCTATCCAACGGGGATGATGCTGTACACGAAAGGGTTGCAACAAGCCGTTTTCAATGGTTCAGATGGAAGTGCACAAAACAAAGCTTGGAGAATTATATGCTATTGTGCGCCTTCTCTGAGATAGCCCAGCCAAATATCAGAAAGAAGAAGCTTGTGCCAGCAAACACACTGATAAACCATTTAAAGCAGTGCATGGAAGCTCAAAACAACAACTTGAGCCCCTCTTGTTTGCAAGTCAAGAGTATTGTGACCATTGGCTGTTCAATTCGAATGATGTGGTGCATGAATGTTCATTGTTTGAAATGTGTTATCTGAGTAATTGTGTGACACAAACTTGTGCATTTTCTGCTTGCCCGTTTTGAGTTTTCTTTAAAGGCCTAGAAAATGTCATTTGAAGACATCTCTTTCATTTTATTGAGGAACGTAATCTTGCAGTGCCATGCAAGCATAGTTTAAAATAAACATTGGTGTAGTGTAACTGCAGAGAGAATTCATTCTTCAAAGAATTGAAGAGAAGTGTCTAGTGTTAGCCCTCTTTATTTACTTTAAGGAAGTCTTACACTTATAAAACAAAACCAAGAAATACTTTCTGTTAAGCTTGTATTTCCGTATTATGATGGCATTCGAGTCTGATAACTTGTGAATTCTTGTGCGTCGCTTCGACATCAGCATGTTAATATTGATTAGCACTCATGAGAAACACTGGACCGTACGCCAGCTAGGAGTCACATAAAGAAGCATACTGGGTTGTTTCTTGTTTAACTTATTATTAACAAGATTGTCAGTATCTATTACTCATTTTGTTTTTGCACACTTATGCATGGGCGTAAGTAAGAGGAAAAAAAATGGGGTAGTT
>WOVY01004035.1:0-267500 GCA_013436015.1 Rhipicephalus annulatus
TCACAAGAAAGCTGGAAAGTAGCGAAAATGGAACAAATGCGGACGGTAAATAAGGATGTTGTTTTGTTTTCCCTTGCTGATGGAGTTCGCATTGCCGATATTCCTCATATTCTTGTTTGTCCTGCGGAGTGCAAGCCTCGTCCTGATACCTGGCCGCCCACCACTTTGCCTTCGTGCAGTAAGGTTGGACACATCCGTCGAAACTGCAGGACCCCTCGCTGTGACAAATGTCGACGCCTTCGGTCATTCAGCCGAAGATTGTGTGATGACAACGCCAAAAAGCTGCGACAGTCACACAAAACAGCCGATGGTAAACCTAACCAAGAGCACACTACGGATGCCACCGAGGTTTTGGACGCAACGGGAGACACCATCAATGTCATATGCTGCAAGTTCTACCACCCAAGGAATCCAGAAGAGGAAAGAAAGTCACTCGCTGTTGACACAGTTGAACCTTCTGCGTGCAAAGAGCCAAGTGAATCATGCAAGCAGCATACCCAAAAGACACCGCACAATCCTTAGCACAAGTAGGAGTTCCTATGAAGAGTGCTGTTGCGCTGACCCAAAAAGATGCTGAAGAACCAACAGTACAGATAGAGACTCTGGGCTGGATGCCGCAGAAAGTTCATCACCTGCTAGCGCTGCAGCTCCGAAGCAGCTTTTTCATCATGGTGCAGTGTCGGAAGATGATATGCAGATAGATCTCTGCGGATACAGCAATACTGAAACGTCGCGCATCGTCCAGCTCGGATTCAAGCAAAGGGAGTGACCCAGCGTTAGTGACTAGGGAGTCACGCCGTCGCCGAAAGTCCACGCCAAAGGGGAAGTGTCGCCGATCCCGATCTAGGAGGCCTGCCGGGGGCCCACGGGAAGCCTCAGCACCAACTCTTGGGACTGATCAAGTGGGACGATAAGCGAATTAGAGGTAGTCACCATGGCGCAGTCTGAGCGACTCATATTTGCCACCTTGAACGTACGCAGCGTTAGGTCTTCGCAGAATCAAGCACAGCTCTGTAGACTTCTCAATCGGAAGCGTCTCGACTTTGTCGCCATCCAAGAGACAAAGATCAAGAGCGAGGAAGAGACCGAGAAGGCCCTGCGGCCTTTCTGTCTCAGTTATTGTGTGTGTCTCACATGCTAAAGGTTTATCTCAGGGCTGTTGGTTGTTTCTGAGAAAAAGCCTACCCTGTTTAGCATTCTGCACTAGTGTTGATGAAGAGGGCAGGTATATATGCTGTGATTTTTTGTTGCAAGAAGTGCCATGGAGAATTATCAATCTATATGCGTTTAATGATGTTCCGAAACGACTCGAGTTATTTGAAGAAGTGCGAAATTTAATTGACGTCGACAGATGCACGGTACTTCCCTACTGAAACGTTTCCGTAAGATGCGGAGACCTCACATACGGAATTATTGGAATATGGAAGACGTATGATGCGGACTCCGCATAAGACATATGATGCGGTCTCCGCATAAGACGTATGATGCGGACTCCGCATCCTTATGGAAAGACGTATCTTGCGGAAATTACTGAAATGTGTGCATGTTACGTCTGAATCTAGTGCAAAGCAATATAATGTGTAAATTGAATAGACGTCCACATCTTGAGTACATGCAATACTGTGTACAAATCACAATATTTCTTAAACGTGCATGATGAGGGATTGAACCATCGGCATCTTACTAATTGTCGTGATGCGGAAGCAAAATTACCTTTTTAATAAAATACATTACAAAACTACTAAATTAACATGCTAGCGATCATAAATGGTGGTTACATTGCAACACATTAATGCAGTGTTCTATTCAAGACTTAAAGAAACTTATAAAGTTATTATTATCAATAGAGAAGCATTATTATACACATCAGCCCTGCTACAATCAATATGTTTTTATTTGTCTGTATGCTCCAGCTGTGAATAGTGACATTGCAGTGTTGATCGTACACAAATGAGGTGACTGCACCGCAATTTCCACGAGCTCCACCTAAGCCACAGGATGGTGGCACAATGTAACAGCAATTTTAAAACGAAATGTTTAAACATAAATAATAATCATAGCACTGTGAAAGTGTGGCACTGTGTTTATCTCATGAATGCCTTGTGGAGATCGGCGAAATGCTGCTTGAGGCTCCGGCACCACTGTAAATTTCGAAGGTCACTGCGATAGAACTTATGTGTCCTTCATAGGCACCTGGAAATGAAAATAATTGGCACAAATAATGTCAGAGACACATGTTAGCACAATAGTTTACATGCACAAGAAATATAACACCACAGAATGAAACTGAAAATTTAAGGCACAATATCCTTCATTTATGCATATGTGAATAATAGAAGGATGAGTGTTAAATTATTTCTGCCACATCAAAAAAAACAGCATGCTTATCACAGTGAAAATACCTAGGTTGTCATGATTTTCAATGGTAGAGATAATCGATAATATGTCCTTATGAAATTATGATTTAAACGCTCCTGCCAGTAAAACTTTGGGAACTGCAAGTGAAAGCTCTCAATGTTCATTTAATAGTGTGTGCATGTACATCTGCTGCCTTTATACTATACAGTTCGTGCACAAAATGGCATTTTTGAACAATTTTGAGAGTTAAACCTATGCAACTTATGAAGGTTAAAATCACCATGAAAGCAAGCAGGACCAGGCAGGTGCTATTAAAATCTGTGCAAGCCAGATAACTATAACCGAACTGCACACATATAGGGGAGCAGAGTAACAGAAATTCGGCTGCTGACCCGCATGTTGCGGTATCAAAACCCGGCTCCATTTCCGATGGAGGCAGAAATGCTGTAGGCACGTGTGCTCAGATTTGGGTGTACGTTAACGAACCCCAGTGGTCGAAGTTTCCAGTGCCTCCACTACGGCGTCTCTCATAATCATATAGTGGTTTTCGGACGTAAAACCCCACATAAATCAAGAATAACAGAAATAAAACTGCCAACAAGAAAAGTTGGGTGCATGTGCTATCTGTACACCTTACTACATACAGCATGCTCATTCCATTTTAAATACCGATATTGAAAATAACTGCTCTATTAGGAATGTAAAAGGTAAGGTAGAACTGAACGACTCTACAAAAAGTGACCCTATTATGACATCACGTTTTCTTATAAAAATTGACTAAGACTCTCAAATATCATTATGCAAGGAAAAAAATCTTCAAAAGAACAATCAAGTTTGAAGTCATAATTATTTATATGGCTACTATGACTATACCAAGAAATCAACCTCAACATGGCTAATGTTAGTTTTTAATGCTATGTTCACTAGACAATGAAACTATACCACAAAAAACACAGCGTTCAGGCAAAGCACCACACAAAAAAAGAAAGCAGTCCTTTTTGTTATTACCTACAATGCCTTTAAATTGGTATTTTTACCTCTACTTTCCACTTTTTATCTAAGTAACTGGTGTGAAATAAGTTAGGCTGAAAATGCACTGTGCCTCTAAATCCTGTTGGTTGAATCTGAATTTTTTAAAAATGGTGAAGCTTGCACTAAATTAGGCTCCACAAGCCTTGGAGCAGTGAGACTACATGACTCTTAGGACTACTTTAGTTACTTGTGTTTTGTTTCTGGGCCTAAGCATAAAGACAAGGGCTTAACTGAATTGCTGCTAACAAACAAATGCTTTCGAAATTGCCCGAGCGTCAAAGGATGCTCAGCCATTTGTTGTGTTTTGCACTGGGCTGTTCTACACCACAACATACAAACCATACTGCCTGGCGATCATCACAGATGTATAGTTTAAAAAAATGATGGTAATTTACTCTTCTGAAAATAGTTATTTGCAGAAATGTTTTGAAGGAAAAGAGTAGTGGTCACGTGGGTACCTTCAGAATTTCGCAGAATGTCGTGGCGGGTGTTATTTGTGAGAAAAATTCAAAGTACCGACGCTTTTTTCTTGCCATATCAAATTTGATCTACATATTAGGTAAAGATGCTTCTTAAAGTATTTGAAGTCAAGTAACATTAGTGCAATTTTTCTGCTGCATAGGCTTTGAAGAATTCAGCCAAACTGTTTATCGTTTGCATTTCTTGTATGGCAATACTGCATTTTGTATGAATATTTGAGCCACAAAATACTCACTGCACAGAAGTTATATTTTACGAAAAAAAATAATGTTAGGGCTCCAGACTACAAATATCACTATATAATCGTTTTTGTCCACATTGAGATGCAATTTGAGCTGTGTGATTGTCCTAATTGAAAATTACTTTTATATGTAAGTTGAAAGCAAATAAACAGTTCTTGTTACATGGCAAGTGTTATCATTACAATTTTTGTTTAAATGAGGAAAATGATTTTTGAAGTCCATATTGAGGGTCATGGGGAACTTCGGAACGGAAGCTGTCGTACATCAAATGCAGAAAACAGCCCATCATAAGAAACCTTCAAAAATTCATCTCTACTTTAAGACAAAGTGTAATCATATAACTTGCCATATAAAGAGAACTGCTTCCTTGCTTTTGATGTGGCGAAAAAATTGCACTAATATTACTGAGCTTCATGCATTACACACAATCACCTTTACTTAATACCAAGACCGAATTTGGTGTAAAAGAGGCAGTATTTTTGAAACACTTTACTTTTTACAAACAACACCCAGACGACATCCTGGGAAGTCCAGAAGGCACCAACGTGGCCTAATATTTTGTTCTCTGCGATATACTTTAGCATTTTGCTGTTTTCAGAAAAATACAGTAAACGAGCACAATATTTTTTTCAAAACACATTTAGGACGGTAGGCAAAATGGCTGGGATGTTTGATGCGTAATTGCCTCACTGCCAGCATTTATTCTTCCGAAGCTCAAGCTATCACCTCTCTGTTACTGCCTCCCTCACATACAATGCCTGCATAGGAAGAAAAAGAAAGGCAGGTCCGACAAAGTTCACAAGGCAAGATATTTTCATGTTGGATAAATTCATTACCATAAACAGCAGCAAAATAACATTCATTTTGAGTAGTCCAAGACACAAGCTATATACCAGCATACTAAGAGCCAAGCACAAACTTTTCAATTGAACGTGTGTGGCGATAGACAGGAAGCACTTATTGCAAGACTGATCAGTCTGTAATTAACTAAATGAAGTACAATGTACTGTTCAATCCAACACCACAAAGGCATCTTTGCTATAGCAAAGCCATGTGTCATTGATTCATGCACTAGATGGGACAATGCAAATGTAACAAAAAAGGTGAAAAAAGAAAACAAGAGAAAAAAAAGAAAAAAAGGGGGGATGCAAAGTAGGAGCAGTGTAGCACTACTTTTACTTTGCATTCCCCTTTTCTTTCTTCTTTTTCTTCTTTTCTATCATTTATCTTTTTTTTTTGCTTCCCTTACCCCCAACCTCCGACAGGAGAACACTTTGTATCAGCGCAACCTAACGTGAAAATAAGCAAGGGCTGCACTCTTCTGCGTTATAGGTTTTTTTTTTCAGACAAACATTTCCAACAGGCACACACACCTATACCAAAAGATGATGTCATTACTGACCCCATTTAAACTAACACGCCAAGGATGACAAGGGGACTTCTAAAAAATAGGTCCTCCTATCGCAACATCGGCCAGCCTGTCTGAAGCACTTCTACTGTTCACCCTGATTACCCCACTTGATGTTTCCATCTGTCGACTCACATCTTCATTTTGGATAACACTAAGACGAGCTTACATTGATGAATACGCACGAAAGTTTAGTGATGTATCATGTATCAGATTAAGCAACTCTGTTAAAAAATTATTGATAGCTTGCTTCCAGGCTTTTTATACTGTAGCCTGAAACTTCGTAATGTCTTCTATGCACATGAACCAGATTGACAACGTAATGCACAACATGCTTAAGAATACTGCGAGGAACAAGATAACGACAAAACGACCAGCCACCCAAAATTTTCGCTGTACATGTTTATAAAACGTTCATGTACCCCAAACGAGGTGCTTACGATACAAGCCGAAAAAACCTACAAGTAGGGCCTTGGAGTCTTCTGGAAGTAGACGTGTTGCATTTTTTCTTTAGAGGGCTTTACACCCATAAGTGAGGAACAAAACTCCTGTATAATGAAGAATGTGGCAGCTATCAGTTATAGAAAAACCTAATGCAGCTAATCTTCCCCGACACATCTGTACATTTAGAGAGGTGACGTAGCCTCTGTGATTGTGGCAGTAACTCCAACAGGACCAGTGCGAAAATTGGCACTACTTGGCTAGACAAATGTCCAAACAAGCCTGCCCGACTCCCTCTAGCCATCTTGGCTGAATCTGACACATGATTTCTTAACTGCTGGCTGGACAAAAACAAAACCACTGAAGCACTCACAATACACAGCGTGAAGTTCCTCTGGAGTGGTCAACTTCGTCTTCTGTGATGAAAGAGCAGCACAGTGTACTGATAAGGCACTCCTTGCAATGATTTTCAATGCCACACAGTGACCTTGCTGTTCCTGTCGAAGAGAGCTTCGGGAGCTTGGAGGGTGCTTGCTCTTTTTTGGGGGCTGCTGCCGCTCCTCGTTTTCTGCTCAAGGTCAACCTGCATAAAGTTGTAGACGAGGCTTTAAGAGTTGTATATAATGATATACAAATTTTCGCTGAACACACATTTCCTTGTGGCACACTGAGGAATTTCTTATAAAACTTAAGGCCTCGTATATGCAAACATTTACAATCGATCCGAAGATGCACTCGACTCTAAAAAAGCAAGTTTGTTATGTAGTGTGTATAAAGAAAGGTCATTCAGCACAACCACAACTACAGTTGCACACGAAAATGACATTTTACACGATCCTGTTTATTTACATGGTCCATTTTATTTACACGGTCCATTTTACACGGTCCTGTTTTACACGATCTGGTCTGCATGAACTCTTGAACCGGGCACCATATAGGTTGAAAGACACACACAGACTTTGAGACAAACCTAGTTTCCCGTGGAGCATCCTCTTGCACTATAACAACACATCTCAATCTAGTTAGTTGGTCAGAACGAAGTGAAAACAGCTCGCACTTGAAAAGCATGGGCAGAAGGAATGACGCCTGCACTCTGTGCTTTCTGTACGTTTTCGTTGAGGGTGCAGTTTTCACCTTATTCTTATGCAATTTCGCATTTATAACATTGTTCGCTGCATAATCTTTGTGGCGTTAAAGTGTGTGATACCGTCATGTGTATCCCATGTAATTTATAAAAATAGAATACAAGATAGCTTGATTCAAAAATAACAAAGTGCATCCAGCGCCATGTCCTGTAGCCATTCTTTAGGCAAGTGGCAGAATGATTTATTCTTCAAAACATATCTTACTTGTAACCACCACAAGAGCTAACTTGTACACTGGCACATTCTGTTTGCCTCTTCAGATTATAAGGTACCTTTTTTACACCAGAAAATCTTCAAGAAGAATAGAAGTGTTGTAATTGTGAAGAAAGAAAAGTAGAAGGAAAAAAGATACTGATTGGTTTGTGGGGTTTAACGTCCCAAAACCACCATATGATTATGAGAGACACCGTAGTGGAGGGCTCCGGAAATTTTGACCACCTGGGGTTCTTTAACGTGCACCCAAATCTGAGTACACGGGCCTACAACATTTCCCCCTCCATCGGAAATGCAGCCGCCACAACCGAGACTCGAACCCGCAATCTGCGGGTCAGCAGCCGAGTACCTTAGCCACTAGACCACAGTGGCGGGGCAGGAAAAAAAAAGATGACCTGCCCTGTACAGGGACCGAGCCTGCGAACTTCGAATAACATGTCCGATGCTCTATCAACTGAGCTACCATGGCGGCTATCCCTCTTCCATTTTGAACGGTATATATGTGCATTTATACATGGAAGAGTCAGTCAGCGCTGCCTGTTACCATTATGGCGAGTGTGGGACACCTTTTTTTTGCCTACTGGCAATTACATTACGATTGCAATTACGTAACGATTACTTCCGATATCCCTATACTTCTTTGGCAGCATTATGCATCTGTCCGTTCTCAGAAAATCTGCTAGTCACAGGAGGAGGCAATAGTTCGCCCTCGCACCTAAATGCATGTACTTGAACACATGCACAACTGATCAAAAAAAAACAAGTCACACACCGCTAAGATTACTGAGATTCACTGTTTCAGATTCATGAGTAAAGGAAAGAACTATAAATTTAAGGGTTTGTTGTCTTTGTTGAATACATTATAATGAGAACTAGCAGAAAATGATGCCAAACAAACTATAGGGGATGTTATCAAAAGTAACTTTAACAAAATTGTGAAAAGAAAAGTGAACAAAAACGTAACTTGGCAACGTTTTTTGACAATTGAATTGACATTACTTTTTATAACTTCCCTTTATTTTACTGGGTAATGTTGTCGGGTAATTCTCATTATTAGAGTGGTGAGTAGGCTGACAAAGAAAGTATATCGCATTGATACTTCTTTTGAACACCTAAAAGTTTGAGGAACTTAAAAAAGTGGAAGCTACTTTGAGTAGGCCAGAATATTTAGTTGGAGCAAAAAAAACGTACACACATTTTTACCAGGCTTTTTCACCTATTTTGAGACATGAAATTGTATGCTGCCAGTAATGTTCAGTACCATTACTTTTGTCACACTATGCACTGTACCAGGTGTAGTTAGAGTGGTGATAATGAAGGATTAATCAAGCACGCCACCAACTGCGTTCACATCAATGGTCGCGTATTTTAAAAATAAACCTGCTGTATAGTAAAAAAATTTTTAGAGCATTTATGATTTTATCCAAATCAAGTTAAACCGACTGGGTAAGCCAACCATTTGCATAAAATCAAAAGGCATAAAGTCATTCATGTATTATAACTATGTGAACAATTTCAGCAACGCAGGGCAAAGTGACAACAGTTCTATTAAAAACCCCTCTCATTATAACATGCATGAAAAGCACCACACCAGATTATTTTATAGTGCATGTAATATCGAGACTACTAGACTGTCTATTGACCTTTTAGAAGAAGGGTATCTCCTTCACGTTCAAGGGGCAACCACTTAGCCTTTTCCTGAGCTTTTCTGTGAATATTTCCTGAATTTCAGATATCATTAGGATTGATTTAGAGTGAACAGATTTTGCTTACGCATGGAAACCTAGTTCTGTATGTAACTGCAATTATGGGTGCCAAACCACCTCCAAATAATTTTTAACATTTACCATTTTTTTAACTGCAGCAGCACAACTAGCTATGGGTGCCCAAAAAGTAGCTAGAAACAATACCTTTACCTCTTTGAGCCTTTTGAAAGTGTTCAGCTTTTCAGTGCTCACCTTACAACATTTCTTTAAATACGTGTTTGTGTGCCCACTGCTCTTGCTCCTTGTACAGTGAGGAGGAGCACATGGCAAGAAGAGACAAGAAAGAAGCATAGCGAAAAAAAGCGAAATAAGCGAGGACCTCTTTTGTATCGTACAATGTGTGTAACATTACTATTGAGACAACATATAGACAAATTATCACGGCTATGCATCCATTGTAGAGTCGTACACAGCTGCAACACCACGACTAAATTTCAACCTTGTGTTGGTTTAGGATCGCTTTATAGTGGCAAGCTAATGATATCTGCATTGGTTTGGCACATATTAAGATGCAGTGAAATGCGATATGGTAATCTCATTTAGAATGCACGTCATGTGGCTTCATTGTATATGTGGCCACAAGTAACTCTGGCTGCAAAGCAATATGGCAGAGCCTAAACAGACGTCACCGACCACTCCAATCTGAACTTTGCTACTTGCCCATTATCATCCCAGCAAAAAATGAATGATTGAATCTGCTACAGATATGTGCTAGCTTGTGCTAAGCACCAAGTATGAAGAATGTTTTGTCATTATTGAGATCAGTTATTTGTTCAAGAACACTTGCTGTCAAGCACAAATACATTGCTGTCGAAGCATCAAAACTCAAATATAAAGCAAAAAGAAGTGTCTCTTTAAAAATTACAGGCCACAAGGTGCAAGATAAATATTTGACACACTAGGGATGTAAGGCACGCACAAGAGGTGCTGCCATATTATACTTTTCCTTGTGTTGAAACCTGCTTGTTTTACTCACACAACACATCTGTAAAGATGCCGTGAAAACACCAAGGAGCTGATGCAGCAAGGTTGAACACATGTCCAGGGATTCCACCATTCCTAAGCAGCCCTACAGCCTCCACAGTCCTGCAACCATTTGTAAGATAAATATAGTTCTACCCAAAGTTCTTGGTTTACAGACACACATGCAAGACGCATAACCACTCTATAGGGAGTTTGCATGATAATGCGCTGGGTAGCAAAACGGATGCCAATATCAAGTATCCCGGCCTGCCGCTTCTTTCTTTCCGTTCTTAATTAATCAATCCATGGTTAATAAATGTTCCCCCAATGTGAAGTGTACTGGCAGTCCGGTGAAGAATTGCAATGTATTTCAAACACAGTCCAATTCATGGCAAGTAAGCATGCAATAGCGATTTGTCAGCTGTTCGAGAAAAGAGCATGAAGTTTAGCTAAAACCCATGTTTTTTATAAACACCATTCAATTTGATATAACAGTTGTGAGCATTATGTGAAGGAACATGGATTCATGTTTAATCAATGGTTTCTTATAATGTACTGATATGAATGAAACTAACTGAATATGAATTGATAATTTTTGCTTGAGAATTTAGAGTTATGAACACTATCGCACTTGCCAGCTGCATCTTGTCCAAAACAGTGGCAAGATAGGCTAGTTTCTGTAGGTGAGCAGTAATGAGCAGTGCAAAGTAACAACAAGAAACACCAGTAACAAAGTATGGGGCAAGCACAGACTCCCAACTGTACAATTTATTGCACAAAAGTTCGCCTGAATATCAGTCCGACAACTCGTGCAAATGAAGGCCCGGTTGGGAATGAACAAGTTACGAAATCAACAATGCCTGCTTTCACTAACAGGACCCTCATTCACATAAAGTATGCAGCGATAGGCCCCTACCAAGGTACGTCACAGCATGATGTCACTGGCACATGTAAAAGGTGTGGCTGGAAAAACACTCCCGCTGGTGGCTCAGCCCAGTACAGTCGTGCGGTGTTTGGGGCAAGTTTTAATTTTTCAAAGCTTACACTTCACGTTACAATGTCGACATTAGCTGTAGTATGTGTCAGCAAGCGTCTAGCTGTGTGGTAAACTGTGTGGTAAAATATTTGCCACGGTGTCTGTTTATCTTGAAGAAGTGAACACACGTAATGGCCTGTGCGAGGAACAGCGGCATAGTCTTCAAAAATGTGCACTGTTGATTGCAGCATGTAGTGTGCATTGAAAGGTATTGAGAATATCGGTTCAACTGAGAATATTGTGTGTGGTGTGTGCAGTGTCCTTAACAATGTGTCTTGTTTGCCAAGACGTTAGCACTCAGGGCAGGGACCGGTCGATGAAAAAACTTGATTCGACATTTTAGTCAAGGTAAATATGCACTTGACGCGACCATCTGCGAGTGGGTACATCTCGGTGTTTGCGCTGTGTGCAGAAAAAAATTGCATGGTCACCGGGCTGGAAGATACCTTGTTTGTGCTGAAACAGCCAAACACCTGATGAGTTAGATGAGAAATATTAACGCATCAAAACTATAGGTGCTTGCATCAGCAACTACACAACAGCGTGATAACCACACCCCTGCCACACAGCAGCGAAACATATTTTGAACATGCTGGCAGTGTATTAATTTATAAAAAGCAACTCTGGCAGATTACAAAATCTCACATTGTGCATGCAAGTTTTCTTCAAAGTCAGGCGTACAATGTAGGTGCTGGCCGGTACATTATTAGTTACAAGCAAAAGCGTCTTGCAGGTACATATGCAGATTGCACGAACACCTCTCTCTCTACACTAGGCACACACATTATATCTTTCAACAAGCACACGCCACTGTTTCGGGGCATAATAACGCTCTACCGTGAACATATGCTAATCAACCCACTTAGGCGGTTGGCTAGGTGAATCGAGCCAAGTTACAAATTGTATCGCCCGCGAACGTAAACAAAATGCTGCTTTGCATCAAATGGCACTGCAGGCTTCGTTTAATCAACAACGTAGCAAGCGCCATGTGCGTCTTCCTCACTACATTGCACATATGAAAAAAGCGATCACCATACACATGCATGTTGCCGCAGTTGTCTCGAATTAGCTCCAGTAAGGCCGCGCCGATGCGCCATGGCTCTGCTGGCGTTAGCGTTGTCAAAGCGAATCGGCAACCGCACTCGCAAAGGCGCGTAAGGTTGCCGTTTCACGACGCCTCGTTCGAGTGCAGCAACACACACTTGCACTGAGTGGCATACTTGGTCTACATAATAAAGTGTCCTCCTTACCTTTAGTTTCTTTCACACTGTCCTGAGGGAAGCAACCACAGGCGTCAGCCGTCACCTTGGAGTCCTTCGAGCGCCCGCCCAACCCGCCGATTCCTTGGACGACTCGCACTTGATCCGCACTCGAACAACCGCGGGAATAGGGCGCAATCTTAGCACATCTTACGAACGAGGAACGGCCCTTCCTTGCGTAAATTTAACATTTCGTGCTCTCGTGTGTAGCAGCGCAAACACATGAGAGATGCAACGAAACGGTATGCCTACGTTAACAAAGAAGACAAACAACATGTGGCTTTAGCTGTGAATGGATTTGACTTGAATATCTGTGTGAGGGAAATAAAAAAAACATCTGTCGCTGCTATAAACTGAAAAAAGTACGTTATCTGGCAAAATAACTTTAAAAGTGATAAACGGTAATTCAAAAAACAAGTTACAACTTATGAATATTTTCAAAGGTCTGTTTTGTTTTTGTTCTAGCAGACGACAGCCTCCTACTGCTTCTACGACTAACGTAGTGCGGTTTCACGTTCGGTGCGTGTCGCCGACGCAAAGCTCTACAGTAGTGATATCAGAGTTATCAACTCTCAATGAATCATAGGATGGCTACAAAGCAGTAACATTTTGACATAGTGCAGTACGCAATCTTTCAAGGTATGACATTTCTTTGCTCGGAAGCAAATCGAAGCAAGCCGGCCGGCGCAATCAGCTGACATCGCCGCTACGCGAGGCATGGTCGTGCGCAATAGCGTCGCGCCCCGCGCTCGATTTGTCATCAAGCGATAAAGCTACTAAGTGGAATACAGCTAGATGCAGGGATTAATGGCGTATCATTCTGATTCCCTGTGGTGGCCGACTCAATCGCAAGAGAGCTCCGGGAAACAACCTTCAACTGCTTAAGCTTGTGTGTGGGTGTAAAAATACTTCTTTTAATCCGCGGCGGGGCAGCAATCTATAGTTGAAAGACATGCGAAAAGCATGTGACGTATATACAATCAAAAAACATATGCACACAACAATAGATACGATCGCATATCGTACATAAATATGCCAACACATAGCATGTGAAAAGCAAATTTATATACATAACCTAAACACACACCACCCTCCATCGCGATTAGCTTAGGAAGCTATCGCCCTCAGTCCACGTACACGAGCTCAACTAAGTGGCGTAGGTTCGAGTCCCGCCAGGTCATATTTTTTTGTTTTTTTTCAACGTTTTTTATTGTACTGCTATCTTTTCTAATGCCTTAGGTTCTAAAACAAAACAAAAGCAATATTGCGTTCAAGTACGTATGTGGGACTGTGTTTTTTGCGCAACAGTTATTAGTATTTTTATTTTCATTATTAATTTTTTAATTTATTTTATAATATAACAAAAGTAAGGACTAAGGGGAACATTGGGTTTGCTTGATTGTGAAGGGACTCGAGAAGTGAGATAACTCAAACCAAAAAATTTATTTGAGATAAAACTGAGCATTTCACAGCCGGACCAGTTTCTTTAAGGGTAGGCCCTAGGTATGCGCGAGACTTGCTATATGACTCATCTCAAGCTGTGGCAGCTGAGGGAAGGCAATATCACCGAGAAGCAGTTCCAAAATATATTTTGGTTGATGTTTTTTGACTCCTCCAAAATAAGGGCTGCACGATTGTGATCGAGCCAAACCAAGAATTGCGGGCACGAAGTCATAAGACAGAAAATGAATAACGTTGATTGTTTGAAAAATTGCCTTTAATAAAAGGAAGAGTTATGGAGTGCTACGTAGCTTAACTCGCAGTAGGAATTTTATATATACATATAGATAGTTTAAAATGGACAATGTTGCACACACAGATATTGGTTAAATTTCTTTGCAGCACAGTTGAAGCATCTATGTAGAACTGAAGCATCAAGAGAAGCTCATGCGTCCTCACTTTATTGCGCTTTACATAGCTTGTATGCGTCCATGCAGCCATGATATGATATATTTTAAAGCATTTGTTTAACCTATAATCTTCTTATTCATTAAAGCTGGCCCATAAGTTGCGCCTTATGTAGCACTACAATTAAAGCGTAATCTGCATGGTGGTCTGAAACAATGCTTTTGAAAATCTCAAAACAACCCAGCTCTATACACGACCATCCGAGCATCAATGATAAGCACCAATATATGTCCGTACATATCAGTTGTGCTCTCATACTTAATTATTTTTCTGACCACTCCCTCTGCCCCTACCTCGTTTCTGTCGTGAAGCTGTGGCAAGTTGTGTATAGCTGTATTTATAGTGTAGGAGCACATACTATCTATAAAAATTATTTTCAGGCTACATGCAATTAGTTTTCATAGATTTTCATTTCTTTTGTCGGTGCTCAGGAGAGCTAACCTCATGGTCGATATTTTAAAATGACATTTCTCTTTGCCAATGTTAGTGAGAACAGTTTCATTAATATTGACAAGTTCTTTCACATTGAATTTATATCTCATTTTTATTGTTTCTACCAAAAAACAAGCCCTTGAAGTTATGCTTTTTGCTTGATTTGTTTTCGTGTGACAGCATGCAAGTAAATTGACAGTTATTGTCATTCCTTGTGAATGACACATTTTCCGTTTGACAGACTTTAGCACCTGGTCATCTGCAGAAGTTGTATTCATTCTGGAAAAGGGCGAACAGCGGTGACTGACAACACAGACTAGCCAGCGTTATTCTTTTGTACTATATATGTCACTGTGAATTCATTTAAAACTTTATAGAGCTCGGATTTCCTGCTGAAAATGTGACAACAACTGTACAGTTTCCACATTTTTGCAAAAATCCACATGCCTTTCATACACTATTGCACATTTTCGTAAGCACCTTACAAAATCTGTATATTTCCGTAAGACCTTACATTCTGCATTTTCCTTATGAAAGCTTCTGTACACTCCATACACTTTCCTTATCCTTCCATATCTTCCATAATGAACTCTCCGTATGCTCCATAAGTTTCCTTATCTTTCCGTATACTCCATAAAAAGCTTTCCGTATACGCCATACAATTTCCTTATCCTTCCGTATACTCCATAAGAAGCTTTCCGTAAATACCATACAACTTCCGTATATTTCCATGAAACTCCTTATGTTTTCCGTATGTAGCATAAGGAAATGTTACGGAGTCCATATATTTTCCGTAAGATTTCATATGGAACGTTTCAGTAGGGTTATGGGAGATTTCAACTGCGTATGTGAAGCTATTGATTGTTATAATTCGTCTGGAAAGAGAGACAGGAGTGGTGAGCTTTTATCCGGTATTGTAGATAATGCAGGACTAATTGACATCGGGGTCTCGAATCGGGCAACAGCATATACAAGAGTACAAGGCAGCTCTCATGCTCGCCTTGACCGGATTTACGTGTCCTCATCACTCCTATCTTGTAAAATTTCCTGCAGCACCGAAGCTGTATCATTCCCAGACAATTGGATTGTCATAGCGCAAATTGATGAAAATCGTCACAAACAATTCCGTCCCCAGTGGGCCCTTTGGAAAATGAATGCGAAGCTCCTCTGTGATCAGGAATTCATAAATCGCGTCCAGATGGCATTGAGGCAATTTTTGTCGATTGGTTTTCATATCTTCCCTGCTTGGGAGCTTTTTAAACAAGAAGTTCGTGCTATAGCTTTAGAAATTGGGGCTGTTAAGTCTTTCTATAGAAAGAATGATGAAAAGATACTTGTTAAAAGTCTTTGCAATCTTTATGAGATGGAATGCGAAATGCCGGGAAAGTACATCAAAGATATTGAGAATATTAAGTGCCAACTACAGAGATATGATGCTGCTCGCTACCAAGGGGCACGTATTAGATCTCGGAACCAGCGCACTTTAAATTCTCGGCAACCGACGCACCAAGCTTTACTTGATGAGCAATGCCATGCGATTTCAAAAGTTATTCCAGACTTGTACTTTAACGATGTGCTCATAAAAGATAACGTAAACATTACTTTGGCGTTCGAAACGTACTATAACAGCTTATTTAGCTTTCCCTCTGATGATCCTGACGCTCACCTCAAGGCTAGTTTTGTTTCTCTTGTGAACCCCTTGAAGGACAGTGATTATGCAGTCATTAATGGGCCCATTATAATACAGGAAATCGAGCAAGCAATCGACAACTTGCCTTATTGAAAACACCGGGGCCTGATAGCATCTCAGGCGAATTTTACAAAGCTTTGAAGAAAACGCTTGCTCCTATATTGCTGAATATTTTTCAGATGAGTTACGACATGGATACACTCCCACAATCTATTTGCAAAAGTCACACTGTGTTAATACCGAAAACAACTGACAAGGAAAAACTTCGCTTCGTTGAGGGCTACAGACCAATATCGCTGTCAAATGTGGACAACAATATTTTCGCAAACGTATTAGCAAATAGGTTGCAATTTGCTATGTCGATCCTTATTGGGTCTCATCAGACATGTGGGATCAGAGGTCGATCCATACAAACCAATATACATGTCGCTCGAACAGGGCTTCAATACTGTCATGGTTCTCAAAAACATCTTGCAATGCTACAGGTAGACCTTGCAAAAGCTTTTGATCGTGTTCGTCATTCCTTCTTTTTTCTCTTCTCGAACAAGCTAATGTTGGGAAAGTTGTTACGAAAGGCGTTAAATATGCTATAATGAATGCTCAACTCGTCTGATAGTTAATGGTCAACTCTCCAAGCCAGTTTCCATTCGCTCTTCTGTAAAACGGGGATGCCCGATGTCACCTCTTTTATTTGCAATTTATCTAGAACCACTGTGCTTAAGCATAATACAGTCGAGTTGCAATCGTGGCTTTAGAATATTAGGCAGTGAGGTTAAAGTATTGGCTTATGCAGACGATGTCGCATTCTTTTGCACAGATAAACCAAGTGTCGAAAATGTGGTATATACTATTGAAAAGTTTGGCATAGTATCAGGAGCTCATTTAAATGCCTCTAAAAGTTTAGGACTGTGGTTTGGCTTGTGGGGTAGCACACCGAATCACTTTGCAGGGATTAATTGGACAAGAACTCCTCCACCATACCTCTGTGTACCATTGCATGCATATAGATTCAGTGCGCATTACTAGAAGGAACGTGCCCCTAAGCTTGAACGACAGGCCCAGACATTTGTGCCCTATCGACTTTCGATATTTGGGAGAGCTGAAGCTTGCAATACTTTCTTAGCGACAAAACTTTACTATGTATTGCAACTTATTCATTGCGCAAGATTCTATATACAACGCTTTCATCGGATTTTCGCTACTTTCATATGGTCTTCGACTTTTGAGCCCATGCGTCGTGATAATATATTCAAGCCAGTTAGTGAGGGTGGGTTAGGACTAAAACACCTTTATCTATGGCAAATAGTGTCCCGATTCTTGTTTTTTTGAGACAATTCCCATCCTGTAATCCGTTCCTTCTTGCAGGTTACACTTGTTGATTGCTTACCAGATTTATTTGTTTCATCCAACTTCTCCGAACGCCCATGCTTGTGGGGATTCATGCAGGAAGTTTACCTCGCAGTTCAGTTCCTTAAAGCTCGCTTCTCTGTAGAATACCTGTACTCAGTATCGCGCAAGGTGCTGTATAAGGACCTACTGAGCACACTCTTCCCACCTCCATTGTACCGTTCACTGTACGCCAATCTTCCAGGTCACGATGTGTTGAAGCGAGTGCGAAAAATGTACATTCCACCGAATTCAAAAACATTCTTCTATAAACTCCACTCTGAAACATTGGCGGTAAACACATGGTTAGAAAGAAAAGGTATTTTCATTCCGTCTGTTAACTGCCGTCTATGTGATGTGCCGGAAACGATTGAACATTGCTTTGTTAGCTGCAAAGATGCCATGCTATTTTGGGATGTCCTTCAGCGAGCACTGAAAAAACGTTTCGTGTTAATTCTCACACAATACGTTATCTTCTGCCAGCAACACTTGATGAAGTACCATCTGATATGTTTTTCCTCATGGGTTTGCACAGCTAGTGGAAGACACGAATGGAAGACCGCAATGCAGAGCCCACCACCTCTTCATGCGCACACTTCATTCAAATTGCTATCCACCTAAAAAACATTTACGACGAGCTAGACTTTAGACCGGACTGGTACTCCGTCTTAGAGAACTGTTTGAGCTCACCCCCTTTTTTGTTTGTATAACACGATGTCAAGAACTCCTCATGTGAGGAACTCGCGCTGTGTTAGCCATTTATAGTTTATGAGTAACACTTGAACGCTTACTTTCGCAATTTGACTGTACTTTTGTTCGCTTGATTTTGTCATTATTGCCCAAGTACTTTAATAATTACCATGTGAAGAAGAAGTATCGGTAGCGTGGCCGAGTGGTCTAAGGCGCTGGTTTTAGGCACCAGTCTCTTCGGGGGCGTGGGTTCGAATCCCACCGCTGCCACACTTTTTCCTTTTAAAATGCGTTCTTTGAAAAAAGCTATAATTAAGCGGAGCATGCGCAAGACTATCGGTAGCGTGGCCGAGTGGTCTAAGGCGCTGGTTTTAGGCACCAGTCTCTTCGGGGGCGTGGGTTCGAATCCCACCACTGCCACACTTTTTCCTTTAAAAATGCGTTACTTGAAAAAGCTATAATTAAGCGGAGCACGCGCAAAATTGTCGGTAGCGTGGCCGAGTGGTCTATGGCGCTGGTTTTAGGCACCAGACTCTTCGGGGGCGAGGGTACGAATCCCACTGCTGCCACACTTTTTCCTTTAAAAATGCGTTCCTTGAAAAAGGCTATGATTAAGTGGAGCAAAAAAACACTGGTAGCGTGGCCGAGTGGTCTAAGGCGTTGGTTTTAGGCACCAGTCTATTCGGGGGCGTGAATTCGAATTCCACCACTGCCACACTTTTTCCTTTTAAAATGCGTTCCTTGAAAAAGGCTATGATTAAGTGGAGCATGCGCAAAACTGTCGGAAGCGTGGCCGAGCGTTCTAAGGCACTGGTTTAAGGCACCAGTCTCTTCGGGGGCGTGGGTTCGAATCCCACCGCTGCCACACTTTTTCCTTTTCAAATGCGTTCCTTGAAAAAGTCTATGATTAAGCGGAGCATGCGCGAAACTGTCGGTAGCGTGGCCGAGTGGTCTAAGGCGCTGGTCTTAGGCACCAGTCTCTTCGGGGGCGTGGGTTCGAATCCCACCGCTGCCACACTTTTTCCTTTAAAAATGAGTGTCTTGAAAAAGGCTATGATTAAGTGTAGCATGCGCAAGACTATCAGCAGCGTGGCCGAGGAGGAAGACGAAGACGACGTTCTGAACGGACGCGTTTTTCATGTTCTCCGCTTCGAAGGATTTATCGGCTATGGGCCGAGGTGCTGCTCAGGCTTCAGCCAGCGGCAATGACTACCGTGTTGTACTTCCTCGCCTTCCCACCGGTAAGCTTGTTGTGGACTCTGTTTTTCTACATGCGGACCTAGCTGGTCGCCCCTACCGCGTTCAGGATTTTAGAGATGTTCTTCGGGACATCATTGACTTGAAGGAAATAAGCTCCATGGGTCAATTTCAAATGTCTCATGTTTGAATGGTCACATGCAAGTCAACGCTGACGAAAACAAAGTTGGTCACAACAGGCGAATTTTTCGTCAAAAGTCGTCGATGCCTCGTTATAGACCCGGAGCCCACGGAAGTGAAGTTGAAGCTTATGTGGCATCCTGAGCGCTTGGAGGACGCCTATGTGTGCGAGGCACTGCAAGTTTTTGGGAAGGTCAAGACAATATCACAAGAAAGCTGGAAAGTAGCGGACACGGAACAAATGCGGACGCTAAATAGGGATGTTGTTTTGTCCCTTGCTGATGGAGTTCGCATTGCGGATATTCCTCACATTCTTGATGTCTGCGGAGTGCAAAGCCTCGTCCTGATTCCAGGCCGCCCACCACTTTGCCTTCGGTGCAGTAAGGTTGGACACATCCGTCGAAACTGCAGGACCCCTCGCTGGGACAACTGTCGACGCTTCGGTCATTCGGCCGAAGATTGTGTTATGACATACGCCAACAAGCTGCGACAGCACACAAAACAGCCAGATGATAACCTACAAGAGCATAATATGGATGCCACCGAGGTTTTGGATGCAACGGGAGACACTCCGTCAATGTCATATGCTGCAAGCTAGGCCACAAGGAATCCAGAAGAGAAAAAAAGTCCCTCGCTGTTGACACAGTTGAAACTTCTGCGTGCAAAGAGCCAAGTGAATCATGCAAGCAGCATACCCAGAACGACTCCGCACCACCCCTAGCACAAGTAGGAGTTCCTTTGGAGAGTGCTGTTGCGCTGACCCACAAAGATGCCGAAGAACCACCAGTACAAGATAGAGACTCTGGGCTGGATGCCGCAGAAAGTTCATCACCTGCTAGCGCTGCAGCTCCGAAGCAGCTTTTTCATCATGGTGCAGTGTCGGAAGATGATATGCAGATAGATCTCTGCGGATACAGCAATACTGAAACGTCGCGCATCGTCCAGCTCGGATTCAAGCAAAGGGAGTGACCCAGCGTTAGTGACTAGGGAGTCACGCCGTCGCCGAAAGTCCACGCCAAAGGGGAAGTGTCGCCGATCCCGATCTAGGAGGCCTGCCGGGGGCTCACGGGAAGCCTCAGCACCAACTCTTGGGACTGATCAAGTGGGACGATAAGCGAATTAAAAGGTAGTCACTATGGCGCAGTCTGAGCGACTCATATTTGCCACCTTGAACGTACGCGGCCTTAGGTCTTCGCAGAAACAAGCACAACTCCGTAGACTTCTAAGTTGGAAGCGTCTCGACTTTGTCGCCATCCAAGAGACAAAGATCGAGAGCGAGAAAGAGACCGAGAAGGCCCTGCGGCCTTTTCTGTCTCAGTTTAATGTGTGTATCTCACATGCTAAAGGTTTATCTGCGGGCTGTTGGTTGTTTCTGAGAAAAAGCCTACCCTGTTCAGCATTGTGCACTAGTGTTGATGAAGAGCGCAGGTACATATGCTGTGCTTTTTTGTTTCAAGGAGTGCCATGGAGAATTATCAATTTATATGCGTTTAATGATGTTTCGAAACGGCTTGAGTTATTTGAAAAAGTGCGTAATTTAATTGACGTCGACAGATGCACGGTACTTATGGGAGATTTCAACTGCGTATGTGAAGCTATTGATCGTTATAATTCGTCTGGAAAGAAAGACAGGAGTGGTGAGCTTTTATCCGGTATTTTAGATAATGCAGGACTAATTGACATCGGGGTCTCGAATCGGGCAACAGCATATACAAGAGTACAAGGCAGCTCTCATGCTCGCCTTGACCGGATTTACGTGTCCTCATCACTCATATCTCGTAAAATTTCCTGCAGCACCGAAGCTGTATCATTCTCAGACCATTGTATTGTCGTAGCGCAAATTGGTGAAAATCGTCACAAACAATTCCGTCCCCAGTGGGCCCTTTGGAAAATGAATGCGAAGCTTCGCTGTGATCAGGAATGCATGAATCGCGTCCAGATGGCATTGAGGCAATCTTTTTCGATTGGTTTTCATATCTTCGCTGCTTGGGAGCTTTTTAAACAAGAAGTTCGCTCTATAGCTTTAGAAATTGGGGCTGTTAAGTCTTTCTATAGAAAGAATGATGAAAAGATACTTGTTCAAAGTCTTTGCAATCTTTATGAGATGGAATGCGAAATGCCGGGAAAGTACATCAAAGATATTGAGAATATTAAGTGCCAACTACAGAGATATGATGCTGCTCGCTACCAAGGGGCATGTATTAGATCTCGGAAACAGCGCACTTTAAATTCTGAGCAACCGACGCGCCAAGCTTTACTCGATGAGCAACGCCATGCGATTCCTAAAGTTATTCCAGACTTGTACTTTAAGGATGTGCTCATAAAAGATAACGGAGACATTACTTTGGCGTTCGAAACGTACTATAACAGCTTATTTAGCTCTCCCTCTGGTGATCCTGACGCTCACCTTAAGGCTAGCTTTGTTTCTCTTGTGAACCCCTTGAAGGACAGTGATTGTGAAGTCATGAATGGGCACATTACTCTACAGAAAATCGAGCAAGCAATCGACAACTGGCCTATATTGAAAACACCGGGGCCTGGTGGCATCTCAGGCAAATTTTACAAAGCTTTCAAGAAAACGCTTGCTCCTATATTGCTGAATATTTTTCAGATTAGTTACGACATGGATACACTCCCACAATCTTTTTGCAAAAGTCACACTGTGTTAATACCGAAAACAACTGACAAGGAAAAATTTCGCTTCGTTGAGGGCTACAGACCAATATCGCTGTCAAATGTGGACTACAAAATTTTCGCAAAAGTATTAGCAAATAGGTTGCAATTTGCTATGTCGATCCTCATTGGGTCTCATCAGACATGTGGGATCAGAGGTCGATTCATACAAACCAATATAAATGTCGCTCGAACAATGCTTCAATACTGTCATGGTTCTCAAAAACATCTTGCAATGCTACAGGTAGACCTTGCAAAAGCTTTTGATCGTGTTCGTCATTTCTTACTTTTTTCTCTTCTCGAACAAGCTAATGTTGGCAAAGTTGTTCTTAAAGGCGTTAAATTATGCTATAATGAATGCTCAACTCGTCTGATAGTTAATGGTCAACTCTCCAAGCCAGTTTCTTTTCGCTCTTCTGTAAAACAGAGATGCCCAAACTCACCTCTTTTATTTGCACTAGAACCACTGTGTTTAAGCATAATACAGTCGAGTTGCATTCATGGCTTTAGATTATTAGGCAGTGAGGTTAAAGTATTGGCTTATGCAGACGATGTCGCATTCTTTTGCACAGATAAACCAAGTGTCGAAAATGTGGTATATACTATTGAAAAGTTTGGCGTAGTATCAGGAGCTCATTTAAATGCCTCTAAAAGTTTAGGACTGTGGTTTGGCTTGTGGGGTAGCACACCGAATCACTTTGCAGGGATTAATTGGACAAGAACTCCTCCAACATACCTCAGTGTACCATTCCATGCATATAGATTCAGTGCGCATTACTGGAAAGAACGTGTCCCTAAGCTTGAACGACAGGCCCAGACATTTGTGCCCTATCGACTTTCGATATTTGGGAGAGCTGAAGCTTGCAATACTTTCTTAGCGACAAAACTTTACTATGTATTGCAACTTATTCATTGCGCAAGATTCTATATACAACGCTTTCATCAGATTTTCGCTACTTTCATATGGTCTTCGACTTTTGAGCCCATGCGTCGTGATAATATAATCAAGCCAGTTAGTGAGGGTGGGTTAGGACTAAAACACCTTTGTCTATGGCAAATAGTGTCCCGATTCTTGTTTTTTTCGAGACAATTTCCATCCTGTAGTCTGTTCCTTCTTGCAGGTTACACTTGTTGATTGCTTACCACATTTAGTTGTTTCATCCAACTTCTCGGAACACCCATGCTTGTGGGGATTCATGCAGGAAGTTTACCTCGCAGTTCAGTTCCTTAAAGCTCACTTCTCTGTAGAATACCTGTACTCAGTAACGCGCAAGGTGCTTTATAAGGACCTACTGAGTACACTCTTCCCACCTCCATTGTACCGTTCACTGTACGCCAATCTTCCTGGTCACGATGTGTTGAAGCGAGTGCGCAAAATGTACATTCCACAGAATTCAAAAACATTCTTCTATAAACTCCACTCTGAAACATTGGCGGTAAACACTTGGTTAGAAAGAAAAGATATTTTCATTCCGTCTGTTAACTGCCGTCTATGTGATGTGCCGGAAACTATTGAACATTGCTTTGTTAGCTGCAAAGACGCCATACTATTTTGGGATGTCCTTCAGCGAGCACTGAAAAAACGTTTCGTCATTAATTCTCACACAATACGTTATCTTCTGCCAGCAACACTTGATGAAGTACCATATGATATGTTTTTCCTCATGGGTTTGCACAGCTTGTGGAAGACACGAATGCAAGACCGCAATGCAGAGCCCACCAACTCTTCAAGCGCACACTTCATTCAAATGGCTATCCACCCAAAAAACATCTACGACGAGCTAGACTTTAGAACGGACTGGTACTCCGTCTTAGAGCACTGTTTGACCTCACCCTTTTTTGTTTTTATAACACGATGTGAAGAACTCAGTATGTGAGGAACTCACCCTCTGTTAGCCATTTAGTGTTTATGAGTAACGCTTGAGCGCTTACTTTGGCGATTTGATTGTACTTTTGTTCGCTTGATATTGTCTTTACTGCCAAAGTACTTTAATAAATACCATGAAAAAAAGTAGCGTGGCCGAGAGGTCTAAGGCGCTGGTTTAAGGCACCAGTCTCTACGGGGGCGTGGGTTCGAATCCCACCGCTGCCATACTTTTTCCTTTTAAAATGCGTTCCTTGAAAAAGGCTATGATTAAGCGAAGCATGCGCAAAACTGTAGGTAGCGTGGCCGAGCGGTCTAAGGCGCTGGTTTAAGGCACCAGTCTCTTCGGGGGCGTGGGTTCGAATCCCACCGCTGCCACAGTTTTTCCTTTAAAAATGCCTTTCTTGAAAAGGCTATGATTAACCGGAGCATGCGCAAAACTGTCGGTAGCGTGGCCGAGCGGTCTAAGGCGCTGGTTTAAGGCACCAGTCTCTTCGGGGGCATGGGTTCGAATCCCACCGCTGCCACACTTTTTCCTTTAAATTGCGTTCCTTGAAAATGGCTACGATTAACCGGAGCATGCGCAAAACTGTAGGTAGCGTGGCCGAGCGGTCTAAGGCGCTGGTGTAAGGCACCAGTCTCTTCGGGGGCGGGGGTTCAAATCCCACCGCTGCTACACTTTTTCCTTTAAAAATGCGTTCCTTGAAAAAGGCTACGATTAACCGGAGCATGCGCAAAACTGTAGGTAGCGTGGCCGAGCGGTCTAAGGCGCTGGTTTAAGGCACCATTCTCTTCGGGGGCGTGGGTTCGAATCCCACCGCTCCCACACTTTTTCCTTTAAAATGCGTTCCTTGAAAAAGGCTATGATTAACCGGAGCATGCGCAAAACTGTAGGCAGCGTGGCCGAGTGGTCTAAGGCGCTGGTTTAAGGCACCAGTCTCTTCGGGGGCGTGGGTTCGAATCCCACCGCTGCCACACTTTTTCCTTTAAAAATGCGTTCCTTGAAAGAGGCTATGATTAACCGGAGCACGCGCAAAACTGTCGGTAGCGTGGCCGAGCGGTCTAAGGCGCTGGTTTAAGGCACCATTCTCTTCGGGGGGGCGTGGGTTCGAATCCCACCGCTCCCACACTTTTTCCTTTAAAATGCGTTCCTTGAAAAAGGCTATGATTAACCGGAGCATGCGCAAAACTGTCGGTAGCGTGGCCGAGCGGTCTAAGGCGCTGGTTTAAGGCACCAGTCTCTTCGGGGGTGTGGGTTCGAATCCCACCGCTGCCACACTTTTTCCTTTAAAAATGCGTTCCTTGAAAAGGCTATGATTAACCGGAGCATGCGCAAAACTGTCGCTAGCGTGGCCAAGCGGTCTAAGGCGCTGGTTTAGGGCACCAGTCTCCTCGGGGGCGTGGGTTCGAATCCCCCTGCTGCCACACTTTTTCCTTTAAAAATGCGTTCCTTGAAAAAGGCTACGATTAACCGGAGCATGCGCAAAACTGTAGGTAGCGTGGCCGAGCGGCCACACGGAGAAAACAATGCCAGCTTTATCGGCTAGTAAGTGATCTCGAACTTGACATACTGGCAGTCCAAGAGACTAAAGTCCATGGTGACGTTGAAACTGGGGGCATGGTGCGTCAATTCTTGCCGCGGTATTCTGCTATAGTTAGCCATGCCATTGGGACTTCTTCCGGTTGCGTTTTGTTGGTCAGACAGAGTCTGGGTGCTAAAGTAGAAGCCTCAACGTCATGTCCGTCTGGTCGGCTCATTGTTTGTGATCTTTTGTTTTCGGGGTTGGAATGGCGCGTAATATGCTTGTACGCACCGACTGTCACTTACGAAAGACGCATATTTTTCGAACAACTAAAGCAGTATACCACATGTAATAGGCTCCTAATCATTATTGGCGATTTCAACTGCGTCCTTTCAGCCAAAGACAAAACTAGCGAACGACATTACAGGGATGCAAGTACGGCTGTCTTAAGCGATACAGTAAGAGAACATGGTTTGGAGGATGTGGCCGAATGTCTCGGTGGTGGCCGGACTATGCAGTACACCCACTTTCAGGCAGCCAGCCATGCCCGACTAGATAGGGCGTACGTGAGTGTAGAATTGGTACCGCTTTGCAAGGCATACCGTGTTAACGCCGTTTCATTTAGTGACCACTGCTTGGTTAGCTTTGTAGTAGCTAGCACGAAAGAAGCGAAAAGGGCCTTCGAGTGGCAACTATGGAAATTGAATTCGAATCTGCTGAGTGATGAAAAATTTATGGAGGAAGTAATGACGGAAGTTGAAAAAATGAAAGTTCGCAGTAAAAAGACGTTTAGAGAAAAATGGGAGAACTTCAAGCAGGTCGTTAAATTGAAAGCTTTGGAACGCTCGAGCGCTATAAGCAGAGAAAAAGGAGCAGAAGAAAAGCTCATGCGCAGAAACCTGGAAAAATTGCTCCTCGAAGAATGTAGATTGCCCGGCATGTTTCTTGAAGATATTCGCGCGCTGAAAAGTAAAATTGAGCGGTTCGATGTCGAAAGATACCGCGGTGCTATGGTTCGGGCAAGAGCCGAGCGACTGATAACGGCAGAAGCACCGTCAAAAAGGGCGTTGGGCTCGGAAAAGTGGCATGCGCGTCGTAATCAGATAACAGAAATTGAACACGAGGGTGAGGTCAGCGATGTCGCAGATGTTATCGAGCGTGCTTTCTTTGAGCACTTCAATGGTCTATTCGCCGCCAGCTCAGTTGATGTCGATCGTTTTAAAAAAGATTTTTTACCGCTGATGCCAAAGCTTGACAATGACACAAAAGAAATATTGGAGGAACCCATTTCGGAAGAGGAAGTTTACAGTGCTATTGAAAGTATGCATCCCGGGAAATCGCCTGGCCCTGATGGTCTGACTTCCGCCTTTTATAAGTGTTTCAAGTTTGAAATAACACCAGTCTTAGCTGACGTTTATAATGAGGCATTCGAGCTGAAAATATTACCCCCGTCCTTTTCATCATCTCACACTGTTCTTATACCAAAATCGGAAGACCCCGTTGCACTGCGCAAAGTAAATTCTTACCGCCCAATCTGCCTCACTAATGGAGATTACAAGATATTCATGAAAATCCTAGCTAAAAGGTTGCAAACAGTCATTACGGAGCTCGTGGGGCCGCATCAGACATGCGGCATTAAAGGTCGAACTATCCTTACGAATATACACGCAGCCCGGAGCATCCTCGAATGTTGCGACGCTATTGGTGCGCGAGTCGCAATGCTGCAAATCGACCTCGAGAAGGCTTTTGACAGGGTGCCTCATGAAATTCTGCTGTGCATCCTAGATTATGTGAATTTAGGGAAAATAATCAAAGAGGGGGTTGTCATGGCGTACCGAGACTGCTCAACGCGGCTAATCGTTAACAAGGTGGTGGGGAAGCGCATCCCAGTCAAGCGTTCGGTCCGTCAGGGTTGTCCTCTCTCACCGTTATTGTTTTGTTTGTACATAGAGTCCTTTTGTTTGAGTGTCATAGAGAATGACTGTGTCCGTGGGTTTAAGCTGCACGAGGTTGAAGTCCGACTGTTGGCTTATGCGGACGATATTGCCATTTTTTGCGCGGACTCTGACAGCATAGCAAATGCTGTCAAATGCGTTACTAACTTCTGTGCTGCAAGTGGCAGCGCTGTAAACTGGGGAAAATGCCTTGGCTTTTGGCACGGTGACTGGGCAGAAACCCCAGACAGTTTTGCCAGCATAAGGTTTGTTACGACACCGGTGAAATACTTGGGTGCCCCCTCGAATGCTACAAAGACAGCGACTCGTACTGGAGGAGCCAAGTGGATAACCTGCGGGAAAGAGTGAACAAGTGGAATGGCTGGAATTGGTCTATGTTTTCTAAAGCCACAATTTGCAACATATTCTTAGTGAGTAAAATTTGGTATATCTTACAAGTCTTACATTGTTCAAGGGTAAACATCCAAAAATTTCACCGTGTGTTCGCTGTCTTTGTGTGGGAATCGTCTTGGGAAAGATCGAGTCGGACCAATTTATTTCTTCGAGTGCGAAATGGAGGACTCGGCTTGTCGCATTTGTTTTTAAGACAGGTAGTCAATCGATTTTGTTTCTTTAGAGACGTCGACAACACATTCCTTCGCACTGTCTGTCAACTTCGCCTGGGGCAACACTTGCCTAACATGGTTGTATCAACCTGCAGCGTACCTGGTGGTGTTTATGGCTTTCTCCGCGAAGTTGTACTTTCTTGTAGGTTTCTGTCAGTGCGGTTTTCACTGGAATACTTGAGTCAAGTCCGACGAAGAAAGTTGTACAAGGACCTATGTGATGTGTTTTTACCAGTGCCTTTGTATCGGTCCCTTTACAATGTATGCCATGGCCACACTGTACTAAAGCGCGTCAAGGCGATGAAAATATCGCCAGGTGCTAAGAATTTCTTTTTTAAATTACATACCGGTACGCTGACCGTCAAAACCTGGATGGCTGCAAAGGGGTTTTACGTTCCTTGGGGCACGCATTGCATAATATGCAGAAAGGAGGAGACAATTGAGCATGTATTCATTGACTGCTGGGATGCTGTTTTTCTTTGGGACGTGCTCCAGCGCACGATCAAAAAATATTTCCCCATTGATGCATATGGCATCCGCTATTTGCAAATACAAAGTGACGATGGTACCCCATATGATATGATAATGCTTATGGCTCTTCATAGCATTTGGAAATCCAGGATGGCAGCCATGCACTTTGATGTAGATGCACGAGCACCCACCCAGTACTTCAAAGAGTATATAAGAAATTTTGTGGATGAACCAAAGTTGGAGGAATTCCCCCCAGAATGGTTGCCGCGCGTCGAATTACTATCGACGATAAAAACATTTTAACAGATGCGTGGTCACATCGTTTGAGCCACGGTTTTTACAATGTTTTGGATTGTGTTGTGTATCATTTAATATGTGTATTGTTTACGTGAGCCGAAAACAGGCAATAAAGAAAAAAAAAAGTCGGTAGCGTGGCCGAGCGGTCTAAGGCGCTGGTTTAAGGCACCAGTCTCTTCGGCGGCGTGGGTTCGAATCCCACCGCTGCCACACTTTTTCCTTTAAAAATGCGTTCCTTGAAAAAGGCGACGATTAACCGGAGCATGCGCAAAACTGTCGGTAGCGTGGCGGAGCGGTCTAAGGCGCTGGTTTAAGGCACCAGTCTCTTCGTGGGCGTGGGTTCGAATCCCACCACTGCCACACTTTTTCCTTTAAAAATGCGTTCCTTGAAAAAGGCTATGATTAACCGGAGCATGCGCAAAACTGTAGGCAGCGTGGCCGAGTGGTCTAAGGCGCTGGTTTAAGGCACCAGTCTCTTCGGGGGCGTGGGTTCGAATCCCACCGCTGCCACACTTTTTCCTTTAAAAATGCGTTCCTTGAAAGAGGCTATGATTAACCGGAGCATGCGTAAAACTGTCGGTATTCCACTTCCGGCTTTCGAGCGATACGGTCGCGGAATGTTCGGCTCCGACGGAGCGGTATCAGCGGCCCGACCGGGCCGCGGTGACAGGGTTTTTGCGCCAAGCGCCGACGATTATCAGGTGATTTTGCCCAATCTGCCTTCCGGACGCATCGCTGCGAATACCGTTTTCATGCATGGTGACCCGAGAGCCCGGCCTTACCGCGTCGAAGACTACAGGGACACTTTGGCCAAGCTTGGTGCGCTCGACGACGTTTTGGCGTTGGGGGCGTATCAAATGAACCACGTATGGGCTGTGACACTGACGAGTGCTGAGGCTGCTCGGAAGTTGCTCTCCGCCATCGATGTGAAGGTAAAGGATCGCCCATGTTTGCTCATTGACCCAAATAACCGCGAGGTTCGCTTGAAGCTTCACTGGTTGCTGCACGGCGTGACCGACGAAGACGTGCGTGTTGCCTTGACTCCCTACGGGAAAGTGTTCGAAGTGAAACGGGAGAAGTGGCGAGCACCGGGCATCACAGAAAAGGGCTCAACGACGCGGTCTGTGGGTCTAAAGCTGCACTCCGACGTCAAGGTGGATGACATTCCGCACCAGCTCAAGATTGCCGGAGAGCTGACTCTCGTTGTCGTTCCGGGCCGTGCACCGTTGTGCCTACGGTGCAAGAGTACCGGACACATACGTCGCGACTGCCGAGTACCCCGCTGCAGTCGTTGTCGCCGCTTCGGCCACGATGACGCCGACTGCGCGAAGACATATGCCAGTGTGACCGGACCAGCGCAGGAAAGTGATGCACTGGAGCACCTCATGGACGAAGCAGACTCGGAAGAAACAGCAGGAGTTAACCCGAACTCTGCTGTGGAAGATGGGTCGTCATGCCGTCAAGAAGAGGGCGTGTGTGAAGCACCAGGTAAGCCCGACGCCGGGCTTCCATACGAAGGCGTAGGCGAAAGTAGTGAAAAGGTGGATGCAAGCAGCACCGGCGACACGTGTCTTGGCTCAGCAGACGAGACCCCCTCCGAGGCTGAACCGATGACTGGGATTGAAAGCGACAGTGGCACTGTGACGGGGAAGCGTCCCCGTGACGAAGGGAAAAAAGACAAGGGCACCACTGCTGCCTCGCCGGACGAACCACCCGCCAAGACGACTCCCGCTCGGCGGCCTACCATCCGGCCACGGCCAAACATTTCGTCGGAGCGCAAGACGGCGGAAACGCCGCCTTCGCCAACTTAAGGACTGTATTGGGACAAGGCGTTCAGGAAGGAAATGCAGTTGTAAGGTAAGCGCCATGCCCCTGGGTTTTTCGTAGCCTTACAATGATGCAAATAGAAAATTCAATCCGTGTGGCCACTTTAAATGTGCGTGGCCTGGCCTCACGGAGAAAACAATGCCAGCTTTATCGGCTAGTAACTGATCTCGAACTTGACATACTGGCAGTCCAAGAGACTAAAGTCCATGGTGACGTTGAAACTGGGGGCATGGTGCGCCAATTCTTGCCGCGGTATTCTGCTATAGTTAGCCATGCCATTGGGACTTCTTCCGGTTGCGTTTTGTTGGTCAGACAGAGTCTGGGTGCTAAAGTAGAAGCCTCAACGTCATGTCCGTCTGGTCGGCTCATTGTTTGTGATCTTTTGTTTTCGGGGTTGGAATGGCGCGTAATATGCTTGTACGCACCGACTGTCACTGACGAAAGACGCATATTTTTCGAACAACTAAAGCAGTATACCACATGTAATAGGCTCCTAATCATTATTGGCGATTTCAACTGCGTCCTTTCAGCCAAAGACAAAACTAGCGAACGACATTACAGGGATGCAAGTACGGCTGTCTTAAGCGATATAGTAAGAGAACATGGTTTGGAGGATGTGGCCGAATGTCTCGGTGGTGGCCGGACTATGCAGTACACCCACTTTCAGGCAGCCAGCCATGCCCGACTAGATAGGGCGTACGTGAGTGTAGAATTGGTACCGCTTTGCAAGGCATACCGTGTTAACGCCGTTTCATTTAGTGACCACTGCTTGGTTAGCTTTGTAGTAGCTAGCACGAAAGAAGCGAAAAGGGCCTTCGAGTGGCAACTATGGAAATTGAATTCGAATCTGCTGAGTGATGAAAAATTTATGGAGGAAGTAATGACGGAAGTTGAAAAAATGAAAGTTCGCAGTAAAAAGACGTTTAGAGAAAAATGGGAGAACTTCAAGCAGGTCGTTAAATTGAAAGCTTTGGAACGCTCGAGCGCTATAAGCAGAGAAAAAGGAGCAGAAGAAAAGCTCATGCGCATAAACCTGGAAAAATTGCTCCTCGAAGAATGTAGATTGCCCGGCATGTTTCTTGAAGATATTCGCGCGCTGAAAAGTAAAATTGAGCGGTTCGATGTCGAAAGATACCGCGGTGCTATGGTTCGGGCAAGAGCCGAGCGACTGATAACGGCAGAAGCACCGTCAAAAAGGGCGTTGGGCTCGGAAAAGTGGCATGCGCGTCGTAATCAGATAACAGAAATTGAACACGAGGGTGAGGTCAGCGATGTCGCAGATGTTATCGAGCGTGCTTTCTTTGAGCACTTCAATGGTCTATTCGCCGCCAGCTCAGTTGATGTCGATCGTTTTAAAAAAGATTTTTTACCGCTGATGCCAAAGCTTGACAATGACACAAAAGAATTATTGGAGGAACCCATTTCGGAAGAGGAAGTTTACAGTGCTATTGAAAGTATGCATCCCGGGAAATCTCCTGGCCCTGATGGTCTGACTTCCGCCTTTTATAAGTGTTTCAAGTTTGAAATAACACCAGTCTTAGCTGACGTTTATAATGAGGCATTCGAGCTGAAAATATTACCCCCGTCCTTTTCATCCTCTCACACTGTTCTTATACCAAAATCGGAAGACCCCGTTGCACTGCGCAAAGTAAATTCTTACCGCCCAATCTGCCTCACTAATGGAGATTACAAGATATTTATGAAAATCCTAGCTAAAAGGTTGCAAACAGTCATTACGGAGCTCGTGGGGCCGCATCAGACATGCGGCATTAAAGGTCGAACTATCCTTACGAATATACACGCAGCCCGGAGCATCCTCGAATGTTGCGACGCTATTGGTGCGCGAGTCGCAATGCTGCAAATCGACCTCGAGAAGGCTTTTGACAGGGTGCCTCATGAAATTCTGCTGTGCATCCTAGATTATGTGAATTTAGGGAAAATAATCAAAGAGGGGGTTGTCATGGCGTACCGAGACTGCTCAACGCGGCTAATCGTTAACAAGGTGGTGGGGAAGCGCATCCCAGTCAAGCGTTCGGTCCGTCAGGGTTGTCCTCTCTCACCGTTATTGTTTTGTTTGTACATAGAGTCCTTTTGTTTGAGTGTCATAGAGAATGACTGTGTCCGTGGGTTTAAGCTGCACGAGGTTGAAGTCCGACTGTTGGCTTATGCGGACGATATTGCCATTTTTTGCGCGGACTCTGACAGCATAGCAAATGCTGTCAAATGCGTTACTAACTTCTGTGCTGCAAGTGGCAGCGCTGTAAACTGGGGAAAATGCCTTGGCTTTTGGCACGGTGACTGGGCAGAAACCCCAGACAGTTTTGCCAGCATAAGGTTTGTTACGACACCGGTGAAATACTTGGGTGCCCCCCTCGAATGCTACAAAGACAGCGACTCGTACTGGAGGAGCCAAGTGGATAACCTGCGGGAAAGAGTGAACAAGTGGAATGGCTGGAATTGGTCTATGTTTTCTAAAGCCACAATTTGCAACATATTCTTAGTGAGTAAAATTTGGTATATCTTACAAGTCTTACATTGTTCAAGGGTAAACATCCAAAAATTTCACCGTGTGTTCGCTGTCTTTGTGTGGGAATCGTCTTGGGAAAGATCGAGTCGGACCAATTTATTTCTTCGAGTGCGAAATGGAGGACTCGGCTTGTCGCATTTGTTTTTAAGACAGGTAGTCAATCGATTTTGTTTCTTTAGAGACGTCGACAACCCATTCCTTCGCACTGTCTGTCAACTTCGCCTGGGGCAACACTTGCCTAACATGGTTGTATCAACCTGCAGCGTACCTGGTGGTGTTTATGGCTTTCTCCGCGAAGTTGTACTTTCTTGTAGGTTTCTGTCAGTGCGGTTTTCACTGGAATACTTGAGTCAAGTCCGACGAAGAAAGTTGTACAAGGACCTATGTGATGTGTTTTTACCAGTGCCTTTGTATCGGTCCCTTTACAATGTATGCCATGGCCACACTGTACTAAAGCGCGTCAAGGCGATGAAAATATCGCCAGGTGCTAAGAATTTCTTTTTTAAATTACATACCGGTACGCTGACCGTCAAAACCTGGATGGCTGCAAAGGGGTTTTACGTTCCTTGGGGCACGCATTGCATAATATGCAGAAAGGAGGAGACAATTGAGCATGTATTCATTGACTGCTGGGATGCTGTTTTTCTTTGGGACGTGCTCCAGCGCACGATCAAAAAAGATTTCCCCATTGATGCATATGGCATCCGCTATTTGCAAATACAAAGTGACGACGGCACCCCATATGAATATGATAATGCTTATGGCTCTTCATAGCATTTGGAAATCCAGGATGGCAGCCATGCACTTTGATGTAGATGCACGAGCATCCTCGCAGTACTTCAAAGAGTATATAAGAAATTTTGTGGATGAACAAAAGTTGGAGGAATTCCCCCCAGAATGGTTGCCGCGCGTCGAATTACTATCGACGATAAAAACATTTTAACAGATGCGTGGTCACATCGTTTGAGCCACGGTTTTTACAATGTTTTGGATTGTGTTGTGTATCATTTAATGTGTGTATTGTTTACGTGAGCCGAAAACAGGCAATAAAGAAAAAAAAAGAAAAAAAAAAGCGTGGCCGAGCGGTCTAAGGCGCTGGTTTAAGGCACCAGTCTCTTCGGGGGCGTGGGTTCGAATCCCACCGCTGCCACACTTTTTTCTTTAAAAATGCGTTCCTTGAAAAAGGCTACAATTACCCGGAGCATGCGCAAAACTGTAGGCAGCGTGGCCGAGCGGTCGAAGAGGCGACAGTATCAGTTACGTCGTTTGTTTCTTTAAAATGACGTTGATATCGTCGCTGTCAGGAAACGAAAATTGAATCTGAAGAGCAGATGGACACCATATTTTTGAACTTCCGCTCCAGATACAATATATGTGTGAGTCATTCTGTAGGTACTTCAGGCGGATGTCTTCTCTTTATAAGGAACACAATTGGCATTGTCGAAAAAAAGTGTACACAGTGATAATGAAGGGCGATTAATTGCATGTGATTTTCTTCTTTCCGGCATTAGTTGGCGCGTTGTGTGCGTATATGCGCCAAATAGACAACAAGATAGGAAAATATTCTTCGAAAGTCTTGATACGTATCTATCATGCGAGAAGGCAGTTATACTTCTAGGCGATTTCAACTGTGTGTGTAATGCCGAAGACAGGGCATGTAAAAACTTTGTACGTGACTCTAGTGCCTTGGTATTGGATTCAATGACGCGTGAGCGGAACTTGGATGACGTGGGATATGTACTGGCGCAGGGTACTCACTATACGCATTACCAGCTCAACAGTAAAGCTAGACTTGACAGAGCATACGTGTCTACGTCCCTGCTTCCTATGTGCCAGGGCTACGCAGTGAAGAATGTTTCATTTAGTGACCATAGTCTAGTAATGTTCACCATTAATAAAAAAGAAAAGTCCAAATTCAATTGGGGACTCTGGAAGTTAAATGAAAAGCTACTCGAGGATGAGAAGTTTGTAGAAAATGCTGAAAAGGAATTAAAAGAAGTGGCGAAAGGTGACGCAAGTAGTTCAATTTACACATGGGAGTGCTTCAAGGAAAAAGTAAAAATAGAAGCAATTGGAAGATCAGTTTCAATAAAACGCACTAACCTGAAAAAAGAAAGACAACTGAATGTGAGCTTGATTTTTTGCTATGTCAAGAATGCGCGCAACCAGGAGAGCGCAGTAAAGAAATAAGAAGAGTGAAACAAGAATTAGAAGGCGTAGATACGGAAAAGTACAGAGGAGCGGTGGTACGCGCACGCGCAGAAAGATTATGGTGTGGCGAGGTTCCCACAAAACGTGCCGTCACAGATGAAAAGAGCTACGCGACAAGAAACGAGATAAGGGCGATAGAACACAAAAATGAAGTCACCACAGATAAAACCGAGATTGAGCAAGCGTTTGTGGAATATTTCCAAGAACTGTTGGGAGGCGTCAGAGCAGACACGAGTACGTATAGTCGGCGTTTCTTGTCACTTATGCCGAAGCTTGAGGATGACGTAAAAGCGAGATTAGAAGCACCCATCTCGGTCAGAGAAATCGAAATCACCATTGAAAAAAATGAAAAACGGTAAAAACACCCGGTCCAGATGGACTAGGTGTAGCATTCTATAAGAAATTTAAAAATCTTTTGACAGAAGCTTTGTGGAATGTGTTCGATGAGGCATACGAGAGGAAAGAGTTGCCAATATCTTTTCGGAGAACACACATCGTGTTAATCCCAAAAACTGAAGATCCCAGGAAACAGCTGTCCGTCACATCCTACAGACCCATAACCCTAGCGAATGTTGACTACAAAATATTCATGGGGGTTTTGGCCAGGCAAATTCAAACAGTGATTACAAAAATAGTCGGACCACATCAGGCTTGTGGCATAAAAGGCAGAACAATTATGACGAACATTCATATAGCCCGAAATATGTTAGAATGCTGCGATGAGTTTGACGATAAAGTAGCTATACTACAAATCGATCTCGAGAAGGCATTTGACCGCGTGAACCATGACATACTTTTTAGCATTCTTGACTATGTTAATATAGGGTCTGTGGTGTTGGAAGGGGTCCGAATGGCATACACGGGATGCACTACAAAAATTGTAATAAACAAACAGCTTAGTGATAATATACAAGTCCTATCGAGTGTAAAACAAGGATGCCCTGCATCAGCACTGCTTTTTGCTATCTATTTAGAACCTCTATGCCAGAAAGTGATACAGAATGATCAGGTGCGGGGGTTTCATTTGATGTCCGCAGAGGTCAAAATACTTAGTTACGCCGACGATATTGCTGTGTTCTGCGAAGATCGGGAGAGTATTAGAGAAGCACTAAACGATGTGAAATTCTTCTGTGATTGCACTGATAGTAGAGTCAACTGGAGTAAATGTCTTGGAATATGGCACGGAAATTGGCAGAACACACCATCAATATTTGAAAGCATTACATGGAAGGTTATACCTGACAAGTACTTAGGGGTACCTCTCCAACACTACAGAGACACAACAGAATATTGGAAACAAGAGACAGAGCAACTAAGAGACAAGACAAAAACGTGGGGTGGGCGCGATTTCTCAATGTTTACGAGGTCAACAGTGAGCAACATATTTCTTATTTCACGAGTATGGTATGTTTTACAAGTGCTATTCATGTCACGTGTTGCTGTACAAAAGCTACACAGAGTGATCGCAGTGTTTATCTGGGCGTCCACGTGGGAAAGGACAAGCCGAACAAATCTGTTCCGTTCTGTGAAAAGTGGGGGGCTTGGTCTTGTACACTTGTTCCTGAGACAGATAGTATCTAGGTTTGTTTTTTTACGAGATCAAGATGATCGTTTTTTGAGAACGTTGACACATGTGCGGCTGTCCCATTTTTTGCCTGATTTCATTGTAACCACTGTCAATGGGGTGACAAAAAGACCTAAGGGGTACATGAAAGAAGTGATTGCTGCTGTGGAAATATTGAGAGTGCGATTTTCGATGGAGTATCTCTCTAGGGTTTCGCGAAAGAGACTGTACAAGGACCTTGTAGAAACCATGTTGCCAGAGCCTTTGTATAGAACATTGTACCCTAATGGGCCCGGGGATGACGTCTTGAAAAGAGTGAAGAAGATGCCAATTAGACCATCAATGAAGACATTCTTTTTCAAACTTCACAGCGGCACACTCTCTACCAATCCATGGCTCCGAGAAAAAGGAATATTCGTCCCGTCAGTTGATTGAATTATCTGCAGAAAACTCGAGACAGTTGACCACATCTTTCTAGACTGTACCGATGCAGTCTTTCTCTGGGACATCCTTCAAAGGACCCTGAAGAAAGACCTGCCAGTTACACAGTATGGCATCCGTTTTTTGCCAGTCATAAATGTAGGCGGTGTGCCCTACGATATGTTCATGGTATTGGTTCTTCACAGTATGTGGCGAACACGGATGGCAGTACGAAACGTAGACTTGAATCCCCGGCCCGCTCGAGAGTACTTCATAGAAAGTGTACAGTATTTGATGACTGCATACGAGGCACAAGATAAGCCAGAGTGGTTGCCATGTTTAGATAAGTTGGTGGGCATAAAGCGTCTGCCTTTTTAACCCCCATGTGCTGGAAGATGTGACAGCACTTTTACATGTGACACTGCACTGTATTCTTATATTGATTTGTACTGTTTGCGAAGCAGGCAATAAAGAAAAAAAAGCGTGGCCGAGCGGTCTAAGGCGCTGGTTTAAGGCACCAGTCTCTTCGGGGGTGTGGGTTTGAATCCCACCGCTGCCACACTTCTTCCTTTAAAAATGCGTTCCTTGAAAAGGCTATGATTAACCGGAGCATGCGCAAAACTGTCGGTAGCGTGGCCGAGTGGTCTAAGGCGCTGGTTTAAGCACCAGTCTCTTCGGGGGCGTGGGCTCGAATCCCACCGCTGCCACACTTTTTCCTTTAAAAATGCGTTCCTTGAAAAAGGCTATGATCAACCGGAACATGCACAAAACTGTCGGTAGCGTGGCCGAGCGGTCTAAGGCGCTGGTTTAAGGCACCAGTCTCTTCAGGGGTGTGGGTTCAAATCCCACCTCTGCCACACTTTTTCCTTAAAAAAATGCGTTCCTTGGAAAAGATTATGATTAAGCGGAGCATGCGCGAAACTGTCGGTAGCATGGCTTAGTGGTGTAAGGCTCTGGTTTTAGGCACCAGGCTCCTAGGGGGCGTGGGCTCGAATCCCACCACTGCCACACTATCATATTTAAATGCGTTCCTTGGAAAAGGCTACGATTAACCGTAACATGCGCAAAACTGTTGGTAGCGTGGCCGAGCGGTCTAAGGCGCTGGTTTAACGCACCAGTCTCTTCGGGGCGTGGGCTCGAATCCCACTGCTGCCACACCTTTTCCTTTAAAAATGCGTTCCTTGAAAAAATCTATGATTAAGCGGAGCACGCGCACAACTGTCGGTAGCGTAGTCGAGTGGTCTAAGGCGCTGGTTTTAGGCACCAGTGTCACAAAACGAGCGCTCATAAAAGGGCGCGCCGCCAAATTCTCGCAATGAAGCGCGGGAGAGACGCCGCGAGGTCAACGAAAAAAAAAAGAAACAAGCATCCAAGGAATCGCCGGGCGCGCGACCCTCTCTCCTCGGGAGGCTCCCCTCGGAAGGCCACATCAGCGGCTTAGCAAGCACTCGAAATTTCTAGATGGAAAGGGGCGTGGTGATGCCGGGTTGAGTCATCCGTCGCGGACGGCCTTCGAACCGTCTCGCCCTCTCCCCAGCCTTCGCTGCGTATCGCGCCGACGAAATGATGAGAACTTTCTGGAATGTCACCCGGAAGGTATTTAACCGAGCAGCGGAGATGAGAGATCAGGAGAAGACGGAAGTTAGCGCCAGCGTGCGTAGGGTATTCCGCCGTGTAGTCGGCGAAGGTCTTGTCCGTAGTGACAAAGCAGGAGAAGAAGATGATTTCCACCTGAGGGGTGACAACTCGAGCTACAGGCAAGAGTGTGTGTTTACCGCTATCGAGCGAAGACGCGTGGCAACAGCTGCGTGTGTGAAGGCAACGTGTTTCCAGCGAAGAAGTTTGAAGCTTGGCGAGGGGCCACTTGAAGACGCGAGGTTTCCTGGAAGAGAAATTTCGGGGGCAGCGGAACGACAACAACGCTGGACTTTGAGTGGGTGATTCTCGGAAGAGTATCATCCAGACTTTTGGTTCCAAGAACTTCGGACTGAATAGGTTTTCTATCTCTTTAGTCTTTAAGTGTCTTGGTTGTTTAATGCATGCGACTGCATTGTAGTGCGTATTGCTGTCTGTGTCCGTTGTTTCGAGTGTGGCTGATTGTACTGTGTAGTACGTTGTTTAATTGGTGACATATTGTATGCAACTATTGGGGAGTGTGCATTCTTGTGTATTGTTTTCGATCTGCCATTATTGAGAATATAATTTTGTTTGTTTATCAACTCTCGGCTCTGACTTGTTCTTTGGGCCTCAGCCGGCGTCCGCTGGCGCGCCAAAAAGGACCACTTTTAAATTGTCCACGCTTTCGTGGTGCGGTTCGGGGGGCCAATACTTCGGCCCTTGAAATTAGCCTGGCGATCGCCTCCCTAATTAACGGGACCTGTGACAATTAATCTGGGTTCCGCGACGAGGACCTTTTTGTGCACAGTGTGTTCCAAAGTGGTGAGAAAGAGCCTTGAGTTGTTGATCGTGCTATCGGAACGATTTTGTGCGTTGCTCAGTGTTCTCGTTAGCAAGTGCAGGAGAGTGTTCCGATAGACGGATTTAGGCAGATACATTTTGCACGCGGCAAGGTTTTATTTGCGAGACACAATGGACCTCGAAAATTTTGTAGCTCTTGGTGAGAAGATGGGTCTTTCTGGCGCCGAACTACGGAAGTGGGTGACGCAGAAGGAGAAAGAAGAAAAAGAGTGGGCCAAAGAAGAAAAGGCAGCTGAGCTGGAAAAAGAAAGGTTGGCGGTCGAAAGAGTCAAAGCGGAAAAAGAGGCTGAGTTGGAAAGAGAGAGGTTGGCAGCTGAGAGGGCCAAGGAAGAAAAAGCAGCTGAGCTGGAGAGAGAGAAGTTAGCAGCCGAACGGGCGAGAGAAGAAAGAGAAGCGAGGGAGCGACAGCTGAAAGAAGAAAGAGAAGCTGAGATGGCTGAAAGGGAACGGCAGCGGCAGCACGAGATGGAACTCGAGCGGCTCGGTTTGCAACAGCGAAGTGAAACTCCCGTCCAAGCTAGAGTTTAAAGCAGCGAACGGGAAGATCATGGCTTCCGCTTGAACCCAAGCAAGCTGCTCGTAGCGTTTGATGAAAGGAAGGACGACCTTGACGCGTACCTTCACAGATTTGAGACGATTGCAAGGAGCCAGAATTGGCCGGAACATCAATGGGCAACTGCTTTGAGTACTTGCTTGAGTGGTGAAGTGCTCAGTGTGTACGGTAGGCTGACGCCGACCGATGCAGCCAACTATGCAAAGGTGAAAGCTGCTTTGCTGAAGCGATTTAGATTTACTGTGGAAAGATTCCGGGACAGATTTCAGACAGAAAAGTCAGCTGATGGTGAGACGGCTACGCAGTATGCCGCCCGACTATGCCATTATTTCGACAGATGGATTGAACTTTCAGGGACAGCGCAGGAGTACGATGAGCTTAGAGAGCTCCTAATTAGAGAACAATTTCTTCCAAGTTGCCACCCAAGCCTGTCGCTGTACTTGAAAGAGAGGAGAGCTAAGTCACTTGAAGACATGCTTGAGTTACCTCATCAATTCTTGGAAGCGCAAGATGGCACTAATTTGGCCAAGGTCAAGAAGGAGTGTCCCGAAGATTTGAAGAAATCGTCTGCCAAAGAAAATAAGCGCGCACCGGAGAGCATTCCGCGATGTTTTCTGTGTAACCGAGTGGGTCATCGCGCGAAAAACTGTCGAACGATCTTTTCGAGCCCTACGTTATTAAAATGTTTCAAGTGTGGTCAGACTGGGCACAAAGCAAACGCATGTCGTAACGGAGGGAGTCAAACTCACCAGGTATCCTGTGTGCTAGCTGCACCGAAATCCGATGATAAAGCCGTCACCGATGGATTCGTAGAGTTGAAAAATGGGGAGAAAATTTCTATTGTGTGTGCTGTAATGACAAACAGCCAACCGGTGTCACGAAGGGAATGCCAACGCTGCCTGGAAAAGTTGCGGGCAGGAAGATTACGGTGTTAAGAGACACCGGTAGCTCCACGGTTATCGTGCGGAGAAATTTGGTACGGGAAAGTGAGTTAACCGGCAAAACGAAACCAGTTTGCCTAATTGACAGTATGGTTCGGATGCTTCCCGAAGCAGAGATCGACGTTGAAACCCCGTACTTCAGCGGAAGGTTACCGCTCTATGCATGACGACCCCCCTGTACGACCTCGTCATCGGAAACATCGACGGGGCGCGAGGGCCGAACGAACCAGAGCGATTGGGAGATGACCCTAAGATGGAGCCTTCGCCAACCCAGCGACCGAGAAATACAGTGGAGGAGCATCCCGTGACGGATCGCACTCGAGCCCAAGGTGAAGCCGCGGTGCAAGATACAGTGAATGACAAGATGATCGTGTTGAATGATTTCACGTGCTGGGCAGCGGGACTTAAGTCGGCTCGACCTCAACTGACCGACAATGTAAAGATGACGGAGTCGGCCAGCCAGGCCAAATGTCGGGACATGGACAAGCGGGTGAATAACCGGACAGGATCGGTTGAGCGTCATGACCCGCTAGCAGTGTCGGAAGTGACAACCATGGCTGAGACGCCGCCTCAGATACCGTCGTTGGGAGGGGCTCACCGGAACAAAACGAGCAAAAAACAATAAGAATAGATCGAGAGAGCACCGCAAAAGAGGGCGCAAGCGCCGCTCGAAATAAACCAGATAGGTGTCGAAGTCGATTTGGAATGTGTTTGACAGTGCTATATGTCAAGTTAATGTGATTGTTTTTCTGTGCCACAACTGTATGTCGAGTGAGTCCAAATGTTTGGTACGGTGATGTGATGTATAGTAATGATGTGAGTATAGTAATTGTTGTAATGAGAGAACTTTGTACATTTGTATTGTCTGGAATATGTGATTGAGTGTTGTACTCATGTACCTGTGGTTATATTTCTTGTGTGTAAGATTGAATTACAATGGACAATTGAATAGAGTGATCTATTGTGAAAGTGACGTGTCATGATCTACGGACTAGGTTATAGCCTTTGAGAGTGTGGGGCTGTTCGCGCTCGTTTGTGTGGTTTTGAATATTATGAGATAATATTGTCACGGGGTCGTGACGTGGCCGAAGACAGGAAACTTCGTGTTGGGCTTTAACTGTTTATTTGGGCGAACCTGTACCCGGTAAAGGGAAAGTCTAATTACAGCAGCAGTCTTGCACAGATAGCAGTCTCGGACTGATAGCGGCGAACGCAGCGTCGGCCTTCGATCAACAACTGACAAGCGGCGAAGCGCGCCCGCATTTATACTCTTGCCGCCGAATGTTCTAGCGTTATCGCTGGCGGTGGCGTAGGTTCCAGAACAATCTGTACCGTTCGCACAGTGGGCGTGATCTTATCGAAATGATCTACTACAGTCCGGAACCTTCTAGAAAACTGCAGGCGCGGTTTGCGCTGAGAATCGTCTGGTGTTTTGGGACGATAACAAAAACTTGGAAAATGGAACGTGGCATTGCCCCCCTCTGAAAAAGGGCATCGTCCCGATGCTTTAACTAAAGATGAAAGTACAATAATAATGCAAGAAAGTACAATGAATAAATTACGATACAACGATAATACAAAAAAACGGGTTCAGTTTGTTAACGCGCATGAAACGGCTTGAGGCGCGCGACATGGACGACTTCAGGTCACGATCGGCGTCGTTGAGAGTTCGTGATGCCGTCAGGGACAACCTCGTAATCAAGTGGGCCGAGACGTCGAACCACCCTGTACGGTCCGAAGTACCGTCGCAGAAGCTTTTCACTTAGTCCACGTCGGCGTATCGGAGTCCACACCCAAACACATTCACCGGGCTGGTATTCCACGAAGCGTCATCGAAGGTTGTAACGGTGGCTGTCGGTCGTCTGTTGATTCTTGATACGGAGACGCGCAAGTTGTCGGGCTTCTTCGGCGCGTTGAAGGTACTCGCTCACATCGAGGTTTTCTTCGTCGGTGACGTTGAGTAACATGGCATCGAGCGTCGTTGCCGGGCTCCTTCCGTAGACCAATTTGTATGGAGATATCTGCGTCGTCTCCTGCACCGCCGTGTTGTATGCGAAGGTCAGATACGGAAGAATGGTGTCCCACGTCTTGTGTTCGACATCGACGTACATTGACAGCATGTCGGCGATCGTCTTGTTAAGCCGCTCGGTGAGGCCGTTGGTCTGTGGGTGGTACACTGTCGTCCGGCGGTGGTTTGTTTGGCTGTATGCCAAGATCGCTTGAGTTAAGTCGGCAGTGAATGCCGTTCCTCTGTCGGTGATAAGGACCTCCGGGGCGCCGTGACGTAGGACGATATTTTCGACGAAGAACTTAGCTACCTTGAATGCACTGCCTTTTGGCAAGGCTTTTGTCTCGGCGTAGCGGGTGAGGTAGTCGGTAGCTACCACGATCCACTTGTTTCCGAAAGCCGACGTCGGGAACGGCCCCAGTAGGTCCATACCAGTCTGCTGGAAAGGTCGGCAAGGTGGATCAATTGGCTGCAGAAGTCCCACTGGCCTTGTCGGTGGTGTCTTGCGTCGCTGACAGTCCCGGCATGTTGTCACATAACGATTGACGTCGGAGGTAAGACGTGGCCAGTAGTACCTTGCTTGTATCCTCGCGAGCGTGCCAGAAACACCGAGGTGCCCTGCCGTCGGATCGTCGTGCAGGGCCTCCAGGAGTTCTGGTCGCAGAGCTGAAGGCACCACAAGGAGGTACTTAGCTCGAAGCGGTCAAAAGTTTTTCTTTTGTAGAAGACCGTTTCGTAGAATGAACGACGCAAGTGCGCGCTTGAATACCTTCGGGACTTCGGCGGTCCTGCCTTCGAGGTATTCTATTGGGGCCTTAAGTTCCGGGTCGGCCCTCTGTCGTTCAGCGAAGTCGTCGGTAGTTATCGTTCCTAAGAAGTAGTCGTCATCCGGCTCGTCGGGTAGCGGTTGGTCGACAGGCGCACGAGAGAGACAGTCGGCGTCGGAGTGTGTTTTGTCGGACTTGTAAACGACAGTAATGTCATATTCTTGAAGTCTCAGGCTCCATCGTGCGAGGCGACCTGAAGGGTCCTTCAAGGTGGCTAGCCAACACAATGCGTGGTGGTCGCTCACAACTTTGAAGGGTCTGTCGTAGAGGTAGGGGCGAAATTTCGACGTAGCTCAGATGATGGCGAGGCACTCCTTTTCTGTTGTGGAATAATTCGCTTCTGCTTTGGATAGCGATCGGCTGGCGTAACTAATAACCCTTTCAAGTCCGTCAGCCCTCTGCACAAGAACGGCGCCAAGACCTACGCTGCTTGCGTCAGTATGTATTTCTGTCTCAGCGAATTCGTCGAAATGGGCAAGTAACGGAGGCGTCTGGAGGCGATGTTTAAGCTCCTGGAAAGCGTGTTCCTGCGGCGTTTCCCACTTAAACTCCACGTCGGCCTTGGTAAGGTTAGTGAGAGGATCGGCGATGCGGGCGAAGTTTTTCACGAACCGCCTATAATAGGCACACAGGCCCAGAAATCGGCGCACGGCTTTCTTGTCACTGGGCGGCGGGAAGTCGGCGATGGCGCCTGTTTTCCCGTGGATCGGGACGAACTCCAGACTTGCTGATAACGTGCTCCAGAAACAAGAGCTGCTCATACGCAAATCTGCACTTTTCTGGCTTCAGTGTGAGTCCGGAAGTCTTGATGGCTTGAAGTACAGCTTCAAGGCACCGAAGATGCTCGTCTAAACTCGAGGAAAACACGACGACGTCGTCCAAGTAAACAAGGCAAGTCTGCCACTTCAATCCTGCCAGTACTGTATCCTTAACGCGTTGAAAAGTTGCAGGCGCTGAGCAAAGGCCGAAGGGCATCAACTTAAACTCGAAGAGGCCGTCCGGTGTTATAAACGCCGTCTTCTCTCGGTCTCTTTCGTCGACTTCGATTTGCCAATAGCCAGTCTTGAGGTCAATTGACGAAAAGTACTTGGCGTTATGGAGCCGATCAAGTACGTCGTCTATTCGTGGGAGAAGATACACGTCCTTTCTTGTGATTTTGTGCACTGCACAGCGAGAGTCACCATTAACGGCCGTATTTATCCTACAGACTTCGTAGTCCTACAGCGTTGCTCAAGAGATGTCATCCTTGGCATGAACTTCTTATGCCTCCATGGTGCTGTCATCAACCTAAAAACAAAGTCGATAACGTTATCCACAAAAGAAGCACTACCGCCGCGCACGCCATCAGAACACCATGCCTTGAATGTGCTGGAAGAACAAGTCACCATTCCGCCTCGCTCAAACGTCATTATTTCAGTCGGCGCTCCTAAATCACCTGTCTTGGAAGGCGTCATTGAAGGCAGTCAGCATCTGTTGGTCACCCGAAATATTTGCGTCGCAAGAGGAATTGCAGAGCTGCGGGGAGGTAAAGCAATGGTTATGCTCACGAATTTCAGCAATGAGTACAAACATGTGAACAAAGAAACAACGGTCGCATACATCGAAAAAATTGTCGAAGCCACCAGTGCTTTAGCCCTCGCCGATTCTGCGGAACCTGCTCAGAGGAACCAAGCCCCTCCCATAGCTTTCGACGTCAATCCCAGACTTCCGAACGATAAGCAAGAACAGCTCAAGGCCCTGCTCCTGCAATACAAAGATTGCTTTTCGTCGTCATCGAAAATTCGGCAGACCCCAATCACGAAACATCGCATCAAAACCAAAGAAAATGCCAGACCACTCCGTCAGAGTCCGTACAGGGTTTCGACGCGAGAACGTGAGGCCATGAAGAGACAAGTTGATGAAATGCTGCGGGATTACATTATCCAGCTGCCCCAGAGTCCATGGGCATCCCCCGTGGTGTTAGTGAAGAAAAAGGATGGGACCCTACGTTTCTGCGTCGATTATCGCCGCCTGAACAAAAACTTGGGAAATGGAACGTGGCAATATTCTTAAAGTGGGGGGGCAGTGTCACAAAATGAGCGCTCAAAAAAGGGCGCGCCGCCAAATTCTCGCGATAAAGCGCGGGAGAGACGCCGCGAGGTCAACCAAAAAAAACAAGCATCCAAGGACTCCCCGGGCGCGCGACCTTCTCCCCTCGGAAGCGTGGATTCACCGACGGGCCTCCCCACATCGGCGGCCGAGCAAGCACTCGAAATTTCTAGATTGAAAGGGGCGTGGTGATGCCGGGTTGAGTCATCTGTCGCGGACGGCCTTCGCACCGTCTCGCCCTCTCCCCAGCCTTCGCTGCGTATCGCGCCGACGAAATGATGAGAACTTTCTTGAATGTCGCCCGGAAGGTATTTAACCGAGCAGCGGAAATGAGAGTTCAGGAGAAGACGGAAGTTAGCGCCAGCTCGCGTAGGGTATTCCGCCGTGTAGTCGGCGAAGGTTTTGTCCATAGTGACAAAGCAGGAGAAGAAGATGATTTCCACCTGAGGGGTGACGACTCCAGCTACAGGCCAGAGTGTGTGTTTACCGCTATCGAGCGAAGACGCGTGGCAACAGCTGCGTGTGTGAAACTGACGTGTTTCCGGCGAAGAAGTTTGAAGCTTGGAGAGGGGCCAATTCAAGACGCGAGGTTTCCTGGAAGAGAAACTTCGGACGCAGCGGAACGACAACAACGCTGGAGTTTGAGTGATTTTCGGAAGAGTATCATCCAGACTTTTGGTTCCAAGAACTTCGGACTGAATAGGTTTTCTATCTCTTTAGTCTTTAAGTGTCTCGGTTGTTTTTTGCATGCGACTGCATTGTAGTGCGTATTGCTGTCTGTGTCCGTTGTTTCGAGTGTGGCTGATTGTACTGTGTAGTACGTTGTTTAATTGGTGACATATTGTATGCAACTATTGGGGAGTGTGCATTCTTGTGTATTGTTTTCGATCTGCCATTATTGAGAATTTAATTTTGTTTGTTTATCAACTCTCGGCTCTGACTTGTTCTTTGGGCCACAGCCGGCGTCCGCTGGCGCGCCAAAAAGGACCACTTCTGAATTGTCCACGCTTTCGTGGTGCGGTTCGGGGGGCCAAAACTTCGGCCCTTGAAATTAGCCCGGCGATCGCCTCCCTAATTAACGGGACCTGTGACAACTAGTCTCTTCGGGGGCGTGGGATTGAATCCCACCGCTGTCGCACTTTTTTCTTTAATAAATTCGTTCCTTGGAAAAGGCCATGATTAAGCGGAGCATGCGCAAAACTGTCGGTAGCGTGGCCGAGCGGTTATAGGCGCTGGTTTACGGCACCAGTCTCCTCGGTGGCGTGGGTTCGAATCCCACCGCTGCCACACTTTTTCCTTTAAAAATGCGTTCCTCGAAAAAGGCTATGATTAAGCGGAGCATGCGCAAAACTGTCGGTAGCGTGGCCAAGCGGTATTCCACTTCCGGCCGCGATAGCGAGCGGACGCGTTTGGAATGGGCTCCGTCGGAGCGGTATCAGCGGCCTTTTCTGGCCGCGGAAACAGGGTGATAGCTGCCTCGGATAACGAGTATCGCGTTGTTCTGCCTAGTCTGCCTTCAGGACGTCTGGTTTTTCATACTGTTTTTGTGCATGCGGATGTGAGGGCACGGCCCTACCGTGTAGAAGACTTCAGGGATGCGCTGAGTGATTTGAAACTGCTCTCCGAGGTTACGGCCTTGGGGGCGCATCAAATGAATCACGTTTTGGCCGTCACGTTCAAATGTGCCGAAGCTGCGAAGAGGCTGCTGGAAAAAGCGGAAGTGAAAGTGAAGGGCCAGCGTTGCCTCCTCATCGATCCATCGAACCAGGAGCTTCGGTTGAAGCTGCACTGACTCCTGCCTACCGTACCGGACGACGACGTGCGAGCGGCCTTCCTGAACTATGGCAGAGTGACGGACATTATCAAGGAGCGGTGGAAGGTTAGTGGTGTGGCTGACAAAGCATCAACGACGCGACATGTGACGATGACACTTAAGGCGGGAGTCAAGCCAGAAGATTTACCCCATCAAATAAGGATTGCTGGTGAGCTGGCTCTTGTGGTGGTGCCGCGAAGGGCACTGCTATGTCTTCTGTCCAGTGCACTGGACACATTCGTCGAGACTGTAAGGTACCACGTTGCACAATGTGTCATCGCTTTGGACACAACGAGTCAGAATGCGTGCGTACCTACGCTAGTGTTGCAGGGCCCGTGGGAAGCGACGCCACTTCGGAGCTCCTAATAGACGAAGCAGATTCCGAGGCAGCAGCGAGGGGGGAGGCAGAAAGTGCCACGATGGACAGCGTGCCAGCTGAGCAAATCTCAGGTGAGAGTGCTCACGTAAAGTCTACGAACCTCAAAACCGAAGATACATTGTTGGTGAAAAATGATTCCTCAGAAGCACTGCAGACGCAGGAGGACAAAAGCAACGTGACAGAGGAGGTCAACAGGGAAGTAGTGGAGGAAATGGACATTTCCAAGGAGGGCACCACGACGAATAAGCGATCACACGAAGGCGCCGAGGGAGAGAGCGAATCTACCGACCCAAGCAGTCGCGGTGAACCTCCAGCAAAAGCAACCCCTGTACGTCGACCGACAGTGCGGCCACGGCCGAACATCCCACAGGATCGGAGGCTGACGGCGACGACGATGGCGCCGCCACCGCCACCGGTCACGTAGCAGTAAGCTGTGTGCGCCCTGACCTATGTTGCGGGCCCCAAGGTCATGTGTAGATAGGAGCATAAGCCCATACTCTGGGTCTCTCTTATAAATTATTCTAATGGCGCTGCCAGATAAATCCTTGCGATTTGCTACACTCAATGTTCGAGGGCTTGCGGCGAGGAGAAAACAACGACAGTTGTATAGACAGGTGATCGAACACAATTTAGACATCATTTCCATACAAGAAACCAAAATTGGAAGTGATGATGAGACCAAGAGTATGGTGCTACCTTTCATGTCAATGTACTACACGGGTGTGAGTCACGCCATAGGGCAATCCGCGGGGTGCGTTCTTTTTGTGCGCCAACATCCGGGCCTTGAAGTGAGGGGCGTGATGTCAGACTTGGCGGGGCGCATGGTTTTGTGTGATTTTCGATATGGTTCAGTTGATAGGTGAGTGATATGCCTTTATGCTCCTAAATTGCTCGACGAACGAAGACATTTCTTCGAGAGTGTCAGAAATTACTGCAACGTCGAAAGGAACCTGGTACTGATGGGGGACTTTAATTGTGTACTGGCAGCGCGTGATAAATCAAGTGGTACAGCGTATAAAGACGCCAGCACGACTGAGCTTCGCGAATTAATTGATGAATACGGGCTTGAGGACGTGGCGGACTGCTTGGAATGCGACCGCATTGCGCGCTTCACGTATTTCCAAGCAGCCAGCCACGCCCGACTAGACAGAGTGTACGTTCCGGCAGAATTGATAGCACTTGAGCAAGAATATCGCGTGCAGTCAGTGTCATTCAGTGACCACTGTCTAGTCATGTTCGATGTTAATAACAAAGTGAAAAACCGAAATAATTTTGCGTGGGAATTATGGAAACTTAGTGCTAAAATTTTGGAGGATGATGTTTTCTGTGAGAAAGTGTTAGCCCTGCTCGAAGAGATAAAGAACCAGACAAACGCAACAATATGTGAGAAATGGGAAACATTTAAGCAAACAGCTAAATTAAAGGCACTTGAACGAGCCAGCGCTTTAAAGCACGAAAAGAATAAGTACGAGGAAAACCTGCGGCAAAGCTGGCAAATGCTAACCTATGAAGAAAGCCTCTCGCCTGGGACGTTCAAAGACGGCATTAACACACTGAAGCAAAAACTTGAGCAGGCTGATATTGAACGCTATCGGGGGGCGTTGGTGCGAGCTAGAGTATAAGCAACGATAACAGGTGAGGCGCCAACTAAAAGAGCCCTCGCAAAGAAAAATAGTGGGCCCGCCGGAACGAGATTCACGAAGTAGAACAAGACGGTGTTATCTTATCTGAACAGAGCGGCATCGAACACGTGTTCACAGCGTTCTACAGAAAGCTGTTCACGCGTTGCCCGGTGGACGCGGAAGGTTTTGAGACGGAATTCATGCCTTTAATGCCAAAGAATGACGATAGCTCAAAGGAAATGTTAGAGCGCCGTATTACGGCCGATGAGATTGCGGTGGCGATAGACGATTTGAAACGTGGGAAATCTCCCGGGCCCGACGGGCTAGGAGCCGATTTTTATAAGGCGTTCAAGTACGAAGTAGCCCCTATACTGGCTGACATTTTAGACGATGCATATGAGCGCAAACGACTACCACCTTCATTCCTGTCCACACACACAGTTCTTATCCCGAAAACAGATGATCGCGACACAGTAAAGCGGGTAACAGCATATCGCCCTATCAGCTTAGCGAACGTCGACTATAAGATATTCATGAAAGTGTTGGCTAAAAGACTGCAAACAGTAAAGAAAGATATTGTTGGACCACACCAGACGTGCGGTATCAAGGAACGGACCATTTTCACGAACATTCATACGGCGAGAAGCATACTAGAGTGTTGTGACGTATTGTGCAAGAAGGTCGCGATTCTCCAGTTGGATCCGGAAAAGGCGTTCGACAGGGTACCGCACGACATACTATTTGCCATTATAGAGTACGTGAACGTAAGATCTGTTATTATGGAAGGTGTCGCAATGGCATACAGGGGTTGCACGACAAGGCTGATAATAAATAAGTCAGTAGGGGAGCTTATCGAAGTGCAGCGGTCGGAGCGCCAGGGATGCAAACTATCGCCGTAAATTTTTGCTTTATATATCGAGCCCTTGTGTCTCAGCGTAATACGGGCTAACTGTATCAATGGCTTTAAAATGCAGCAAGCGGAGGTAAAACTACTTGCTTATGCGGACGACATCGCGGTGTTTTGTGGAACCACGCCAGTATCATGAAAACTGTGGAAATTGTGAAGCGTTATTGTGTTACTAGTGGCAGTGCAGTTAACTGGGGCAAGAGCCTCGGAATCTGGCATGGAGCATGGACAATGAAACTGAGTACCTTTGCCAACATTCAATGGGTTTCCACTCCCACGAAATACCTAGGCGCCCCTTTAGAGTTTTACCGTGACAGTGAACCATACTGGCAGAACCAAGTAGCGGAAATGCGTGGAAGGACTGAGAGGACAAAAGGCTCGGAATTGTCCATGTTTGCACGTACCACGGTGTGTAATGTGTTTTTCATTAGTAAACTTTGGTATGTGTTGAGTGTTTTGCACTGCTCACGCATTAACATACAAAAGCTCCACAGAATTCTGGCTGTTTTTGTTTGGGGATCGATTTGGGAGAGGAAGAGCCGCACCAACTTGTTCTGACGTGTACGTGATGGAGGTCTTGGCCTGTCGCACTTATTCCTGAGGCAAATAGTGAACCGGTTCTGCTTCCTTAGGGATGTGAAGGACCCTTTTTTGCGCACTGTATTACAGCTCAGACTTTGCAAACTTGTGCCGGACTTTGTGGTATCCACCGAATGTATTAAAGGCGGGGTTTTCGGTCTTTTGAAGGAGGTTGTTTGAAGGAGGTGATGGCTTATAAGTTCTTGCGTGCTCGACTCTCATGCGAATATCTGGCGGGAGTGAAACGAAGGAAGCTATACAAAAATCTTGTGGATATACTACTCCCCGTGCCTTTGTATCGCACAATATATAGCGCCAAGTCTGGAAGTGATGTCCTGAAGCGTGTCAAACATATTTATGTAGCTCCAGGAGCCAAGTCCTTTTTCTTCAGATTGCACACCGGGACACTAGAGGTAAAAACATGGCTACAGGAAAAAGGAATGTATGTACCATGGGAAGTGCACTGTTTCTTATGTAGAAAGCCCGAAACCATTGAGCACGTCTTCTTAAAATGCTGGGAAGGCGTGTTCTTCTGGGATATATTACAAAGAACGCTAAAGAAAGACCTCCCTTTCGACCCACAAGGAATTCGTTACCTAACTGTGGACAACGAAGAAGGTGTCCCGTTTGATGCTGTTATGCTACTGGGTTTGCACTGCATATGGAAGGCCTGCATGGCCGCACGATATGTAGATATACATGCAAGATCGGCACAAGAGTACTTCCGAGAATCAGTGGGCAGGTTCCTGGAAGCACATACATCTTTAGATCCGATACCTGAATGGGTATCGAGCCACTCATGAACATCAGACGATTTTAGCCATCACACGCCAGCCAAAGTTTGGTTGCTCCTTTTACCCATGCCCATTTATGTATCTATGTCTTATGTGCCTTGCATTATTACCTTTGATCCCTGACTGAATTTGTGTTTCTATGTGTACGTCTAAGCAGGGAATAAAGAAGAAAAAGCGTGGCCGAGCGGTCTAAGGCGCTGGTTTAAGGCACCAGTCTCTTCGGGGGCGTGGGTTCAAATCCCACTGCTGCCACACTTTTTCCTTTAAAAATGCGTTCCTTGAAAAAGGCTATGATTAACCGGAGCATGCGGAAAACTGTCGGTAGCGTGACCGACTGGTCTAAGGCGCTGGTTTCAGGCACCTGTCCCTTCGATGGCGTGGGTTCGAATCCCACCGCTGCCACACTTTTTCCTTTAAAAATGCGTTCCTTGAAAAAGGCTATGAGTAAGCGTAGCATACACACAACTGTCAGTAGCGTGGTCGAGTGGTCTAAGGCGCTGGTTTTAGGCACCAGTCTCTTCGGGGGCATAGCCCCACGACGGTGGTCTAGTGGCTAAGGTACTCGGCTGCTGTCCGCAGGTCGCGGGATCAAATCCCGGCTGTGGCGGCTGCATTTCCGATGCAGGCGGAAATGTTGTAGGCCCGTATGCTCAGATTTGGGTGCACGTTAAAGAACCCCAGGTGGTCAAAATTTCCGGAGCCCTCCACTACGGCGTCTCTCATAATCAAATGGTGGTTTTGGGACGTTAAACCCCACAAATCAATCAATCTTCGGGGGCGTGGATTTGAATCCAACGCTGCCACAATATCATATTTAAATGCGTTCCTCGGAAAAAGCTACGATTAACCGGAACATGCGCACAACTGTCGGTAGCGTGGTCGAGTGGTCTAAGGCGCTGGTTTTAGGCACCAGTGTCTTCGGGGGCGTGGGTTCGAATCCCACCACTGCCGCACTTTTTCCTTTAAAAAATGCGTTCCTTGTAAAAGGCTATGATTAAGTGGAGCATGCGCAAAACTGTCGGTAGCGCGGCCGAGTGGCCTAAGGTGCTGGTTTTAGGCACCAGTCTCTTCGGGGGCGTGGGTTCGAATCCCACCGCTGCTATACTTTTTCCTTTAAAACGGCGTTCCTTGAAAAAGGCTATGATTAACCGGAGCATGCGCGAAACAGTCGGTAGCGTGGCCGAGCGGTCTAAGGCGCTGGTTTAAGGCACCAGACTCTTGGGGGCGTGGGTTCGAATCCCACCGCTGCCACACTATCTTATTTAAATGTGTTCCTTGGAAAAGGCTACGATTAACCGGAACATGCGCACAACTGTCGGTAGCGTGGTCGAGTGGTCTAAGGCGCTGGTTTTAGGCACCAGTCTCTTCGGGGGTGCGGGTTCGAATCCCACCGCTGCCACCCTTTTTCCTTTAAGAATGCGTTCCTTGAAAAAGGCTATAATTAACCGGAACACGCGAACAACTGTCGGTAGCGTGGTCGAGTGGTCTAAGGCGCTTGTTTTAGGCACCAGTCTCTTCGGGGGTGTGGGTTGGAATCCCACCGCTGCCCCACTTTTTTTCCTTTAAAATGCGTTCCTTGAAAAAGGCTATGATTAACCGCAGCATGCGAAAAACTGTCGGTAGCGTGGCCGAGCGGTCTAAGGCGCTGGTTTAAGGCACCAGTCTCTTCGGGGGTGTTGGTTCGAAATCACCGCTGCCACACTTTTTCCGTTTAAGATGCGTTCCTTGAAAAAGGCTATGATTAAGCGGAGCATGCACAAAACTATCGGTAGCGTGGCCGAGTGGTATAAGGCGCTTGTTTACGGCGACAGTCTCTTCGGGGGTATGGGTTCGAATCCCACCGGTGCTGCACCTTTTTCTTTAAAAAATGCGTTCCTTGAAAAAGGCGATGATTAACCGGAGCATGCGCAAAACTGTCGGTAGCATGGTCGAGTGGTCTAAGGCGCTGGTTTTAGGCACCAGTCTCTTCGGGGGTATGGGCTCGAATCCCACCGGTGCTGCACTTTTAACTTTAAAAAATGCGTTCCTTAGAAAAGGCTATGATTAAGCGGAGCATGCGCAAAACTGTCGGTAGCGTGGTCGAGTGGTCTAAGGCGCTGGTCTTAGGCACCAGTCTCTTCGGGGGTATGAGTTCGAATCCCACCGGTGCTGCACTTTCTTCTTTAAAAAATGCGTTCCTTGAAAAGGCGATGATTAACCGGAGCATGCGCAAAACTGTCGGTAGCATGGTCGAGTGGTCTAAGGCGCTGGTTTTAGGCACCAGTCTCTTCGGGGGTATGGGTTCGAATCCCACCGGTGCCGCACTTTTTCCTTTAAAAAATGCGTTCCTTGAAAAAGGCTATGATTAACCGGAGCATGCGCGAAACTGTCGGTAGCGTGGCCGAGCGGTCATAGGCGCTGGCTTAAGGCACCAGTCTCTTCGGGGGCGTGGGCTCGAATCCCACTGCTGCCACACTATTATATTTAAATGCGTTCCTTGGAAAAGGCTACGATTAACCGGAGCATGCGCAAAACTGTCGGTAGCGTGGCCGAGCGGTCCTAGGCGCTGGTTTAAGGCACCAGTCTCTTCGGGGACGTGGGCTCGAATCCCACCGCTGCCACACTATGATATTTAAATGCGTTCCTTGGAAAAGGCTACGATTAACCGGAGCAGTGCGCAAAACTGTCGGTAGCGTGGCCGAGCGGTCATAGGCGCTGGTTTAAGGCACCAGTCTCTTCGGGGGCGTGGGTTCGAATCCCACCGCTGCCACACGTTCTCCTTTAAAAATGCGTTCCTCGAAAAGGCTATGATTAAGCGGAGCATGCGCAAAACTGTCGGTAGCGTGGCCAAGCGGTATTCCACTTCCGGCCGCGATAGCGAGCGGACGCGTTTGGAATGGGCTCCGTCGGAGCGGTATCAGCGGCCGTTTCTGGCCGCGGAAACAGGGTGATAGCTGCCTCGGATTACGAGTATCGCGTTGTTCTGCCTAGTCTGCCTTCAGGACGTCTGGTTTTGAATACTGTTTTTGTGCATGCGGATGTGAGGGCACGGCCCTACCGTGTAGAAGACTTCAGGGATACGCTGAGTGATTTGAAACTGCTCTCCGAGGTTACGGCCTTGGGGGCGCATCAAATGAATCATGTTTGGGCCGTCACGTTCAAATGTGCCGAAGGTGCGAAGAGGCTGCTGGAAAATGCGGAAGTGAAAGTGAAGGGCCAGTGTTGCCTCCTCATCGATCCATCGAACCAGGAGCTTCCGTTGAAGCTGCACTGGCTCCTGCCTACCGTACCGGACGACGACGTGTGAGCGGCCTTCCTGAACTATGGTAGAGTGATGGACATTATCAAGGAGCGGTGGAAGGTTAGTGGTGTGGCTGACAAAGCGTCAACGACGCGACATGTGACGATGACACTTAAGGCGGGAGTCAAGCCAGAAGATCTACCCCATCAAATAAGGATTGCTGGTGAGCTGGCTCTTGGGGTGGTGCCGGGAAGGGCACCGCTATGCCTTCTGTCCAGTGCACTGGACACATTCGTCGGGACTATAAGGTACCACGTTGCACGTTGTGTCATCGCTTTGGACACAGCGAGTCAGAATGCGTGCGTACCTACGCTAGTGTTGCAGGGCCCTTGGGAAGCGACGACACTTCGGAGCTCCTGATAGACGAAGCAGATTCCGAGGCAGCAGCGAGGGGGGAGGCAGAAAGTGCCACGATGGACAGCGTGCCAGCTGAGCAAATCTCAGGTGAGAGTGCTCACGTAAAGTCTACGAACCTCAAAGCCGAAGATACATTGTTGGTGAAAAATGATTCCTCAGAAGCACTGCAGACGCAGGAGGACAAAAGCAACGTGACAGAGGAGGTCAACAGGGAAGTAGTGGAGGAAATGGACATTTTCAAGGAGGGTACCACGACGAATAAGCGATCACACGAAGGCGCCGAAGGAGAGAGCGAATCTACCAACCCAAGCAGTCGCGGTGAACCTCCAGCAAAAGCAACCCCTGTACGTCGACCGACAGTGCGGCCACGGCCGAACATCCCACAGGATCGGAGGCTGACGGCGACGACGATGGCGCCGCCACCGCCACCGGTCACGTAGCAGTAAGCTGTGTAAGCCCTGACCTATGTTGCGGGCCCAAAGGTCATGTGTAGATAGGAGCATAAGCCCATACTCTGGGTCTCTCTTATAAATTATTCCAATGGCGCTGCCAGATAAATCCTTGCGATTTGCTACACTCAATGTTCGAGGGCTTGCGGCGAGGAGAAAACAACAACAGTTGTATAGACAGGTGACCGAACACGATTTAGACATCATTTCCATACAAGAAACCAAAATTGGAAGTGATGAGGAGACCAAGAGTATGGTGCTACCTTTCATGTCAACGTACTATACGGGTGTGAGTCACGCAATAGGGCAATCCGCGGGGTGCGTTCTTTTTGTGCGCCAACACCCGGGCCTTGAAGTGAGGGGCGTGAGGTCAGACTTGGCGGGGCGCATGGCTTTGTGTGATTTTCGTTATGGTTCAGTTGAATGGCGAGTGATATGCCTTTATGCTCCTAATTTGCTCGACGAACGAAGACATTTCTTCGAGAGTGTCGGAAATTACTGCAACGTCGAAACGAACCTAGTACTGATGGGGGACTTTAATTGTGTACTGGCAGCGCGTGATAAATCAAGTGGTACAGCGTATAGAGATGCCAGCACGACTGAGCTTTGCGAATTAATTGATGAATACGGGCTTGAGGACGTGGCGGACTGCTTGGAATGCGACCGCATTGTGCGCTTCACGTATTTCCAAGCAGCCAGCCACGGCCGACTGGACAGAGCGTACGTTCCGGCTGAATTGATAGCACTTGCGCAAGAATATCGCGTGCAGTCAGTGTCATTCAGTGACCACTGTCTAGTCATGTTCGATGTTAATAACAAAGTGAAAAACCGAAATAATTTTGCGTGCGAATTATGGAAACTTAGTGCTAAAATTTTGGAGGATGATGTTTTCTGTGAGAAAGTGTTAGCCCTGCTCGAAGAGATAAAGAACCAGACAAACGCAACAATATGTGAGAAATGGGAAACATTTAAGCAAACAGCTAAATTAAAGGCACTTGAACGAGCCAGCGCTTTAAAGCACGAAAAGAATAAGTACGAGGAAAACCTGCGGCAAAGCTGGCAAATGCTAACTTATGAAGAAAGCCTCTCGCCCGGGACGTTCAAAGACGGCATTAACACACTGAAGCAAAAACTTGAGCAGGCTGATATCGAACGCTATCGGGGGGCGTTGGTGCGAGCTAGAGTATAAGCAACGATAACAGGTGAGGCGCCAACTAAAAGAGCCCTCGCAAAGAAAAATAGTGGGCCCGCCGGAACGAGATTCACGAAGTAGAACAAGACGGTGTTATCTTATCTGAACAGAGCGGCATCGAACACGTGTTCACAGCGTTCTACAGAATGCTGTTCGCGCGTTGCCCGGTGTACGCGGAAGGTTTCGATACGGAATTCATGCCTTTAATGCCAAAGATTGACGATAGCTCAAAGGAAATGTTAGAGCGCCGTATTACGGCCGATGAGATTGCCGTGGCGATAGACGATTTGAAACGTGGGAAATCTCCCGGGCCTGACGGGCTAGGAGCCGATTTTTATAAGGCGTTCAAGTACGAAGTAGCCCCTATACTGGCTGCCATTTTAGACGATGCATATGAGCGCAAACGAGTACCACCTTCATTCCTTTCCACACACACAGTTCTTATCCCGAAAACAGATGATCGCGACACATTAAAGCGGGTAACAGCATATCGCCCTATCAGCTTAGCGAACGTCGACTATAAGATATTCATGAAAGTGTTGGCTAAAAGACTGCAAACAGTAATGAAAGATATTGTTGGACCACACCAGACGTGCGGTATCAAGGAACGGACCATTTTCACGAACATTCATACGGCGAGAAGCATACTAGAGTGTTGTGACGTATTGTGCAAGAAGGTCGCAATTCTCCAGTTGGATCCGGAAAAGGCGTTCGATCGGGTACCGCACGACATACTATTTGCCATTCTGGAGTACGTGAACGTAAGATCTGTTATTATGGAAGATGTCGCAATGGCATACAGGGGTTGCACGACAAGGCTGATAATAAATAAGTCAGTAGGGGAGCTTACCGAAGTGCAGCGGTCGGAGCGCCAGGGATGCCCACTATCGCCGTTAATTTTCGCTTTATATATCGAGCCCTTGTGTCTCTGCGTAATACGGGCTAACTGTATCAATGGCTTTAAAATGCAGCAAGCGGAGGTAAAACTACTCGCTTATGCGGACGACATCGCGGTGTTTGGTGGGGACCACGCCAGTATCATGAAAACTGTGGAAATTGTGAAGCGTTATTGTGTTACTAGTGGCAGTGCAGCTAACTGGGGCATGAGCCTCGGAATCTGGCATGGAGCATGGACAATGAAACCCAGTACCTTTGCCAACATTCAATAGGTTTCCACTCCCACGAAATACCTAGGCGCCCCCTTTAGAGTTTTACCGTGACAGTGAACCATACTGGCAGAACCAAGTAGCGGAAATGCGTGGAAGGACTGAGAGGACAAAAGGCTCGGAATTGTCCATGTTTGCACGTACCACGGTGTGTAATGTGTTTTCCATTAGTAAACTTTGGTATGTGTTGAGTGTTTTGCACTGCTCACGCTTTAACATACAAAAGCTCCGCAGAATTCTGGCTGTTTTTGTTTGGGGATCGATTTGGGAGAGGAAGAGCCGCACCAACTTGTTCCGACGTGTACGTGATGGAGGCCTTGGCCTGTCGCACTTATTCCTGAGGCAAATAGTGAACCGGTTCTGCTTCCTTAGGGATGTGAAGGACCCATTTTGCGCACTGTGTTACAGCTCAGACTTTGCAAACTTGTGCCGGACTTTGTGGTATCCACCGAATGTATTGAAGGCGGGGTTTTCGGTCTTTTGAAGGAGGTTGTTTGAAGGAGGTGATGGCTTATAAGTTCTTGCGTGCTCGATTCTCATGCGAATATCTGGCGGGAGTGAAACGAAGGAAGCTATACAAAAATCTTGTGGATATACTACTCCCCGTGCCTTTGTATCGCACAATATATAGCGCCAAGTCTGGAAGTGATGTCCTGAAGCGTTTCAAACATATTTATGTAGCTCCAGGAGCCAAGTCCTTTTTCTTCAGATTGCACACCGGGACACTAGAGGTAAAAACATGGCTACAGGAAAAAGGAATGTATGTACCATGGGGAGTGCACTGTTTCTTATGTAGAAAGCCCGAAACCATTGAGCACGTCTTCTTAGAATGCTGGGAAGGCGTGTTCTTCTGGGATACTTTACAAAGAACGCTAAAGAAAGACCTCCCTTTAGACCCACAAGGAATTCGTTACCTAACTGTGGACAACAAAGAAGGTGTCCCGTTTGATGCTGTTATGCTACTGGGTTTGCACTGCATATGGAAGGCCTGCATGGCCGCACGATATGTAGATATAGATGCAAGGTCGGCACAAGAGTACTTCCGAGAATAAGTGGGCAGGTTCCTGGAAGCACATAAATCTTTAGATCCGATACCTGAATGGGTATCGAGGATCGAGCCATTCATGAACATGAGACGATTTTAGCCATCACACGCCAGCCAAAGTTTGGTTGCTCCTTTTACCCATGCCCATTTATGTATCTATGTCTTATGTGCTTTGCATTATTACTTTTGATCCCTGACTGTATTTGTGTTTCTATGTGTACGTCTAAGCAGGCAATAAAGAAAAAAAAGCGTGGCCGAGCGGTCTAAGGCGCTGGTTTAAGGCACCAGTCTCTTCGGGGGCGTGGGTTCAAATCCCACTGCTGCCACACTTTTTCCTTTAAAAAATGCGTTCCTTAGAAAAGGCTACGATTAAGCGGAGCATGCGCAAAACTGTCGGTAGCTGGCCGAGCATTCCACATCCGGCTTTCAAGTGATACGGTTGCGGAATGTTCGGCTCCGACGAAGCGGCTTCAGCGGCCCGAGCGGACCGCGGTAACAGGGTTTTTGCGCCTAGCGCGGACGATTATCTGGTGATTCTGCCCAATCTGCCTTCCGGACATATCGCTGCGAATACCGTTTCATGCATGGTGATCCGAGAGCCCGGCCTTACCGCGTCGAAGATTACGCGGACACTTTGGCCAAGCTTGGTGCGCTCGACGACGTTTTGGCGTTGGGAGCGTATCAAATGAACGACGTATGGGCTGTGACACTGACGAGTGCTGAGGCTGCTCGGAAGTTGCTCTCCGTCATCGATGTGAAGGTAAAGGATCGCCCATGTTTCCTTAATGACAAATAACCACGAGGTTCGCTGGAAGCTTCACTGGTTGCTGCACGGCGTGACCGATGAAGACGTGGTGTTGCCTTGACTTCCTATGGGAAAGTATTCGAAGTGAAGCGGGAGAAGTGGCGAGCACCGGGCATCACTGAAAAGGGCTAGACGCGGTCTGTGGGACTAAAGCTGCACTCCGTCGTGAAGGTGGATAACATTCCGCACCAGCTCAAGATTGCCGGAGAGTTGACTCTCGTTGTCGTTCCGGGCCGTGCACCGTTGTGCCTACGGTGCAAGAGTAACGGTCACATGCGTCGCGACTGCCGAGTACCCCGCTGCAGTCGTTGTCGCCGCTTCGGCCACGAAGATGGCGACTGCGCGAAGACATATGCCAGTGTGACCGGACCAGCGCAGGAAAGTGACGCACTGGAGCATCTCATGGACGAAGCAGACTCGGAAGAGACAGCAGGACTTAACCCAAACTCTGCTGTGGAAGATGGGTCGTCATGCTGTCTAGAAGAGTTCGTGTGTGAAGCACCAGGTAAGCCCGACGCCGGGCTTCCATACGAAGGCGTAGGAGAAAGCAGTGAAAAGGTGAATGCAAGCAGCATCGGTGACACGTTTCTTGGCTTAGCAGACGAGACCCCCTCTGAGGCGCAACCGATGACTGGGATTGAAAGCGACAGTGGCACTGTGACGGGGAAGCGTCCCCGTGACGCAGGGAAAAGAGAGAAGGGCACCACTGCTGCTACGCCGGACGAACCACCCGCTAAAACGACTCCCGCTCGGCGGCCTCTCCTTCGGACACGGCCAAACATTTCAACGGAGCGCAAGACGGCGGAAACGGCGCCTTCGCCACCTTAAGGACTGCACTAGGACAAGGCGTTCAGGAGGGAATTGCAGTTGTAAGCTAAGCGCCATGCCCCTGGGTTTTTCGTAGCCTTACAATGGTGCAAATAGAAAATTCAATCCGTGTGACCACTTTAAATGTGCATGACCTGGCCTCACGGAGAAAACAATGTCAGCTTTATCGGCTAGTAAGTGACCTCGACCTTGACATACTGGCAGTCCAAGAGACTAAAGTCCAGGGCGACGATGAAACTGAGGGAATGGTGCGCCAATTCTTGTCGCGGTATTCTGCTATAGTTAGCCATGCCATTGGGACCTATTCCGGCTGCGTGTTGTTCGTCAGACAGAATCTGGGTGCTAAAATAGGAGCCTTAAGGTCATGTCCGTCTGGTCGGCTCATTGTTTGTGATCTTTTATTTTCGTGTTAATTTTATTGATATGCAAGTACCGCTGTCTTAAGCGATACAGTAAGAGAAAATGGTTTGGAGGATGTGGCTGAATGTCTCGGTGATGGCAAGACTATGCAGTACATCCACTTTCAGGCAGCCCGCCACGTCCGACTAGATAGGGCGTACATAAGTGTTGAATTGGTACCGCTTTGCAAGGCATACCTTGTTAACGCCGTTTCATTTAGTGACCAATGCTTGCTTAGCTTTGTAGTAGCTAGCACGAAAGAAATGAAAAGGGCCTTCGAGTGGCAACTATGGAAATTGAATTCGAATATGCTGAGTGATGAAAAATTTCTGGAGGAAGTAATGACGGAAGTTGAAGAAATGAAAGTTGGCAGTAAAAAGACGTTTAGTGAAAAATGGGAGAACTTCAAGCAGGTCGTTAAAGTGAAGGCTTTGGAGCGCTAGAGCGTTATAAACTGAGAAAAAGGAGCAGAAGAAAAGCACATGCGCAGAAACCTGAAAAAACTGCTCCTCGAAGAATGTAGAATGCCCGGCATGTTTATTGAAGATATTTGCGCATTGAAATGTAAAATTGAGCGGTTCGATGTCGAAATATACCGCGGTGCTATGGTTCTGGCAAGAGCCGAGCGACTGATAATAGCAGGATCACCTTCAAAAAGGGCGTTGGGCTCAGAAAAGGGGCGTGCGCGACGTAATTAGATAACAGAAATTGAACACGAGGGTGAAGGCAGCGATGTCGCAGATGTTATCGAGCGTGCTTTCTTTGAGCCCTTGAATGGTTTATTCGCCGCCAGCTCAGTTGATGTCAATCGCTTTAAAAAAGATTTGTTTACCACTGATGCCAAGCTTGACAAAATTACGAAAGAAATATTGGAAGAACCCATTTCGGAAGAGGAAGTCTACACTGCTATTGAAAGTATGCTTACGAAGACATCGCCTGGGCCTGATGGTCTGACTTCTGCCTTTTATAAGTGTTTCAAGTTAGAAATAACGCCAGTCTTAGCCGACGTTTATAATGAGGCATTCGAGCTGAAAATATTAGCCCCGTCCTTTTCATTCTCTCACACTGTTCTTATACCAAAATCGGGAGACCCCGTTGCACTGCGCAGAGTAACTTCTTACCGCCCAATCTACCTCACTAATGGATATTACAAGATATTCATGAAACTCCTAGCTACACTCATTACGGAGCTCGTGGGTCCGCATTAGACGTGCGGCATTAAAGGTCGAACAATCCTCACTAATGTACACGCAGCACGGAGCATCCTCGAATGTTGTGACGCTATTGGTGCGCGAGTGGCAATGCTGCAAATCGACTTGAGAAGTCTTTCGACAGGGTGCCTCATGAAATTCTGCTGTGCATCCTAGATTATGTGAATTTAGGGAAAATAATCGAAGAGGAGGTTTCCATGGCGTACCGAGATTGACCAACGTGGCTAATCGTTAACAAGGTGGTGGGGAAGCGCATCCCAGTCAAGCGTTCGGTCCGTCAGGGTTGTCTTCTCTCACCACTATTGTTTTGTTTGTACATAGTCCTTTTGTTTGAGTGCCATAGAGAATGACTGTGTCCGTGGGTTTAAGCTGCACGAGGTTGAAGTCCGGCTGTTGGCTTATGTGGACGATATTGCCATTTTTTGCGCGGACTCTGACAGCATAGCAGATGCTGTCAAATGCGTTACTAACTTCTGTGCTGCAAGTGGCAGCGCTGTAAACTGGGGAAAATGCCTTGGCTTTTGGAACGGTGACTGGGCAGAAACCCCAGACAGTTTTGCCAGCATAAGGTTTGTTACGACACCGGTGAAATACTTGGGTGCCACCCTCGAATGCTACAAAGACAGCGATTCGTACTGGAGGAGCCAAGTGGATAACCTGCGTGAAAGAGTGAACAAGTGGAATGGCTGGAATTGGTCTGTTTTCTAAAGCCACAATTTGTCACATATTCTTAGTGAGTAAAATTTGATATATCTTACAAGTCTTACATTGTTCAAGGGTAAACATTCAAAAATTTTACAGTGTGTTCGCTGTCTTCGTGGGGGAATCGTCTTGGGAAAGATCGAGTCGGACCAATTTATTTCTTCGAGTGCGAAATGGAGGACTGGGCTTGTCGCATTTGTTTTTCAGACAGGTAGTCAATCGATTTTGTTTCCTTAGAGACGTCAACAACCCATTCCTTCGCACTGTCTGTCAACTTCGCCTGGGGCGACGCTTGCCTAACATGGTTGTATCAACCTGCAGCGTACCTGGTGGCGTTTATGGCTTTTCCGCGAAGTTGTGCTTTCTTGTAGGTTTCTGTCAGTGCGGTTTTCACTTGAATACTTGAGTCAAGTCCGACGTAAAAAGTTGTAAAAGGACCTATGTGATGTGTTTTTACCGGTGCCTTTGTATCGGTCCTTTTACAATGTATGCCATGGCCACACTGTAGTAAAGCGCGTCAAGGCAATAAAAATACCGCCAGGTGCTAAAAATTTCTTTTTTTAATTACATACCGGTACACTGACCGTCAACACCTGGATGGCTGCAAAGGGGTTTTACGTTCCTTGGGGCACGCATTGCATGCGTGCCCAAGATTCCGGCGTACCGCAGGGTAGTGTTCTAGGTCCGCTGCTGTTTATAATTTATTGCAATGATATTGTTAATGCTATTACTGATCCGGTTAAAATAAGACTTTTTGCAGACGACTGCATTATTTTCACAGATGTACACTCGCCAGATGAACAGGTGGCTCTCGACACTGCCCTTAACAATATTCTTTCGTGGTGTAACAAATGGGGCATCGTGCTCAATTTCGATAAATCTGTTTGCCTTCGAATTACTAACAAGAAAAATCCCCTTCAGCTTTCCTATTCCTCCAAAAGCCAACCCTTAAAAGAAGTCAGTCAATACAAATACCTAGGTATAACGATAACGAATAAGTTGTCCTGGAATGCACACATTGCCGATGTTTCGTCATCGGCTTTCAGTAAACTGTGTCTTTTAAGGCACAAACTCAGAGACGCCCCGTCGCAAGTGAAGCTATTAGCTTATAACACTTTAATACGTCCAAAGCTTGAATACGCTTGTATTGTATGGGATCCGCATACTAAGTCTAACATATATTCCCTCGAAAAGATTCAAAGACGAGCAGTGCGTTTTATTTACTCAAAGTATGGTCGTGTTACATCAGTTACTGATCTAATGCGAGATAACGAATTCCAGACGCTACAATCGCGGCGCCAGCTTCTCTGTCTAAAATTCTTGGACTCACTAATTAACAATAAACTTGGGCTAGACCCATCACATTACGTTACCCCAGTTTCGACCAGGCAAACTCGTCATTCTCATATCCGATCTTTAACTCCGTATTTTGCGCGGACAGATTTAAGTTTTCATTTTTTCCGAGAACTGTAACAGAATGGAATAACTTGCCTTCTGATTTCCTCCAAACCTTCAATCTTGATGAACCCAATGAACCCAATGTTTTTTTTCGTGAATCTTGACCTCCCTCTCCCTCCCAATATCGCTTGATTTTTTTTATGTTAATCTTCTACTCGCTCTTCTCCTACACAGATGTATTTTAGTCAAGCTGTGTTACTCATGTACTGATCGCGTGCTTTCTTTGTTTTCATGTTTCTCTTCTACTCGCTCTTCTCTTACACAGATGTATTTTAGTGAAGCTGTGTCACTCATGCACTGATATTGTGTTTGTGTTTTTGCCCCTCCTGCTTGGGCCTTTTTGGCCTGCAGTATTTCACAAATAAATAAATAAATAAATAAATATGCAGAAAGGAGGAGACAATTGAGCATGTATTCCTTGACTGCTGGGATGCTGTATTTCTTTGGGACGTGCTCCAGCGCACGATCAAAAAAGATTTACCCTTGATGCATATGGCATCCACTAATTGCAAATATAAAGTGACGACGGTACCAATATGATATGATAAAGATTAAGGCTCTTCATAGCATCTGGAAATCCAGGATGGCAGCCATGCACTTTGATGTAGATGCACGAGCGCCCACCCAGTACTTCAAAAAATATATAAGAAATTTTGTGGATGAACAAAAGTTGCAGGAATTCACCCCAGATTGGTTGCCGCACGTCGAATTACTATCGACGATAAAAACATTTTAACAAATGCGTGGCCACATCATTTGATCCACGGTTTTTACAATGTTTTGTATTGTGTTGTGTAAATATCTGTTAATATGTGTATTGTTTGCGTTAGCCAAAGACAGGCATTAAAGAAAAAAAAGCGTGGCCGAGTGGTCTGAGGCGCTGGTTTTAGGCACCAGTATCTTCGGAGGAGTGGGCTCGAATGCCTCCACTGCCACACGTTTTCGTTTAAGAAATGCGTTCTTTGAAAAAGGCTATGATTAACCCGAGCATGCGCCAAACTGTTGGTAGTGTGGCCGAGCGGTCTAAGGCGCTGGTTATAGCCACCAGCTTCTGCGGGGGCGTGGGTTCTAATCCCACCGCTGCCATACTTTTTCGTTTAAAAATGCGTTCCTTGGAAAAAGGTATGATTAACAGCAGCATGCGCAAAACTGTCGGTAGCGTGGCCGAGTGGTCTAATGCGCTGGTTTTAGGCACGAGTTTCTTCGGGGGCGTGGGCTCGAATCCCACCGCTGCCACACTTTTTCGTAAAAAATGCGTTCCTTGAAAAAGGCTATGATTAACCGGAGCATGCACAAAACTGTCGCTAGCGTGGCCGAGCTGGTCTGAGGCACTGGTTTAAGGCACCAGTCTCCTCGGGGGCATGGGTTCGTATGCCACCACTGCCAGACTAACTTTTAAATGCGTTTCTTGGAAAAGGACATGATTAACCGGAGCCTGCGCAAAACTGTCGGTAGCGTGGCCGAGCAGTTTCTTATGTAGAAATCCAGAAACAATTGAGCACGTCTTCTTAGAATGCTTAGAAGGCGTGTTCTTCTGGGATATATTGCAAGAACGCTAAAGAAAGACCTCCCTTAAGACCCACAAAGAATTCGTTTCCTAACTGTGGACAACGAGGAAGGTGTACCGTTTGACGCTGTAATGCTACTGGGTTTGCACTGCATATGGAAGGCCTGCATGGCCGCACGAGATGTAGATATTGATGCAAGATCGGCACACGAGTACTTCCGAGAATCAGGGGGCAGGTTCCTGGAAGCACATAAATCTTTAGATCCGATACCTAAATGGGTATCGAGGATCGAGCCACCCATGAACATGAGACGATTTTAGCCATCACACGCGGCCAAAGTTTGGTTGCTCCTTTTATCCATGCCCATTTATGTATCTATGTGTTATGTGCCTTGCATTATTACTTGTGATCCCTTACTGTATTTGTGTTTCTATGTGTGCGTCTAAGCAAGCAATAAAGTAACAAAAGCGTGGACGAGCGGTCGAAGGCGCTGGTTTAAGCCACCAGTCTCTTCGGGGGCGTGGGTTCGTATCCCACGGCTGTCATACTAATTTTTAAATGCGTTCCTTGGAAAAGGCTCTGAATAACCAGTGCATGGGCAAAACTGTCGGTAGCGTGGCCGAGTGGTCTAAGGCGCTGGTTTTAGGCACTAGTCTCTTCGGGAGCGTCGGTTCGAATCCCACCGCTGCCACACCTTTTCCTTTAAAAATGCGTTCTTCGACAAAGGCTACGATTAAGCGGAGCATGCGCAAAACTGTCCGTAGCGTGACCGAGTGCTCTAAGGCACTGGTTTAAGGCACCAGTCTCTTCGGGGGCGTGGGCTCGAATCCCACCGCTGCCATACTAATTTTTAAATGCGTTCCTTGAAAAAGGCTACGATTAACCGAAGCACGCGCAAAACTGTCGGTAGCGTGGTCATTCTTCTTCCGGCAGCGCAAGGACGGTCGCAGAATCATGAGCTCCGACGGAGCGGCGATGGCGGCCCGTGCCGGCCGTGGAAACAGGATCGACGGTGAAGATGATAAGGTCTACGAGATCGTGCTGCCTACGTTGTCCACCGGCCGTGTTGTACTGAACACGTTGTTTTTGCACGGCGATGTGCGTGAGAGGCCCTACAGATTCTAGGATTTCCGGAATGCCCTCGCATCAGCTGGTGTGCTTCCTGACGTCGTGGCGTTCGGCGCATACCAAAATGAGCATGTTTGGGTGGTGACCTTGAACACCAGTGAAGCCACCAAGAAACTGGCTGTGGTTAAGTAACTTAAAGTGAAAGGCCGCCGGTGTATCATCTTGGACCCAGAAGACCAGCAACTGAAGCTTCGGCTTCACTGGATGCTTCACGGCGTCTTTGACGATGATATTCACACATTTGCGGCCTTTGGCAACGTCACCGAGGTGACTCTAGAGCGTTGGCGGGTCTAAGGTATGAAGAAAAAGGGCTCAACCACTAGAACCGTCCTGCTGAAATTGAAACCTGGATAAAAAGTGGACGACCTTCCCCACCAAGTCCGAGTTGCAGGGGAGTTGGTCCCCGTTGTGGTGCCCGGATGCGCCATGCAGTGCCTACAATGTCATGGCACGGGACACGTCCGCCGAGACTGCAAGGTGCCCCGGTGCACCAAGTGTTGTCGTTATGGGCATGCGGACGCGCACTGCGTAGGCACCTACGCGGGGGCGACAGGACTAACGAAGGCGGACGACCGGGAGGAAATGATGGATGTCGTCGAGGCAGAGGAGGCGGCTCGGGGCATTGACGAGGCCGCAAAGCAGGCCATACCTCGAGACTCGCTGGCGCCTTCCTGCGTTGAAGCCCCGAAAAGGAACGCCCTGGCGGGCCAAGAAGCGCAAGACGACTCAGCAGGGTCTGTCAACCAACTGGCGGCACAGGTTCTGCCTGCGGCTTTGGGAGTCAACACTGGCAAGGGTGACACACCAACCCTTTCAGAAGCAGCGGGCGATACATCCACGTCATCCGTGTTGACGGTGAAAGCCCTCGAAAGCTCACCAACACCCAAGGTCGGTGAGCGCAAGGATGCCAACGAGCTACCGCTGGAGAAGAGTGGCGTTCAAGCACCGACCAACGGCGCCGCGGCACCCAAACGTCTTCACCCCCCGGCCAGCAATGGGAGTTCTGAAACGACGATGCTTGGGAACGAGGAACCACCAGCAAAGACTTTGCAAGGATGGCGGCCGTCTATTCGACAACGTCCCAACTTTCCGGCTGATAAGCGCGGCGGCAACCTCGAGCCAGTCGGGCAGTCAACAGCTCCGCCGGACGGCACCGCCGGCGACGGTACGGTCTAGCCATGGGCTAGACGCGAAGGGTGAGCGCAACGCTGCGGTCTCCTGTCTTATCTTTAAAATGGCGCCTGCTTTTTCGTTGAATGTCGTCACTCTTTACGTCAGAGGACTGGCAGGTAAACGAAAACAGAGCGAGCTTTACCGTCTCGTAACGGAGCGCGACATTGACGTGTTAGCAGTACAGGAAACGAAAGTTGATGGCGAAGCAGAGACCAGCAGCATGGTGCAACTGTTTGCGTCAAGATTTGTTTTGTTGTAGTTAGCCACGTGGTGGGCACATCGGCTGGCTGCGTACTTTTTGTTAAACAGTTGGCGGGGCTTAATGTGAACGCCCAGTTTTCGTGTGAAGCGGGCCGATGTGCTGTTCTGGACTTTGCTCTGAATAACACCCAGTGGCGGGTCATGTGTGTGCACGCGCCCAACAGGTTTGAAGAAAGGGCACAGTTTTTTCTCGGCCTTGAGCAACGCCTCTGTGTGCGAAAGAAATTAGTAATGCTGGGGGACTTCATTTGCGTCCTGAGCCCGCACGACAAAACAAGCACTCGGAGTTATAGAGATAAAAGTACCGACCTCTTGACTAGTATTCTCGCAAAATGGGACGTCGCGGATGTAGCGGGGTGAATTACAGGCACAAGTGGGGTCAAGTACATGCGTTTTGAAGGCCCTAGCCACGCAAGACTTCACCGCATTTACGTTTCCGTCGACATCCTACCAGAATGCACTAGTTATGATGCCATCGCTGTGTCTTTTTCCGATCACTGCCCAGTCCTCTGCTCTATTAGTATTGCGAAGTGAAATAAGTCATTCTCATTGTAACTGTGGAAATTGAACGATATTCTTCTGCATGACGACATTTATAATCCGGAAGTGAAAGAAGAAATTCGTAAAATAAGCTCCAGCGAAATGATTCACTTTTGGCAGCAGTGGGAACTTTGCAAAGCAAAGCTTAAACTTAAAGCAATAAACAGAGCCACGAGCATTCGGTACGATGTAAAAAAAGAGCAGACTGAGTTGAGGCTGTTGCTCGAGAAGTTACTCATGCATGAGTGCCGAGCCCCTGGAAAGTGGAGTGAAGATATCAGAAAAAGTAAAATTAAAGTTAGAACAGCTGGTTGAAGACCGTTATCGAGGGGCGCTGGTGAGGGCAAGGGTGAAGGCACTGCAGCAGGCGAAATGCCGTCGAAACGCGCTCTAGTTTTGGAAAAAGCCCGCGCGGAAAGAAACTGCGTGCGCGAGATAGAGCGGGGCGGCACCGTATTAACTGATACTAAAGGCATTACAAGAGCTTTCACGGATCATTAGCGCAAGTTGTTCGCATTGCACGACGCAAATTCATTGAGCTTCCAGTCTGAATTTCTGCCGTTGTTGCCCCGTCTGGATGACCAAAGAAAAAGAGAGCTTGGAGCGTGCAATAACTGTGACAGTAGATACGGCCATAGATAAGTTAAACCCACGAAAGTCACCCGGTCCAGACGGTTTCACCGCTGCGTTTTATAAAGAGTTCAAGCATGAAATTATCCCTAGTTTGACAGGAATATTTAACGAAGCCTATAAATTATATACCTTGCCGCCATCATACAGGACGTCCCATACGGTTATCATACCGAAAACAGAGGACTCACGTAAACTGAAAGCTGTCTCAGCGTATCGTCTTATAGCTTTAACAAACGTAGGCTATAAATTTTACATGAAGGTGTTAGCTCGAAGAATACATGCAGTGATGAAGGACATCATGGGGCCTCACCAAACGTGCGGCATCAAAGGGTGCTCCATTGCCCTAAATATTCACAAAGCTCGCAGAGTTCTAGATTTATGTGATTATTCCGATGATAAAGTTGTCATATTACAGATTGATCTAGAAAAAGCCTTTGATTGTGTTGACCATCAAATTTGTTTTCTGTGTTAAATCATGTTAACTTCTGTTCTGTCGGTTCTGTTATTTGCGAGGGAGTGGCCCTGATGTACCGGGACTGCACGACAAGGTTGATTGTGCATAAAAATCTGGGGGCCCCCATTAACGTGCAGCGTTCGGTTCGTCAGGGTTGCCCCCTCAGCCCTTTGTTATTTTGTATATATCTAAAAACGCTGTGCATGAAAATAATCAATGACAAGGGAATTCACAGTTTTCAGTTGCAGGCAGCCGAAGTTAAGCTGCTCGCTTATGCAGATGATGTGGCTATTTTCTCAAGAGATCAAGACAGAATTAAACAGGCTGTTGGTACTGTGCGTGCTTTCAGTCAAGCTACTGGGAGGGGTGTTTACTGGTCGAAGTGTTTGGGGCTCTGGCACGGATCGTGGCCAACGAAGCCCGGCCACGTCGCTAACGTGCCCTGGGCAACAATCCCAGGCAAGTACTTAGGTGTCACGCTTGACACATATCGCGACAGTGACCAGTTTTGGAAAGGCCAAATTGAGGACACACAGGAAAAGGCGGAGAAGTGGAAAGGAGGTGCGTTGTCTATTTTGCCAGAGCAACCGTTTGCAACCTATTTTCTATAAGCAAGCTGCAGTACGGCATGCAGGTAACACACTGTTCAAGGACGAATGTGCAAAGGTTCCACAGAATATTTGCCGGCTTTTTGTTGGCATCAGGATGGGTACGCTGCAGTCATACTAACTTGTTCCGAAGAGTAAAATACGGAGGGCTTGGGTTAGTTCACCCATTTCTACGGCAGCTAGTTAATTGGTTTTTGTTTTTTCGAGACGTCACCGATCCCTTCCTACGCACCCTATGTCAATTGCGACTAGGCAGACATCTGCCGGAATATGTTGTGTCCTCCGAAAAGTGTGCAGGAGGGGTAGGGGGCTGTTACAAAGAAATAGTGGCTAGTGTGATGAGTGAAGAAAACGACAACGACGGAAGTGCGGGGCAAGGCGCGTGTAATGTGCGCGTGAGTGTCAGGGAATCAGCTGATGACCTGTGGTGGCCCATAGAGGTGGCGTGCCACGATTGGGCCACGGGCGACCATCACGTGGCAGTGGGCTTTGTGGCTGGGGACGAGCCGAAGCAGCGGCAGACGGGAGACAGCGGGCCGAAGCGTCGGACGCAGGCTAGCCAGGTTCCGGCCAGGGAACGCGGCCGTCCACGCTGCTGCCGTCCAACCACTAGCTGGGGCGGCATTGCCGGCATGAGTACTGCATCTCGGGGCGCGGCCTGGCCTGCTGTTCTCTTCCTTGCCGAGGGCATCGCGGATCTCGGCGAGGCGTCTCCACGGTCAGCCGTTCGACAAAGCAATGAACGTGGCCTGGCTAATGGTCACGGTTGCGTCGAGCAGCGTGTCTCGGCGCACGCTCTTCGCTGGACGGGCTGGCCATGCCCCGCATGGAGCATCGCGTCTCCGATGCGGGTTGACTGCTCCATGGCCGCACCCATGCCATCAAGCGCCGGTGTCACCAGAGCGTCGCACATGGGCAAGGAACGAGTGAGACGTTCTGCCGGGCGAGACGCGGGAATGCGCAGAGAGGAGACGGAACCGGGCGAGGCCAGGGTGATCCAAGTGCCATGGGAGTTCTGGCTGAATCGAGAATCGCCGAGCGATGCCGAGCCATACCGAGCGACGCGCCAGACTCGGACACGGGCCGCGAGCTCATGAGCTGCAGTGTGCACCCGAGGGTACCTGGCGGTGCCCTGGCCAAGAAGAAGGAACGTGCAGAAAAGAGTGCTCGAGGGTTGAGGCCAGGAAGGCAGAGGAAGCGGTGCGCCGCTCGAGAGGACGAGTTCATGGCAGCGTTCCTGAGCCGGACGTGAGACCCGAACGTGTCGGCCAGCTCGAGTTCCAGTGTGTCTGTTCAAGGTCCAAGGACGGGGCCTGCCGAACGGCTCCTGCCTGGGTGCAGTGGCCGGAAGCAGGTTCGTGGGCGAGGCCTACCGGGTGTGGTCCTCGTGAGCCGTGGCCTGATCCTGGACCTCCGGAGTTGCGACCCTGACTGCTGGGTTGGCCGCGACGTCCGACTCGACGGCGCTGCACACGGTAGCGTATCCGTGCGCCGTCAGCCGTTCCACCCATGCCATGAAATAAAAAGTTCATGTTAATCCTTTCTCGTCCGCTATCGACAAACATAGTGACGAACGTCCCTTAACCATCACAGCTAGTATGAAATTTTTGAGTGTACGGTTTACAAGAGAATACCTTTCTATTATCAAACGAAAAGAACTGTATTTCGCTTTATGCGACATTGTCTTTCATGTGCCGTTGTACAGGTCATTGTACAGCAAAGGCCCAGGCACAAACGTTTTGAAGAGAGTGAAGAAAATGTATGTGCAGCCTGGAGCAAAAAATTTTTTCTTTAAGTTGCATTCTGGTACACTGCCTGTGAAAACATTTTTGGAAGAAAAGGATGCTATTTGCCTTGGGGCACGTATTGCCTAATTTGTAAGTTCACAGAAACCATAGACCATGTGTTTTTACATTGCTTGGAAGGGGTTTATTTTTGAGATGTGCTGCAAAGGGCTCTTACGAAAGAATTCCCGTTGAACCCACACGAGATTCGGTTCTTGAGAGTATAAAATGAAGATGGGCCTCCATTCAACGCAATTACGCTCATGGGCATCCACATGCTGTGGCGTTCAAAAATGGCAGGCTATCATTTTGATAAACATGCATGACCTGCTCGAGCCTACTTCAGAGAGAGCATCCATTGGTTTGTCGAGATTCACAAAGCGGTACTGGAACCACCCGACTGGCTCTCAAGAGTAGAACCACTGGTCACGTTACCAGAATTTTAATCCGACGATACCAGCATCACGCTGGTTGACTGCAAGGTCATCGTATGTACGTGGTTCGTGGAGTGGTTTCACCATCAGTGTTGATTGCGTTGTATGTTATGTACCAAAAACAGGTATTAAAGAAAAAAAAAAGTAGCGTGGCTGAACGGTCTAAGGCGCTGGTTTAAGGCACCAGTCTCTTCGGGGACGTGGGTTTGAATCCCACCACTGCCACACTTTTTCGTTCAAAAAATGCGTTCCTTGAAAAAGGCTATGATTAACCGGAACATGCGCAAAACTGTCTGTAGCGTGGCCGAGCGGTCTAAGGCGCTGGTTTAAGACATCAATCACTTAGGAAGCGTGGGTTCGAACCCACCGCTGCCATACTATTATTTTTAAATGCGTTCCTTGGAAAAGGCTATTATTATCCGGAGCATGCGCAAAACTGTCGGTAGCGTAGCCGAGCGGTTGGCTTTTGTTCTGCGGTCATCTTCACCACCCTTGCTTTTATATGCGAGCCAAGATACTTCTCCTTGTCAATTGACTCCAATTTTGACTTCACTGACATTATATCATTAATAAGTAAGCCTGGAGCTTTGCTTTCCTCTGCTAGTAGTTCTTTCAGTTTTAAGCGTATGGTTCTTTCTTCGTAATACTTTGAGTGTTTATTACATTTCAGCGCTCCATAGATTTCCTATTTATAACTTGTTTATATTTTCCAATTCTCTCTTCACCCACTCCTCCCGAACACTGTCCATAAATATCTACTATTTCAAGAGATTATAGTTTAGTTTTCACATGTGCCACCTACGTCTATTTTTTCGCCTGTTACAAACACTACTAAGCGGTCATCGCTACATGGAATAGGGAAGGCATCGTATTCAATGACAATCAGAATTATTTCCAGTGACACATAGGCGCTATCTACGCGCGCATGACTGCAGCCTTGAAAATGTGTATGCAGTGTTTGTCCTTTACCAATACAATTTTCGACATCTTCGAGATCTAAGTCAAAAAATAAATTTTTAACGCTACTGTGCTTGAGTCGTTCAAAGCGGTTGCACTTGTTTTATCACCGGCATTGACCACACAAATAAAATCTCCCATTAGGATGACTATGCGATCGCATTCACAATAAGTACGAATTTAGTCGAATGTTGCACACCGTTCGTCAACTTTAAGAGGTGCATATAAACAAATCACTCGCCAATTAAGAGAAAAGAAGGCCAAATCCCAAACAACAAACTTTCCGGATGAATCAGACGTGACATTTTGAACAGTGGCACCTAAACTATCCCGCAAAAAGCTCACACACGCTGCCGACCTACCAACTGCATGACTGACACTGGCGGTGTAGCGTCTGGTTAAACGTTGCAGTAAGCTCTCGGTGGCGTCCACGCACTCGACTTTGGTTTCCTGAACTGCAATAATGTCCAGGTCTTGGTCTATGGCTAGTCTGTGGAGCTGAGTCTGTTTCTTTCCGGAAGTCGCTCCTCGTACGTTGAGCGTCGCTGCTTTCACGAACCCGCTCAGCGACGTGATCGATGAGCGGGTCCAAGCTGAGAGCTCTGCACGTTCACCTATTGGGCTCTCATCGTCCAGGGTAGATCCATGTTGTTCAGCATTAGCTTGCTCGGCCATCGTCGCGTTTGAGCGACGACGACCGTTATCGGGCAGCGTTTCGTTTCTTGCCTCCACTGACCACCTTCCGCTGCACTTCTGACTTCTTATGTGTTTGATCGTCTTGAGCACCATTGTCGGAGTTGCGACAGAATTTCGAAGGCGCCATTTCGAATTCCATACTAAGGCTATTCATATCACTATACATACCTTCATTTTCTTGTGTTTCGCTCGAAAAAGTACTGTAAAGCTGAGTTGAGAGTAGTCAAAGTGGCGTTGGCCAGGACGCCGACATTTCCAGGTGTGTATTTTTGCAACTGTGACACGGTGTCTATTGCACTTGCAGGGCGCGTTTGTTCACTCGTCGTTGAAATGAAGTCTGTAGCCACTGAATTTCACAACCTCCGCTCAGCGTTCGTGTCAAGGGCTGAAGAATGTTTGTTACTTTTATTCAGCCCCAGCGCTTCATCCGACGCTGTTAGCTTCTATGGCGTTGCAGGCAACGACGCTCATTCTTATTCCTCTTCATCCAAGATAATTTCACTCAGATTCTCACTCAGAGTCTCAGATTACCACCCTTCAAATCGGGCGTGCCAGCGCTTGCACTCACTTGGGCACTGCAAGCACTATCGAAGTCGTCCAAGAACTACGAGCACTGCCACACTGCATTTGTTACGGCATCGATCTACAAAAATGCAGTCTTGTAGTTGCATGCCTATCACCCGAGTTGTCGATTTGACTCCTTCGAAAACCTGGACTCTCCCTTTGTCATCGGTCACCTACTTGAGGTCGCCGTATTCGTAGAAGGCACATCGAGTAGCGTCCTTTGTAACATCAAGCTCTAGCCAGTGCGATTTCATCTTAACATCTTGCCACGTCGAGTTAATGACAAGGCATACCCCGTCTTTAACTCTGAGAACAGCTGCTATTGTCGGCGCTTTCTTCGCTTGGTAGGTCTTCACCCAAAGAACACAAAGTGAATGTAAAGTTGACTTGCCACTGGCGGGGACCAAACCTGCAACCATCGAACAACGCGTCCGATGCTTTAACAATGTGTCTGACGGACTTGCCGTCCGGGCTTCGTCCTTCAAGGTGGGTTCCCTGGTACATTTAACGACTGGCAAAACAGTTTAGGTGGCTTCCCCGTGTACGGCTTGAGGCACGAACGTTCCGTATTGGACACGTCTTCACGCTGCACTCCGAGAAATGATATAATACAACGTGTATTTGTATAGAAACACCAAATACATAAACTTAGAGCAGTGCAAGTCGTCATGATGATATTGTGAGCTTTCGAGTATTCGGTGGCAACTATATTCACGAGTATTTCGTGCAATGTCCCACGTGGTTCACAATTTCTAATTGTTTGTGAATATTTCTGATTGTAGATGGCTAATGGTCGGTATTGGCTTATAGCCTGTCTTAAAAGTGGTTTGTGGCTGGCTGAGTAAATAAAAATTAACGATGCTGTTTGAAGAGCTATGGTCACAGCTGTCGCAACGAAAGCTCTCTAAAAGCGGAACTGAAGTGAAAATGACACTTCAAGCGCCACCTTGACTTACAGAGGATTTTATAGAATAAAGGTATGACTTATGAGCGATTATACACCTAACCATTCTCCGAAATTTCGTTGATGATTTTGTTCGTGTGTGCAGTAAGTTATTTTTTGGTGCAGCCTTAATGCCTTTTTGGTTGTTCCTGAACTTTCAGTGGGGTGCGCCACTTGACGTAAAGGTTCCGGTCATATTCGTTTTGGGTGAGACCTCACTTCTACGTTGACTTACTTTAGTAGGGCGCGAACGCATGTAGCTGCAAAATATGATTTGAATTTCTCTATTTCTTATCACGCGATGAGAATATTCCCACACCACGTATCGCTTATTAGATCCGTATGTCGAACAATTGAAATAGTACCAAAATACGGCAGAAGTTTCTCGCATATGTCTTTTATAGCATATCGGAAAGAAGTGTAAACTTAGAGACTTGTACTTTTATTGCGATAGCAAATATATGGACATTCTCGGCTGAATTTTGCCGCCGGCATCGCCGTCCCTCACCGCATATATATAAACGTATCTATATATATATAAACGCAAGAAAAGAAATCCCTGAAAAAGACTCCAGCCCGTAGAATCGAACGTGGAACCACTGAGTCGAGAATGCGCGGCGTTAACAACCAAGCTACTAAGAAGGACGTCCTTTAACGTTCAAACGGCAAGCTATTTATATCTACCACTTAACGCTGGTGATGAGCATCTGGAAGGGGGGGGGGGGCTGTCATGTTTTTAGCATTACCAGCAAGATGGCGAATGATAGCGTCCCCTTATTACGCAGTGGGAAGGATCGCACATTTTGGCTGGCCTTTTGCTTTCACCGGAACAATTCTGTTGTACTTACCGGGCGCACAAAGGTCACTCCATCTGTTGCACAGCCTCCGTTCGCGAGAAGAGCGTGCTTTTCAGACACATCGAAGTAACAACTGAAAGGCTTATTCGAGTTAATCTGTACCTGTGCGTATGTTTCGTGCGTTATTTGTGCGTGAGAAACAACGCGTCCGATGATTTAACACTGTGTCTGATGCACCGTCTGTTAGTTGTGATTATTCTTTCGTTGCATATATCATACAAGCCTTCCGTAAGCCGCCTACATGAGCTGTTCGTTTCACGTACCGCCCGCTTTGAAGAAAACTACCTGTAAAGCTGCATCATGGCTCCCAGCCATCGCCACGACTGGTCGTTCACCATCGCGAGCTTTGAAATGTTGCCTGGAGGTTATAGAGAAGCACTAAACAAGTTGTGACTCATCAATCACCTGTCTTACGTAAATGCGATGATAGTGTGGCAAGGTTTCCTGAATAATGTTACAAACTTTGCTCCATGGTAACGGAGGTTTCGTGCGCGGCTTATTGGTCTCCATCTTTATATATAAAGTGAATTATATATTTTAACTCCAACAGTACGGTATACCAGCACGATGTCTTGTATTTCAAACTGTTCCGGTCGTATTTGGCTGCTCTGACTCAGTCAACGTTCGTAAAATTCACCCTATTAAAACTTTATTGACTATATGCGAATGCAATGTAGTGGCAGAAAATTAACTATGTGCTGGCGAAGAAACCATCAGTTACATTATGTCAACTCGAAATGACTGATGCCAGTGGGGACCTTCGCTGTTTCCGTTGCGCCTCTTTTTCAACAAGTTCAAGAAGCTTCCTTCTTTGACGAAATTGGCTTTTGGTTAATTGCATAAGGTTAAGTTACTATAACGAAAAGTATATTTTTTCTCTTTATTATCTGTTTATCGGTCGCACAGTCGCAGTTTTGTTACGTGAGTGCTAGTTTTAGCTTTCCTATCTATTTGTTTTCCTTGATTCTCTTGACTTGTTCGTGTGGTGGCCATGCAGCATACCTAATGCGTATAATCTAAACTGATCATCTCGGCATAAAGTAGACATCCGGCATGGGCTGGCTGAGTGTCGCAAGTGTTCTCTGTAGAAATCAAGCTAACATGCTACTCATGTAAAAATTCGGCAGATCCCACGTACCTGGCAATCCACGTTATGCGAAGCATGCCGAGGAAAGGTTACCGTGTTGAAACTTTTTTATTGAGCGACACATCGTGAAATGACGCTAAATATAGTAAAAATGTTGTACGGACATACTTATGCTGAAAAAATTTGAGATGTTTTTATAACCAGTTGTTTCCACATGCACAACGATGTCAACTGGAACCTGTGCATTAGCCACACCAGAGGCTGGTACGAAGCGCTGATGCTCGCGAAGATGCTGGCCCCGGACACTGCTACATAAATCAACTTCAGCGCATGGCAATTAACCACATCTGACGTTAACCCGACGTGAGAACTGTATCAAAATAGTAAATACGTAATGTATATAAACTTGGGCAGGCAGCACTGCAGCCAATATAACGTTTCGCATAGATTAGTGTCTATTTGAAAAGTAGTTTTGAGACCTGGCGTAGCTTTGTGGTAAAACGCTTCATTGGCGCCCAGAATGCTTGAGTTCGATTCCAGCTGGGACTCGTCGTGTAGACGCTACCGACATCGGATTTTTCTTAACACTCGCGCGTTAAAGTTGCCCACGTGTGTTCTCGTCGTTCCTGGGTAGATACCAAGCGATAATGACCTTTGGCACATACCCGCATACCATAGGCACATACCCGCCGGTGAGTATGTGCTACTGTCTGACGGGACGTGTTTGACGGCGTACGCTAGATAATTGTGACATTATTCATGCCTTGACAAGCACGTCGTATTTGTCAAACCATTTTACCCTGTCATGTTAATTTTGGTTCACACCAAGTAAATGGGATGACCACGAAAGCACCGAAACGTAAGTGGCTAGATAGATAGATATATAGATAGATAGATAGATATATAGATAGATAGATAGATAGATAGATAGACAGACAGACAGACAGACAGATAGATAGATAGATAGATAGATAGATAGATAGATAGATTAATAGATAGAAAGATAGATTAATAGATAGATAGATTAATAGATAGATAGATAGATAGATAGATAGATAGATAGATAGATAGATAGATAGATAGATAGATAGATAGATAGATAGATAGATAGATAGATAGATAGATAGATAGATAGATAGATAGATAGATAGATAGATACGCTCAAAGTCAGCGAAGTTCGCAGAGAAATGCTTCGCAATTAAAAAAGTCGGCTATTAAGTGCGCCAAAATAGAAGTTCAAAGTGTTCAATAACTAGCAATGACACCAAGCTGAAAGTTTTCTCGCCACACTGGGTCGTAAAGTGGCCACCAAAGGCAAGCCTGGTGCGCTGTAACAAATGGCAATAGTATTTTTTTAATATTACTGCAATATAAAACCGAAGAGAGTGTTCAAGTTAGGAGTGCGCCAAAGGCAGTAAACGCAAGAAGGACACTAGCACTCAAGAATGCCGATGGGTGAGTAGTGCCACTACCATATGTCTACGTCAAGGAGCAGACTTAGGATCACCGTTAATCTTTTTTTTTTCGCTGCTGCCTTTCCTCTCAGGCACCCCTAATTCCGGCAAACGCACGACATGTGAAGTACACCAGCGCTCACGAATTCCGATGGTTGAGTAGTGCCACTACCATATATCTACGTCAAGGAACATACATAGGATCACCGTTAATCATCTGGTTTTTTTTGGTGCTGCTTTTCCACTCAGGCTCCCCTTGTTTCGGCAAGCGCACGATGTGTGAGAGGATGGGGAAGTACGGATTTACGCACATCTCTGGGGACTTGCTGAGAGCGGAGGTGAAGTCTGGCAGTGATCGGGGCAAGGGGATGAACGAAATCACGAAGAAAAGACAGCTCGTTCCACTAAGCAAGCATTGTTATTGCTTCTACACACTCAATACCTTTAAAAAGTTTCCAAAAAACGCGGCCACGTGACCCGAAAGGTAAATCGTCCTGGTGTTACGAAAGCCACAGCTTTGCCGCAAACGCGAAGCAATGAAAGCGATAGCGACGAATTGGAAGAGCACGCTCAGAACGACAAGCAGATTGAATTGTGCCCCACGAACGCACAAAACTGTGGGTTCTGTAGGTTCCTTCGCTCTGCTTTGCTTTGCTATCCTAGTTACATGGCACGTACCCCCTTTGGGGATTGGCCAAGAATGCAACGTGGAGACTGGTAAATGTTATTTTAGGTAAGCTATGAAATTTTAAACCAAAAATAAAGAAATGATATGGCAAATATACGTAAAGTATTCCATTTAACTGCAAGTAATATGCTTTTGAGTCTGTATTCTAGACTGTCGTAATAACCTGACGGGAATAATTTAGAAACTTAAGTTTTAACCTAAAGAAATGATGAATAATTTTTAAATACCAGGGTAAAATGGCACTCCTTGAGCATTCATAATTAAATAACATACGTCATCAAATGCATCCTTGTGGCAATACCCCAAGCCTGAGGCACCGAAGTTTAAAATATTTTCCTCTGATAAGGTCCAGCCTATTTTTGTAAAAGGGGTGAATAAAAATCAAAATTTGAAACGAGAATATCGTGCACATGTCAAAAAGTAATGTGCGATATTTTCCAGTTCTCCGCAGAATTGTCACAGGTGTGATATCGTCAGACCAGCTCTGTACCGGTAAAAGCTTAATGGGGGGACACGACATCGAAATCTGGTGATCATCACTTCTGATAGTCGAGAGTGGCTCCACTGGGTTCCTTCGCTGGCGCTATATACATCTTCTTTCACGTTATCTTTTCCAATTTATAAATGTGTGGCCAACAAGCCAAACTATCCACAGTTCCGGCGGAACCAAAATATTTTATTGTTAATGCTATAGTGAGTCTCAAGCAAGTGTGCTTGCAGTAGTTACCAAATGAGTGTTTTGAAAAGGCTCTGAAAGCAGCTCTTCTAGCTTTCGCTGAGATTGTGCTGCGCCTTCCACGCAGGCCTGGCGTTATCCTAACGTTATCGCTGGTGCTTGTTTAGGAGCTCTCATAAGCTTTACCGTCGGCGTCCTTCACGTAACCATAACAAAAGTATCAGAAATTGCGACGATTCTCAAAAATACGGCCCGTTCTGCTCGAGCGTTTCGAACAATTCTTGTAACTAAAACTTTAAAACATCAACATGAAGCACAAACATTGCGTCATTTCTCGCGAAAGAAAACCATGTGCAGATACGAAGCAGCGGGCGCTAACGCTCACGCTGGCAGCGGCGTTGACGCTGGCGCTCATCGCAGCGTTGGGCAGGAAGGAAACCTGGGAAGGCACAAATCACGCAGGGATAAACTGGCGTTTTCTACTGCAACATGCCACTCGCTGCCAATCGGCAATGAGAAACAGACGACTCCAATTGGACACAGAGACTCACAGTCTCATTTTAGTTTTTAACTTTATTTTCAGTTGTTCAACAACGCTCAGGAGAAATCTTCCACCGGCACTGCCTTGGAGGTTCAGATCGAGTGCCTACATATACGGGCGCCCAATGAATCGTTGTGCAGCGTGAGCAGTCAGCTTTTCCAATCGAGGAACTCGCTAGCAGATGCTGCCTGCGTCGGAGTTGTGAGGCGAGAAAGGGGGAATGTAGGAGATGAGAGGGGGAGGGGACGTGCATGCGCAGTATGGTTGGTCACGCCGCACACCGGACTGAGCTCGATCATAAGGTGATTCGCTTCTGATAAACGATGTGGCATTTATCACACATGGTGTTTTGCGTGCAAAACCACCGAATCGATTATGAGGCACCTCTTGGCAGAGGCTCCGGAAATGTGTACCATGCCATCTGATGTTCTTTAACGTGCACTGACATCCACTAACATGCACTGCACCGGCCTTTAGATTACTTCACGATGGCTGCTGGAATCGCCCTCACGACCTTCGGCGCAGCAGAAATCTTTTGTATGTACGGGCTTGTACCGCAACGCTGAATACGGACTACTATTCTTTGTCAATCTTCTCTGGTTGGTCATTTCAAAATACGGCAGGGCTCTCTACACAGGCAGCACTGGCGGAGCAAAGCGGGACATCACGGAGCAACTGGAATACAGTATTTCGTATTCTGCGGTACAGTCAAGGCCAGCAGAAAGGGAGTTCAACGCATTTTTTTTCTTTTATTGCATTCTCTAAAACATCTCATATATCTGAGATTAAAATAGACAAATCAACTTCGCTGAACATGACGAAGGCCACGTTTATTCTTCTGTAGGACATCGTGCTGAAGCTGCTTAAGGAAGCAATTGAGAAGAACCTGGCTAAGGCTAAAGGCTTTCTCATCGACGGCTACCCAAAGGACGTCGAGCAGGGAGACCGTTTCGAGGCTAAAGTAGGCACAAGAGAAATTACCTTCCTACTTCATCCTCATCCAATAAGCCACGCTCATGTATAGCATATACTGAGTAGATTGCATCAATTCATGTAGCGTTAAGCATATATCTCCAATCGTTTTTTTCTCTTGCAAAGGCTAACGCAATGGCAATATAATTAGGGTAACGAGTACCACTTTCTGACGGCAACATCAGAATGAATGAAATAAATTTTATTTGGACCAGGCTCTTTGTGCTTCAGCCCTCTAAAGTGGGTGGCCTCCCGAGTCCAGGTAGCCGTGGCTCGCCGCCGCCGCCCGAGCCCGGTTCGCCTATCGTAGCTGGTCGTCAGGGTCTTGTGTCACCAGCAAAGCTTCCCACTGGTATTCGAATACTTACCCGGCTGACCCACCAAAAGCTGGTCTCCCTGGCAACCTCTTCCTTTAAATAAATGTTTACTCCTACTACTACCACCCGGGATCCGTTTCTTTCTCATTGTTTGCATTTGGCGGTGACGATGGAGAGAGAGAAAAAAGACTTTATTGAACACAATGGGCTGGCAATTTGTTCTCGGATGCTTTAGGTGGTGGCTCGTAGTCCCTGAACTCGGGCGGGATCCTCGGCCTGCCGGACGGCCCAGAGCTGGTCGTTCAGCTCTAAGCTTTGGAGAGCCGCCTCCCAGCAACCGCGATGCCGACGAAGAAAGTTCTCCGCGGCTCCCGCAGCCGGGGTGGCGACAGGAACAAGTGAGCTCGAAGCTCCTTGTGATTTGGTATTGAAGGCTGTAATAGGCGCATCACGATTGGCGGTGTTTTCACGACTGTCATCACCGGCACATTCCCAGAGCATGTGGCTCAGTGCTGCTCTGTGCGCGCTCGTTTTCACATATAGGTGAGGTATAGGATCGGGTAGAGGTGGCGTAGAACGACCGGGCTAGTGCTTTCGAGTAAGCGAAAGCTAATGGCATCGCGCCTGTTTGATTTCTCGTGCGGTGGCGGGAACCTAACCTTTTCGAGCCTATAATGCTGGGTGATGTCATGGAACGTTGTAAGACGATCACTCCATGACCATTCTGATTCTTGTTGCTGCGTGCCTGTCAAAGTGTCTTGATCCAGCTGATGCATCGCCTCGCTCTCGGAGTCAAAGGCAGCGGCCACGTAGTGGGCAGCGGATCGGCGAGTGAGACCTCGAGCCGCGGCGTGGGCCGCCTTGTTCCCCGCGAGCGGAATACTGGTGGGTGCCGGGGTCCATAGGAGGAAAAAAAATGGCAGCATATCCACGGAGTGAATGATGGAGAGTGGGGCGAAGCATTCGTCCGTCTATGCGTCCGTCTGTGTGACCGTCCATGCGTCTGTTCGTGCGCCCGTCCCTGCGTTCGTTCATGCATCTGCCCCTGCGTCCGTTCATGCGTCCATCCATGCATCCGTGTATGTGTCCGTTCGTCCATCTATTCAACACTCCAAGTCCCACCATCTCGCATCTTTTTATCATATATTCCCCATATAGAAGCACCGCCATTCAGTGGACATTCCAAGGACTAAACGAGAGGTGGCACACGCACACTTTCTTACGGCTTGCGCTTCGGGTCTACTTCCCACCTTCAATCACCTTGAGTTCATGGTATATACTAGTTCACTGTATTCATGGCACTGCGGCCCAATTCTCGCTAAACCTTTCTAAAACCAAGAAGGTTACGCCCAGCGAGTATAACTTAGCAACCTTTTCCTGTCAGATGGTGCTCAATGTACATGCCAGTGGCTGCTAATGTGAAATGAGAGACAGGAGGATTCAGCTTTTAATTTCTTACGGCTTGCGCTTCGTATCTGCTTCCCCCCTTTAACCACCTCGAATTCATTCATGGTATATACTAGTTCATTGTATTCATGGCCCTGCGGCTCAACGCTCGCTAAACCTTTCTAAAACTAAGGAGGTTACACCCAGCGAGTATAATGTAGCAACCCTTTTTTGTCTGATTAGGCTCAATGTACATGCCAATGGCTGCTAATGGGAATCGCAGCGTGCGCGTTGACTAAAAGGCGAATGCTCCTGTCTCTGATTCCCCATTAGCAGCCATTGGCATGTATATTGAGCACTACTTTTTATTGTTAAACAACGCACAGAAGAAATCTCTCACCGGCACCACCTTGGAGGTAAAATGTTATACCTATTTCGGGTATGTGCCACTGGTGGTTACGTCCTACAAGGGATGCACAAGCGACGCCATAAAAAGCTTCGCCCCTAAAACCGTTGGAGTTAGGGGTTGTGTGCGCGACTTCGAGTCGCCATCTCCGCACATTCCAAGGATGCGTGCCACTTCCCGCGAGACACGGCCGTGCGCAAAACTGCGGACTGCCGCCTGCGAGTCGCTCATCACGATCTCTGCATGCGGCGCCACGGCGAGTGCTAAGGCTATCGCGGTTTCTTCGGCCACCTCCATGTGTCCCGTCGTCACCGTGGCGCTCGCGAGGCATTTGCCCTGATGGTCAACGACCACAGTTGCGTGGGCTCTTCTCCCTTTGTATCTCGCGGCATCTACGTATACCACGTCCGTACTGTTACCAAACTTATTTTGAAGCTGTCTAGCACGCTCGTTACGCTGTCCGATGTGGTGCGTCGGGTGCATATTCCTAGGAATCGGCGGAACGATCAAGCGGTGGCGGACTGAGGCATGGACCTGCACCTTTTCTCCTCGCTGAGTATGATATCTGATGCCCAGGAACTCAAGGATGTGTTGAAACGTCTTTGATTTTGTTAAGCGTTCGTATTGCGCAACGTCATGGGCCTCAATTAACTCGTCGAGTGAGTCGTGAAGTCCTAGCTCTGGAAATCTTTCGGTGCTCGTGTTGACCGGGAGGCGAATAGTTCTCTTAAAAGCATTTCGTATCATGCAGTAGATTTTTTTCTGAGCCTATCCACTTGAGGTAAGGACAAGCGTATCTTATTCGGCTTATCGCGTAGGCCTGCACGAGACGGATCACGTAGTGTTCGCGCAGACTGTTACGTCTATTCGTGTTACGACGCAAAAGTCTGATCACGTCGTCTGCTGAACGACGGAGTCGGCGCACAGTCTCACCATTATGGCCTTTCGCCTATATGTGTAAACCCAGAATTCTAATTCTGCCTACGTATGGTGTAGAAGTGCCGTATGCCAACAGAACGCGTATTTTGAAGGGTTCCCTTTCCTCACCATGTTAGGTTTTGCAGCCTATACTTGCGGGATTGTAGATTAAAAGTTCGGACTTGGTTGCTGAGCACTCGACGTCTGTTCCTAGCAAGTACTCTTGAAGTTTGTTTACTCTCGCCCGTAGCGTTCTCTCGACGTGACCGTCACAACCTCCTCAGGGAACCCAGAGGGTGATGTCGTCCACGTATATATTGTGACACAACCCGGGTATTTCCATTTTTCTCTGGTAGCCCCAATGACACTAAATTAAAAAGTAATGGTGATATTACGGAGCCTAGCGGGGTGCCCGTCAAGCCCATCCCAAAATCTTGCGATTCGTGGTGGGCAATTACGACACTTTCACGCCTGCTTGCAAGAAAATCACATATTTAATTGTACATTTTTTACCTAGACCCAATGCCTGAATTTGTTTTAGTATTTATTCGTGTTTAACCGTATCAAAGGCCTTTTTAATATTCAGGCCAAGAATCGTCTTTGTGCAGATAGTAGTGTCGTCAACAATGTGGTGCTTTAGCTGAATTAATGCATCCTGCGCGAAGAGATTGCGGTGGAATCTCAGCATGGTGTGCGGGAATGGGTCATGGTCTTCGAGAAAGTCGGTTACTCTAATGAGAACTGCGTGCTTCATGACTTTTCCTACACGTGACGTAAGCGAAATTGGTCTTAGATGATGAGCGCAATTCGCTTGCCTGGTTTAGGTATCATGATAACTTGAGCTCTTTTCCACGCTTCGGGAAGGGAGCCGTCTCTCCAGCACTCGTTGACGTAAGTCACCAATCGGGAGATTGACTCATCGTTTATGTTACGGAGAGCCTTGTAGGTAGCCCTGTCTGGTTCTGGTGTCGACCGGGAGTTAAGTTTGAAAAGGACTGCCCGAATTTCTGCCTCACTGTCTAATCTATCATTGGCGACTCCATCGTAACTGGGTTGTTGGACACTGTCTCCCGTCTTAAAGTACCGGTCTCGTATTGCGGTGAAGATATTAGCACTTTCATAATCTTGCAAAAGTCTCCGAGTTTTGTGAAAGTGAACACCCAGCGCTGCTAGGAGAGTACAACGCGGCGAGCACGCGTTGCGATATATACATGCGCACAGCTGTGGCGGAGAGATAAACGGGAGAGGAGACACGAAGCGAGGCAGCACTGTGCCACCTCCTCCATGCAACCCCACGCTTACAAGAGGAGAGGGGCAGAGTTGTCTCATGAACAGTGGCGGATTCGACGGTCTCCGAAGAACGGACACAGTCCCCAGCATAAGCTGCTTCGCATCTAAAAACTGGATTTGTAACCGGGAATCAAATCATTTTTTTAACTCCATACCGGTACAATACCAGAGAAATCATGTTTGTAGAAAAACGAATGATGTCCATATGTACCTATTTTTAAATGTAATAGGCTAGAAATGACACACCAAGTATCTGTACATTTTCGTAAAGAGGCTTACTTCTGGGACACTTTGCAAAGAATTATCATGAAGAATTTGCCACTGATCCCGTACGACATGCAGTTCCTTAGTATGCATACGCAGATGGGCTACCATTACACGCAATCATGATCATCGGCCTCCAATCTTCGTGGTATTCGATAACGACAAAGTACACCATTTTTTATATGAATGTGTGGTTCACGCGAGCCTTCTTGAGAGGAAACATTCATTGGTTTCTGGAGATAGAAACAACGGCACAAAAAGCACTTGAATGGCTTTGAAGAGTAGAGCCACTGCAGACGTTGTGAAAATTTCAAATTGGCCAGACTAGCACGATGCTGAATGATAGCTGTCGCCACATTTATGATCTGTATTGGGTGTTTTCATATCAGTTTTGTTTGTGTTATGTGTTTTGTGCCAAAGCTATGTTATAAAGAAAAAATTGGCGTGACCAACCGAGTGGTCTAAGGCACCGGTTTAAGGCAACAGTACCTTCGGAGGCATGGGTTCCGATCACATCGCTGCCACATTTATTTCTCTTAAATCTCACTTAAATTTTTTTTCGCCCTATAAGCAAGGAATCTGTTAAACCACAGCACGGCTGTTTCCTTGAGTAGCGTTGCTGAGTAGTCTATGGCGGTAGTTTAAGTCCTTTCGGAAGCGTGGGTTCAAATTCCACTGCTGCCACGTTTCTTTTATGAAAGTCATGTTTACTTAAAGATTCGTTTCGCCTTATTTGCAAGGAACTACTACAAGTGTCGGTAGCGTGGCCGAGCGGTCTAATAAAGAAGAGAAAGCGTGGCCGACTCATAAAGATTGCAAAGACTTTTAACAAGTATCTTTTCATCATTCTTTCTGTAGAAAGACTTAACAGCCCCAATTTCTAAAGCTATAGAGCGAACTTCTTGTTTAAAAAGCTCCCAAGCAGCGAAGATATGAAAACCAACTGAAAAAGATTGCCTCAATGCCATCTGGACGCGATTTATGAATTCCTGATCACAGAGGAGCTTCGCATTCATTTTCCAAAGGGCCCACTGGGGACGGAATTGTTTGTGACGATTTTCGCCAATTTGCGCTATGACAATACAATGGTCTGAGAATGATACAGCTTCGGTGCTGCAGGAAATTTTACGAGATAGGAGTGATGAGGACACGTAAATCCGGTCAAGGCGAGCATGAGAGCTGCCTTGTACTCTTGTATATGCTGTTGCCCGATTCGAGACCCCGATGTCAATTAGTCCTGCATTATCTACAATACCGGATAAAAGCTCACCACTCCTGTCTCTCTTTACAGACGAATTATAACGATCAATAGCTTCACATACGCAGTTGAAATCTCCCATAAGTACCGTGCATCTGTCGACGTCAATTAAATTACGCACTTTTTCAAATAACTCAAGCCGTTTCGGAACATCATTAAACGCATATAGATTGATAATTCTCCATGGCACTCCTTGCAACAAAAAATCACAGCATATATACCTGCCCTCTTCATCAACACTAGTGCACAATGCTGAACAGGGTAGGCTTTTTCTCAGAAACAACCAACAGCCCGCAGATAAACCTTTAGCATGTGAGACACACACATTAAACTGACAACACACATTAAACTTTGCAATCTTTATGAGATGGAATGCGAAATGCCGGGAAAGTACATCAAAGATATTGAGAATATTAAGTGCCAACTACAGAGATATGATGCTGCTCGCTACCAAGGGGCACGTATTAGATCTCGGAACCAGCGCACTTTAAATTCTGAGCAACCGACGCGCCAAGCTTTACTTGATGAGCAACGCCATGCGATTTCTAAAGCTATTCCAGACTTGTACTTTAACGATGTGCTCATAAAATATAACGGAGACATTACTTTGGCGTTCGAAACGTACTATAACAGCTTATTTAGCTCTCCCTCTGATGATCCTGACGCTCACCTCAAGGCTAGTTTTGTTTCTCTTGTGAACCCCTTGAAGGACAGTGATTGTGAAGTCATTAATGGGCCCATTACTACACAGGAAATCGAGCAAGCAATCGACAACTTGCCTTTATTGAAAACACCGGGGCCAGATGGCATCTCAGGCGAATTTTACAAAGCTTTCAAGAAAACGCTTGTTCCTATATTGCTGAATATTTTTCAGATGAGTTACGAGATGGATACACTCCCACAATCTTTTTGCAAAAGTCACACTGTGTTAATACCGAAAACAACTGACAAGGAAAAACTTCGCTTCGTTGAGGGCTACAGACCTATATCGCTTTCAAATGTGGACTACAAAATTTTCGCAAAAGTATTAGCAAATAGGTTGCAATTCGCTATGTCGATCCTCATTGGGTCTCATCAGACATGTGGCATCAGAGGTCGATCCATACAAACCAATATGCATGTCGCTCGAACAATGCTTCAATACTGTCATGGCTCTCAAGACCATCTTGCAATGCTACAGGTAGACCTTGCAAAAGCTTTTGATCGTGTTCGTCATTCCTTCTTTTTTTCTCTTCTCGAACAAGCTAATGTTGGCAAAGTTGTTCCTAAAGGCGTTAAATTATGCTATAATGAATGCTCAACTCGTGTGATAGTTAATGGTCAACTGTCCAAGCCAGTTTCTATTCGCTCTTCTGTAAAACAGGGATGCCCGATGTCACCTTTTTTATTTGCACTTTATCTAGAACTACTGTGCTTAAGCATAATACAGTTGAGTTGCATTCATGGCTTTAGAATATTAGGCAGTGAGGTTAAAGTATTGGCTTATGCAGATGATGTCGCATTCTTTTGCACAGATAAACCAAGTGTCGAAAATGTGGTATATACTATTGAAAAGTTTGGCGTAGTATCAGGAGCTCGTTTAAATGCCTCTAAAAGTTTAGCACTGTGGTTTGGCTTGTGGGGTAGCACACGGAACCACTTTGCAGGGATTAATTGGACAAGAACTCCTCCAACATACCTCGGTGTACCATTGCATGCATATAGATTCAGTGCGCATTACTGGAAGGAACGTGTCCCTAAGCTTGAACAACAGGCCCAGACATTTGTGCCCTATCGACTTTCGATATTTGGGAGAGCTGAAGCTTGTATTACTTTCTTAGCGACAAAACTTTACTATGTATTGCAACTTACTCATTGCGCAAGATTCTATATACAACGCTTTCATCGGATTTTTGCTACATTCATATGGTCTTCGACTTTTGAGCCCATGCGTCGTGATAATATATTCAAGCCAGTTAGTGAGGGTGGGTTAGGACTAAAACACCTTTATCTATGGCAAATAGTGTCCCGATTCTTCTTTTTTCGAGACAATTCCCATCCTGTAATCCGTTCCTTCTTGCAGGTTACACTTGTTGATTGCTTACCAGATTTAATTGTTTCATCCAACTTCTCCGAACGCCCATGCTTGTGGGGATTCATGCAGGAAGTTTACCTCGCAGTTCAGTTGCTTAAAACTCGCTTCTCTGTAGAATACCTGTACTCAGTAACGCGCAAGGTGCTTTATAAAGACCTACTGAGTACACTCTTCCCACCTCCATTGTACCGTTCACTGTACGCCAATCTTCCTGGTCACGATGTGTTGAAGCGAGTGCGCAAAATGTACATTCCACCGAATTCAAAAACATTCTTCTATAAACTCCACTCTGAAACATTGGCGGTAAACACATGGTTAGAAAGAAAAGGTATTTTCATTCCGTCTGTTAACTGCCGTCTATGTGATGTGCCGGAAACGATTGAACATTGCTTTGTTAGCTGCAAAGATGCCATACTATTTTGGGATGTCCTTCAGCGAGCACTGAAAAAACGTTTCGTCATTAATTCTCACACAATACGTTATCTTCTGCCAGCAACACTTGATGAAGTACCATATGATATGTTTTTCCTCATGGGTTTGCACAGCTTGTGGAAGACACGAATGCAAGACCGCAATGCAGAGCCCACCACCTCTTCAAGCGCACACTTCATTCAAATGGCTATCCACCTAAAAAACATCTACGATGAGCTAGACTTTAGACCGGACTGGTACTCCGTCTTAGAGAACCGTTTGACCTCACCCCTTTTTTGTTTGTATAACACGATGTGAAGAACTCTTCATGTGAGGAACTCACGCTGTGTTAGCCATTTAGTGTTTATGAGTAACGCTTGAGCGCTTACTTTGGCGATTTGATTGTACTTTTGTTCGCTTGATATTGTCTTTATTGCCCATGTACTTTAATTAATACCATGGAAAAAAAAGAGAAAGCGTGGCCGAGCGGTCTAAGGCGCTGGTTTAAGACACCAGTCTCATCGGAGGCGCGGGTTCGAAGCCCACCGCTGCCACGTTTCTTTTTTGAAAATCTTAGTCTTTCTGCAGTTTGGTTCGCCCCACTATCAATGGCGTTATCAAACCATAGTACGGTGGTCAGCGTAGGCAACGTTGCCGAGAGTTCTAAGGCGCTGATATAGAGTACCAATCCCTTCGGAGGTCTTACCGGCGGATATAGGATTAGTGATAACGAATATCAGTTTATTTTGACGCAACTGTCAAAAGTACGACTTGTTATTAACACAGTGTTGTAACATAGGGAAGTACAGTCTATTTCACACGTACAGGGGAAATCTCGGAGCGCATGGCATCACGCTGCAGTCGCGCGTCGTCAGCAGCTCACGCATGCGGAGATTCTTAAGGAACGTGCTATTGAACCGCGTGATCTGTGACGGCTGTGCTCGCTGTCCACGTTGTCGGGCATCCTGCTGCGTTCACCATTGCTGCTCTAACTAGGTAAATATTCTGCACTAAACGTTGCCCAACTACTTGTTTGCGGTGACATTCAATGACGCGGCTCCCACGAAACTCTTGCTCACCTTGACGGAGCTCCAGGTGAAAGGATGGCGCTGCGCCGGCGTAATTGTTTGATATGTGGGGCTTAACGTCCCAAAACCACCATATGATTAGGAGAGACGCCGTAGTGGAGGGCTCTGTGCCAGCGTAGACCCACCGGACCAGCACTTATGGCTTCGAATACACTGGCTGATGCATGGGGTAAGCGAGAAAGTTGTACTACAGACGGTGCTTGCGGCTTTCAGCAAGGTGGTGGAAGTGAGTAGTGGCGTGTCCAGGGCATGTCCGACAATCGCTCAACCAGCAGGATAGAACTCCTGAAGCTAAATAACGGCGTCAAAGTTGAACACCTTCCGCATCAGATCAGCATATATGAAGAAATGACCTGGCTGGTTGTACCTGGTCGGCCGATGTAGAGCTTGCGCGGCCAAGGCACAGGTCACGTACGCCGAGAGTGCAAGTTCCCCGTTTCTCACGCGGCAAACGCTGACTGCGTTAAGACGTACGCCATTTTAACGGGTCCAGCGATGAACAAGGTGATGGCTGAGCACGTCACGGACGCGGCCGAAGGGGAGGACAACACCTAAAATGTTTTTAAGCCCAGTGGTTCTTGTGACGACAGGAGGGAAGGCGTGGGCAGACACACCCAAGGTTCCGGAGGACCTTCAGCATTTGACTGTACTGGTCATCACCCCGTCCGCAGCCGAGCCTGAGCGGGTTGAGTTGGAAGTGGCTTCAGTGGGGGCAGTCGACACAACAGAGGGCCAACTAGAGACAGCAACTGGCAGTGAGGATGAGATATGCGCGATCAGCGCCACGGCGAAGCGTTCTCTAGACGACATGGGGGAACTATATCAAGGCGTAACCCACCAACAGCCAGGAGCTACCTATAAAGAAACCTCAAGGGAGGTGTCTGCAAACACGCTCCCCTTTGAGACTAAGCTGCCTCGGCTTAGTCTCAAACCTAAGCCGAAAATATCTACCGAATGGAGACCAGTAGACAAGGTGAAGAAAAACAGTGCCGGGAAGCAGAATGGTCCTGGAGACGGCTCGCCGAGCGCTGATCGTGTAAGGTCAGCACCGTTCGCCGGGCCTACACCTTTTAGCCAATAAGTCACCATGTCACAGATTCCGCCATTCAGCATGTAGCTACGCTTAACTTCAGATGGTTGGCGGCTGCACGTAGGCGAAGTCTTCTCTTGCGGTTGCTCATGTAGACGTCGACAGCAGTCCAGGAAACTATGGTACACGGAGAAGAAGTGGTCCACCTATAGATATTACTGATATTACTGATAGATATTACGTGGTCGTAAGCCATGTGATAGGAACGCCCACGGGATGTGTTCGTTTTGTGAAAAAAAAACTGCAAGGCCTTCTTGTTCAGTGTATGACCATGCCAGGCAGGTAGCATTGTTTATTACGACTTAGTTTTTTCGCAATTTCATTGAGAATGATATTCATATACGCACCGAAGTGTGTAGAATGGGGTCTCTAGTCTTCGTCTAACCTCTTTGAGCAGGCGACTTGTGATAACAGGGTTGTCTTATTAGAAAACGTCCACTGTGTTTAATGCTCGCGATAGAGTCGGTAGCACTGGTGTTCGTAAGAAGAGCAGTGACGTTCTACTGTGTTTAAATGCTCGCGACAGAGACGTTAGCACGGTTGTTTGTAAGAAGAGCAGTGGCGTTCTAGCCAAGTTAATAAATGAAGGTGTCTTGAATGAAGAGTACAAATTTGTCGGAACAAATCACGAAGTAATGTACACGCGATTTCAAGGCATTAGGCATGTGCGGTTAGCCCACATGTAGGGGGGGGCAAAGTTCCCAGGCCACGCTTCTATAGAAACACATAGGATACTGGACTGCGAACTTTTGACCTGCTCTATACCTATATTTCTAGTTATTTTGCCAAATGCGACGATTTATCGGTGGCGCCAGTGTCATTTTCAAATCACTGTTTGGTTGTGTGATGTATAAGCGAGAAGAAAGAGCATAGGACTTTTAACTGAGATTTATGAAAGCTGAATCCGTGTCAAAGCAGGACTGCATGTTTGTAAGGCCGCACATGCTCCTGTTCACGCGACGTCCCAACCCGCAACGGCTGAAAGGTATCGCGCCGCAGAGGAAGGCCGGCTGCTCGCTCGCTATGCATTGACGTGGCCCCATTGTTTAAAAGAAGTTTCTTCAGACTTCAGTGACGACACAAAATCTTCTAGAAGGAAAGATAACGGAACGCGAAGTGGAACGTGCGTTTTGTCATTTGAACCCCGGAAGGTCTACGGGCGTACTACTGTATACCGGATGCCAAGCCAGCGATAATTTGTTTCAGGCACAGCATGTCTGCTTTTTTTAAGTGTGTTAAAATACAAGAGATCATGCCAGAATGGCGGCCAAGGTTAGAACCTCTGGTAACGCTTAAGCATTTTTAAGTTCACAACACCAGTTCAAACGGGATTTATTGCAGTGTTTGTTCACCTTTGTGATTGTATTTGTTATGTGAGTGTGCAATGATTCCTTTCCACATTGTCGAAGCCAGGCAACAAAAAGGAAAAGTAGCGTAGCCTAACGTTCGGTGCTTGTTCAAGGCACTAGTCTCCAGGGAGGCATGGGTTCGAATACCACCAGTGCCACACTTCTTTCTTGAAAATGGCTTTTATTTAACAATTTGTTTTTACTTCTTGGGGGCAAAGATTTTGTTAAGCTGCAGCTCAGAAGGAATTGTCAGCAACATGTCATGATATTACGACTGCTCGGCCACTGCTACTGACAAGTAATTAATTTTTAACCTTGTAGTAAACAAGAGTGGTCTCAGCGATGTCACTATCGGCATGCGTTCGTGCTTGCTGCGCTTGACCCAGCGCTGCTGACCACTGCCCGTTCTGCAGCATTCTTTGCGAATTCTCCCGCATTCTCTCAGCAACGTGTTTATCTTACCTTCGGGGTACATTACAGAGGAAAACGGATATCCGTAGAGCAATAAAAAGAGCAAGGAACACAAGGCACAATTCATACGAATATATCTAATGATAGAGGCGCAACGATTACTAATTTATCACATAGGAGGTTAGTAAACAGCACGTGAAAGAGAAAGCATAAAAGACGTACATGAAAACATGCATAAAAACGTATATACACACCAATACTACAAAAAGTTCGCTCAACTATAGTTCCAAGTAATAGACCTACTTAGTGTGTACATGTGAAATACTCCTGGAAATCACTAGATTTGATCTGAAAGTAACAAACGTATGTGATATATTCAACGAAAATAACAACAAGAATGGCACGCACATATTTCGTACCTTATTCAAAGGCATGAACACTACGTCCGTATATTTTGTGGCAATTCATTCGGTAATGTTCAATATGTGTACCCTAGCATTTGCTTCCCTAGGTCATGCGGCATTTTCTAACTTTTCATATCTTAAGATGGCGTGTTCGGTATATGTTGGGACATTTTTGGTTGATTTCGCCGATGTCTTCAGCGGGGAGTTTCTTCTTTCGAGCTTGTCAAAGTAATATGAAGTTGCACATACACGTTTACAATTCTAAGCTTTTACAACACGCTGTCTGTACGAATCAGGTAAAGAGCTTCAAACATGTGTGTATTGTACGCTTTTAAGTAAGAGAAGGTTTTTGTACATTTTTGTTCTTCTCCAGTACATATGTCTTGTACTTATCGTCGTCTAAATGTCAAGTAGGGTGCAAGGATGGCTACCCCATCTTTCAGGTGTACTTTCTTTAAGCCAGTCTCACGGTTCCGGAATATTGCCTCAATAGTTGATAATGTTTTCGTTAGGAAATAAATTTTACGATTATTTTAAAGTGGCAAACTGTGCAGGGTTCAGGTGTTGAGAAGATTAAAGCCTATTTTACGGAGCTTTTCAAGTGCCGCCATGCTGTTGTTAACGTTTATGTTTTGCATCTTTATTGCACCGTGTTACCTTAGACTCATACATGAAAACGTCTAGTTGGTGCATATAACGATTCATGGCCTTGTTTATTCACATCGAAATATACAAAACAAGAAAACGTCAATTTAGCAGCCCAAGATGGCGGCGCCTATATGTCTTTGTAAAAATAGTCTACACCGCAGCGTGGCTTTCGCCTAGTCGTGAAGTATGACACACACGATTGATGCACGCAAAGATACACACGATCTCAAGATAAGCTACACACATTTTCTTGATTTTGAACCGAAAGTATACTGCATTTTCGTTACAGTTGATGTGCGACAATGTACGAGCTATGCGACTCGTGAACTAAGCAGCAAATACTAAAAAGTGTGGTTGTAGGTTGACGATGGTACAGGAAAAGGATCACACTAAAGAATAAAAACGTTTCGCTTTTATATATACGCGTTCCGTCAATGCTACGTGCATCCCCTTCTACTAATAAAAAAAAGGGAGCCGCACAAATTCTAAAGGGAAGAATAACCAATTTTTATGCTGTCTATTCCTTTTTTTTCATCACGGCCGAAAGCTTACCAGTTAGCGAGTCTAGTCATGGAATTCTATAGCAGCAAACGCTGTGAAACATTTGTAATCGCATTTTTTTTATCTGCAGGGAATACAAAGTGGCAAGCAATGAGTGCAGGAGCGGTTCGTGTTTGATCGTTGAGGTTCACTGTACATGCATCCACTCCACGCGCATGCGCCGCGGCTTGACTTGGTTAACTGGCGGCCTTGGCGCTATAGGGTCGCTTCTGACCATGCAACTCCTGTCACGTCGTAAGCAGCGCACAATTGAGTGAGGCAGGATAATATTATACATACTGTATTTTTTAGTACTTGGTGCGGCTGATAAGCAGCGGCACGCGGTAAGTAAGTAGTGCATTCTAGGGGGAAAAAAGTTTTTAGACCCTCATTTGTGAGGTAAGGCTTGCCCCCATACGCGACCAAAGGCACGTCAACATATTTTGGAGGTAATTGCATTTTTTAAGAAGAGTCATGGGACTCACAAGAAAGTTGGCGTGCCTTTTTAAAAAAGAGCTATATTCGAAATAACTCGGCTCTCACTGGAAGCGGTGCGACAGATCAGTAACTTGTATAAGTTATGCTCCCCTGATTTATTTTGTTATGATTCTTGTCCCTGTCTTTGGCCATTCGTCCAGGATGTGTGTTTAGAAAACGTGGGTGTAACGATTTAGAGTACTAGGTACTCTACTATGTTAATACTGGGAAAACTCGTGGTATGTGGAATTAATCAAACGGTCAACCTTGAGTGCTGCTCCGAGTCCAGTGCTCTCGAACATTCAAACATAGCTAGATATGCGTCGGACTTTTACGTACACTCATACGACATAAAAGATCCAATTTTTTGTTGTTACCTCAACACAATCACTAGAGCGGTGATTACTGCGACCTTGCTGACGACAAGGATCATAGATCGCCTTTGCCGTGGCCGACATAGTGTTTAACTCTATTACTCCTACACAAAATTTGGTGGATGTTTTTATGGGAGCTTATGGGGTCTCTAAATGAGAACTGCGTCCTCAGAACACACGGACAGAGTGAACGCATCGGGTCAAACCAAACAACACATTTATTTAACTGCTTTTGCGTATTGTCAACCGAATCCATATACATCAGTCGTAATTAATGCGCTAGAACAACCTTATACAGGATTCCACCACACTCAGCAGCAAAACAAACGAAAGGCGGCCTCGCCAACGCTAGACTCGCCGCAAGAGCCTATGGCAGACGACCCGTGGTGCCGTCCACCATGGACCCACCACAAGAGGCAGCTGTTCGCGAGAACCGCCACGTGTCAAAGAGGCCCGCTCATCTCTCATGTGCCAACCCCGAGGCTTGTCACCAGGCGTCACTGCCGGTGCTACCACGCTAACCATGATAATTATCACAGATGAAGGAAAGGTAAGGAGAGGCCCTGACGTCACTCGTTGTAAAGCCGCGATGAAGCCGGAAGTCGGCCATATTGACTAGGCAAATTTTCCTCTCTTGTTTACATATGAATGCGAAGCGGAAGGTGCGACCCCCTCTCCGGCTCGGAAAGCACGTGGGCTGCGCAGCGCGTGTGTCGTGACGATCGCAAACTAATGGAACTGGGCTCATAACTCTGAGCCAACGGAACACCTTCAGCGAAATCGCTTCGTCCGAGTAATAACAGGGAGTAACAGCTCGCCGACAACGAAGCAACTACGAGAGAACGCGCGCTAGATGCACTGACAACGGCGAGTGCTTTCACGATATTAATTCAGCAACTGTACAGACAACACGATCGGTCGTGCGCCTTCAACGGTTGCATTCCTCCACGCGGCCGACGCAGCGTCCGGCCACTGTGTCCGTGTTCCGCGTGAAACTCACCTGCATCAGCATTCTGCGACCGTGGTGACTGAGCACAGTGCTAGTGACAGTTGAACGTGGTTGCTGTTACGTTGAGATTACATGTAATGCTAGTGGAGAGTGTACCAAGCGGGACAGAGAAGGTGTTTTAATACGCACATGCAAGTTGTTACTGTACACACACAACACGAAACTACGTATGTGCACATGGTCCTCACGGCGTCTTGCTGGGCTCAACAGCGCCGTCCGTTGTCACAAGCAGGAGCACTGCTCAACCGTCACTGACCTGCAAGGCGTTCGTCGTCATTCAGCTTCGTCATGGTGCCCAACGCAATTTCGCTGAACACTAACTGCTTCATCCGCGTCATCCGCCGCACGACACATGGATATGCACTTGTTCTACGCACTGTTGAAACCCCGTGATGGACGAAGGGATTTGTAAACGTTGCTAAGAGTAATGTAACAGTCAGGAGAACACTGCGTAACCAATAACGCGGCGCAGAGCACAGATATTGTCCGCCACGGCTTAGCACGAGACCTGGGGAGGCACACATTCCGCCGCCAGCCGCGGCCGCTCACTGCTAGACCAGCTCCACTGCGCAGCACGTAACCATAGCAACGCCGCCATTGTGCCTAGTGAATATGGCCGCCATGATAACATTTCCGCCACATTTTTTTACGCCCTGCGCCGGCTGGGCATGCCCTCCTTACCTTTTTCCTTCCTCCGTGATAATTATGGTGGTAAAACGTTCGTTAGCACAATGCCGCCTACCGTTTGAAAGCTGATAACGATGCGCGAAACACGTGTGCATCACGAGGGGCAAAGGAGTTTACAGCGGGTGCTAGCACCCACACAAGCTTCAAGACATTGCGCTTCAACGAGAATAGAAATGGACATTAATTTCCCGAAGCTTGGTTCTATCGGCTCCGTGTAATTCTGTGGGGCCTGCAGCAGCTTTGGTGCAAGATAAAGCTCCGCAAAAGTTCAGCAGACACACTTCACCTCGACTCTTTTAGGCTGAACAATTCAAATCATTGACGAAGTTTACGATAAGCCTTTCATTTACCTGAAACAAAACCCAAAACGCAACAATAAACTAAGCCATGAAGATGTTCGAAGCCACATGCTCGAAGGCTTGATTGTCTACTACCCCAAAATTCTACGGTTGCTAAAAGAACACGGCGCCACAGTTTCTTCTAGAAAATGTTATAGGGAGCTCCATATCTAATGTACCCAAATTAAAGTAGGTACCACTCGGCAGTGGCAGACTATGATCATATTATGTGGTGCTGTAGTATGGTGCTGTCGCCAGCGTACATCACGCATGACGGTTATCTCGAGCAAAGGAACTACATGTTGACTTCGGGCGTATTCGCCCAGGTAAGGCTGATGAGTGAATCACTCAGGTCACCATCAACAATGGTTTGATTTACAGGTAGATAGTATTTTCCGAACCTGCTTTTTGACGAAATAGCTTTATTATTCATTCAATTCATTCATCGTATTTGCTGCGCACCTAACCTGGCCTTTTTAAGTGCGAATGCACTTTATAAGCGACCCTCAATCCGCCGTCCATGGTGCGCCTCCTCCTCTCCCCTAGCAACGGCGCAAGGAGCGGAGAGGAGCGTCTGTAGCAACGGCACTGCGACGTCACACACCACGTGATTGCGCGCGCTCCGCCCTCCGTTCCGTGACTGCACGCACCCGCGCAGCCACGACTTGCTTGAGATCGGCAAGTCGTCATAGGTATGGATTTATCGCAAGCATCAACCTCGACCGCGATACCTCCAACAACGAGTACAACGCAATTGAATGTGAGCATTGCACGCGTCATTGAAAATGTCGTGCCTGTTGAAGACAAAGCAGTGCGACGAAGGGCCCGTGATGCCGAGCGCAAGCGGGCCGCAGACATAAACATCATTATAGTGCGAATTTACTCTCACATATACGCGTAAACTCACCAAGATTTCCCGAATGGGTCTAATAGTTCCTGGGAATCGCAATGTGATCACACGGGGGAGCTTACGTTAGCTCTCTGATGAATGCCAACGGATTTTAACTTTACTCCCTCTCATAGCATCACCCCGTGCATTCGCACTTAACCATGTTCACCCTCGGGGAAATGCTTGGGAGTTCATTTATTTCGGCATAGCTTGTGAATCATACAGTGCATGAATGTAGAAGTCCCATGTAATTGGTGATGGAACCTGTGTAATAGATAAACCTAAACATTACAGCATGTAATTTAATTGCCGATTTGCAGCATTGCAGCATTGCATAATTGCAGCATTGCCGATTTTGATAAACAAACGCTAATTTATGCATTACTTTTAGTTGTGTTGCAATCAATTCATCGCGAAACATTTATTAGATATAGGCTCGAACATTTGCGTTTTCATTCGCGTTGCCCTTCGATTGCTAAAAGTGTACGTCTATTGTACCTACTGTATCGAATTATTGCGCATTAATGCGGTCAACAGAGGAAAATAATGCAAGCTTCTGGAGTGTGTCTCCGTGGTCATCTATATAGTTTTCCGAACCTACACGGACGATGGTTGTTTAAAAGATGGATTGTGCTTGACTTGCTTACTGACAGAATCAGGTTAGAGACAAACTGTCTGTATGCATCAGTGCACGTACAGTCCCGATTGAATATTCCCAGGCCACGCTTTTATAGAAATATCTGAAATAGTGGCCTGAACAATTTTATCTACCCCCTTCTACGTACCCTCTTGTAACTAAAAAAATTATCAAGCGAGTGCTAACCCTGGTGACAGAACTCTAGAAATGTAGAGTAAACCACACAAACAATATTATAAGTTTAGCATGACGACGAAATACAGATCAGCAAATTAGGTAAATTGGCATTAGGTGTCCATCTTGCGCACAGCTGGCCCTATTTACGCAGGTAACAGCCACACTGATTAATTTTTGCTAACCATTCACTATGTATACTGTTGCGCAATGTTGCCTAATGTAGACTACGCGCTATCCAAGCTTCGAGCGATTTAATTAAATTACACTTATGCACTATATAGGTGGTACTTTACATAGCCTCATTAAGCTCTTGAAATAGTATACCTAAGCAGCCGCTAGAGGTCGCTCTGACATCAGTTTCCCTGCAGGACATTTCGTTGAAAATATTCTCTTCTTCTCGGTTCGTCAAAATTTGTTAGTTGCATGCAAAGCTTTGAGGATGTGGATGTTCCGCGTGGTGTGCATACGAGCCAGCCGGAGGTGAGGCCGCGTCGCCATTCTGTGAAAGCAGAGCTCCAGGAGGAACGCGATGATGGCCAGCGCCACCATGATGGCCCAGAGAGCAAATACAGCCGCTATGTCGTCGTAGCAGAGCACCTTGAAAGAGAACTCGCCGCCGTGGGAGCTGCTGCCTTTTTGCGTGCCCTGACAACGGTGCCACTCTTGCACGCCATCATTGTACCACTTGACGTGAAGCCCAGACTCCATGATGGCTCTCATTCTGTCGAAAGAGCACGGTGGGGATGGCGCGGGAAGCGTCAGTATAAAATGAAGAAAAATAAAACAACTGGGGAGGGATGAAGTTTTCATAGAAGGCTGTTTGAGCTTCACCACCGGTAAAACAAGATGGAGGGGACACTATGCAGTGTTCTCAGAGTGATTTTTTTATGGGGCACTAGGTGGCGCCATCATTGAGGAGGCAAAAGAAAGACATGAAGAAATACACAAAAAAGAACGAAAAAAATAGAAAGAAAAATAGACCTACATATGTATGGGTCATAAAAAAGCAGAAAATACGGGAAAACAAAACAAGCAAGAAGGAGTGGAGGAAAGAAAAAGAAAACCGAAATAAAGAAAGAAGGTTGCCCAGCTGTACACTCCGTTATAGACTTGGCACGACTAGGGCGGAGCTGCCGTAACTTTTTTTTTGAATTCGCTCTTGTCGAAATAATAAATGCTTACTGTGCAAATGGTGGCAAGGTAGCACACATACTTTTCGTGAATCCTGCGTTCTAGGGCCTTGGGTAGCCTCCTCGAGATTATCACGGTCATGAAGTGCGTGAAGAGTTCCTCGGGCGCCACGTACAGACGTCCACCGGTGAGCCTGCACTGCTTGGCGAGCATGTGCATGCTCACGTCACGGTCACTGATTATGACGACGCGTCCGCTATACAGCTCCTTCATGGCGTCGTCAGAGTACATGTTCGTGATGGACACGAACCCGCCGTGATGATGAACTAGGCGTGTCAGTGCTTGCAGGTCTGGCCGAGAGGATGTCTGCGTCAAAAGAGGCACGATAGAAGGGCTTAAATAAAGCTGCATGTTCTATTATATTTATTATTAAGGAAAAAACCTGAAATTTGCTCACCAAACTAGAAAGCTTAGCGTCGGCGTCAGCAGTGTCAACACGACTACACTCTTTAAAAAATTGGCAGATCCCATGTACAGTAGGAATCCATGATATGCGCCCCGCCATAGTGGTGTACTGGCTAAGGTATTCGGCTGCTGGTCCGCAGGTAGCGGGATCGAATCCCGGCGGCAGTGGATGCATTTCCGATGGAGGCGGAAATGTTGTAAGCCTGTGTGCTCGCATTTGGATGCACGTTGAAGAACCCCAAGTGGTCAAAATTTCCGGAGCCCTCCCCTACGGCGTTTCTCATAATCACATCGTGATTTTGGGACGTTACACCCCACAAATCAATCAATCAATCAATCAAATCCATGATATGCGAAGCATGAAAGAAGAAGGTTTATATGCCACTTTAAGATCACCGCAACATTAGGAGGTGGAGGTAAATTATGTCATACTTGACTTCCGTGTCATGATTATTATGTTTGGATGTGTCGTTTACCTTCGTCATCTATTCACGTCACGTGATCCCAAATGTTGTACGAGGAGCTAGCGAAACGGCCACGAGCACGCTATCAACGCGGTATGTGTTCATGTTCTTATATGACATGCGTGTCATGATTATCATGTTTGCACCAGTCATATGCCTTCGTCATCCATTGACGGTACGTAACAGCAAATTTGGTATATGTAGAGCTAGCGAAACGGCCGCGAGTGCCTCACTAAGGGCCCAATATACTCCAACGTAACGTTGACACGCGCACACGTTGGGCACAGCGAAGATACGTTAGCAAAACGCGAGCACTCTCCGACGCCAGGCGCGACCGGCGCGACCAGCGTCCGTCGGCGCGGCCCGACGGCGACCGGCACGAAATGCGACATGCTGCGTTTCGCGCCGATTCGTTGCACTGCTTCTGCCTCTTTTCGTGACGGAGGGACGCCGGATGCGCTGAAACGCGCATGCGCGAAAGCAACTAGTGCAGCGCGTGCCTGCTAAGGGCGCCTGGCGTGGCAACGCTGGCGTGACGCGACGAAACGAACGTCGGCGAGCACGCGCACCGCATAACATCGAAATGTATTGCCGCCTTGACTGTAGCATGTAGTCATGCTCTCACATGACACGGATCTCACTATATACAATCAACTTAACTTTTGTAACATTCCAGTAAGAAGGGTCTCATAGACATTGGTACATCCATGTGCCACGACAAACATCACTATGTCGTAGTGAACACATCACTACTCCAATGCACATTACAGACGTGGCATATATGTAAAAAAACATAATAGACCCTTTTCGAAAAAGGGTGCCCCTAGTGCCGCGGACGCGAACTACAGTCGGCTGCCATTGTGAGGTGTTGCGAAGTGCGCCTCCGACGATGTTACGAAGGGCGCCACGAAATCTCACGGCTGCTATCACTGTTTCGAAAGACGGCGACGCCAACACGGTACCGAAGGCGCCACTGCTTCGAACTCCGCCGGGAAGGTCACCAGCCGTTTGGTCGCGTAGGTTTCTCAGCTCGTGACTGCTTCGGCGCTGAGCTGATAGACGAGCGGACGAGACGACGGTGAGTTAAACAAGGTTAAGTACAGCATATATACAGAGGCGTTACAAATTCGGCACTGGGACCGACAGCTTAGAGACCCGAAGAGCCGAACTCTCCTCTTTAACACATAGGTCTACTGCTAGCGACGCGCCGCAGGGCTTCTTTTATATGCACCGAGTGGATTCTTTGAGTAACCAAATGTCCAACCAGAAGCGCCGCTGGTCGTGAGGTCAGAATCCTCCAATAGGGTCGCCGCTGGGCCGCGTCATTCTCATCGAATCTGGAGCTGCTGCGCTGCACGTGGCTACACCCAAGGACGAGTGACGTCGCCACGCATTGCGTCAGACTCGCCAGACAGAAAGGCGCCGGTTGCTTGCTCGACAGGCTCGCTGGCTGAGGTGACTCACGGTGCGTGCGCGGCAGAAAGGCACCGCCGCGTGATGAGCCGTTGAGTTGTTCGCGTCAGGCGGGCTCGCGTGCTGGCCTTGACACAGATTGCCTTTTTCAGAGGCATGGACGTTCGCTGTGGACTCGCAGGCATTACAGAGGGCACCGCAGCAGACGACGCAGGTACACTTCTAGTACACTCCAGGTGCCGACCAGTGCGGACGCACGAAGATCGGCCCCTGCTTTCAAGAATGCTTTCCTGTGGTATCCACGAATTTGGCCACCAAGTTTTCAGTCCCATCGTGTGCCTAAGTTCTCAAGAAATCAACAGATACCACCTTTGTGCTGGTGAGTGGACTTTTAAACCATTTTTGGGACATGTTTACACGGCAACGCCACCAGGGGATTATAGCCTATCCAAGGAGGCGATTGTCGCCGATGCGCCGACCCGGCGCCAACGTGACTCAACGCTCTGCGCGTTCCAGGACCTGCAACTAATGGAATACCAAGTAGATGGAGAGGACATCTCTCTAGAGGATCGCATGAAAGACATGAGTTGGAAGGAAGCCAAAACGAGACGCTCATGGAATAAACTAGCCGTGGTTAGCGTTCCTGCTGCGAAGGGTTCGACCAAGGCTGGCGTTGCGGGAGACGCTCGAGCCAGTCGTAGTAGGCATGACACCAAGCATACAATCGTGCGAGCTGGACGCTTGCCGCCACTACTCAAGGACTTCAGCAAAATTGTGCAACGACCACGTGGAGGGTTAAATATCTCGAGAATCGGCACTGGAGCCGTGGCAGACGCGATAGTACTAGCGGTCGGCGTCAAAGAGGAGGAGGCCATGCAGGAGATCATCTGTTCCAACTGGCAGCAGCACATTATGGTGGTAAGCACTCCGGACCAAGACAGAGCTTCTAGTCACCTCAAGGTCAAGCAAATTGACATTGGAGGCAAAGTTTTCGAGGTTAGCGCATACACCACGGCACCCCACGATACTTGCAAAGCAGTGATTCGCGGGATCCCCGTAAGGGATACTCAGGACATTTTGACCCGAAAGATTGTGAACGCGAACACCCCGCTCGCGCTGAAGGCCAATAGAATCAAGGACACTGGGACAATCTTCATAGCGTTCGAAGGACACAAGGTGCCCAGATTCGTGAGATATGTACCTTCCCTTTTGCAGTGCTCCCTTTACCGCAAGAACATCGATATTTGTTACGTCTGTGGAAAGCTGGGACATCGGTCTGACGTCTCTCCGAACCCAGCTGAAACCATCTGCAGAAGCTGCGTGATCAAGAACCTAGATGGCCTGCACAAGTGCAATCCAAGATGCAAGCTGTGCGAAGGTCACCATCCCACGGCAGACAAGGAGTGCAAGAACAGGTTCTTAGTGTCATACGTCGTCAGACACAGACGTTGGTGAAAGATCGCGAGCAGCCGCAGAAGCCCGGGACGAATCAATCACATGGAGTCCAGACATCAACGAAACCAGCTTATTCCAGCATACGGGACCTAGAGCATCCAGACTACACAAGAACAGAAAAGGCCGCCTCACTCCAGGGGGAGGACGCGTTCCAGAAGAGGTTCTAGACCAAAGGCCCGCTCCCAATCACGGAGGCGCTCGAGTTCCCAAGGTCACCATCAGGGACGGGGTCATCCTGGGCGGCACCCTAATGGCCAGCTGCCTGGCGTTCAGTTCGAGATCACGGCTTCCGACCCGGGGAGGACGCCTGCAGTTACACCGAAAGGCAGCTGGGCTGAGCGAGTGCGCAACGGCGCGGCAGAGATGATGACAGGTAAGCTGCCAGAGCATGATAGAATTGCACAGCTAGAGCAAGAAAACGCGAGACTTACAAAATCAAATGAGAGGCTATCAGCTTAGTTAAAGAATATTAAAATTCTTCTCACTAAGATTACCAGCACGCAGTCTTCACAGAAAATGCCTCAGCCAGTTGATGTCCCTGTGGCAGAAAACGTGGGGTACTCGAGAACCACAAAAAAGAGGGCAGTCATGCAGAACACGTGGAAGCCAACAAAACTACCATGTCAGATATGAAAGAGGTCTTTGACACGCTCAGCAAAGTAGTAGCCAACCTTAGTGAGCAGATGGGTAGGCTATAATCACGCGTGGCGGCACTGGAAGAGCATATGACTTTGCGCATTACAAATGTCGAAGCATATCTGCACAACACAGCAACGCCTCCTCATGCACAAACTCACCTCTTCGGCCACCAATACTAGTGGTACCAAACCTGTCGACAGGTGCAGCATCAGGCTCTGGCGGCCCATGTATTAATCATGATGGCAGCGCCAAGTGAGCATTTCGTATATGGCAATGGAACTGTAGAGGTTACCTTAAAAAAGGCATCCCTACAGCAGTATAACAGGAGCAGCTAGGAAAAGCCTCATATTATAATATTGCAAGAGACCCTTTCACCGCAAGCAACGTTGTCTGGATTCCGGCCTGTAATAGGGGATAATGAAGGGAGGGGAGTCTCCACCTTCGTATGCTACAAACTAACACACGTAACCCACGACCTCAAGATAGAAGCAGGCCGGTTGGAACACGTCATGGTAGAGATCATGCCATGTACCAGCAACTGTCAGAGCATTTTCATTCTTATTATATACAGCAGTCCAAAGGAACAAAAGCAAGTGTTCAAGACGGCTCTAAAGAAAGCCGTTAATATCGGCGGGGAATGTCCACTCGTCATATCAGGTGATTTCAATGCCCCTCATCGTACATTGGGTTACAAGTACAACACTGGGAAAGGAAATCGACTTTGGTAAAGTGCCAGTGAACTTGATCTCACCCTAATCACAGACCCCAGCCTACAAACAAGGCTTGGTACATCTTGCTGCAGGGATTCCACTCCAGACCTTACATTGGTGAGGAACATCAAGAAGGCCCAGTGAATGAACCTTGCTGTAGACCTAGGGAGTGACCACTGCATTCTTGCCAGTACCTTCTCCGTGGAGCGTAAAAAGCAGAAAGAATTCCACTTGACAGACTGGGATAAGTTGAGGAAGATCAGGATAGAAAGGGAACAAGATGGCCACAGACAAGGCTTGGAGCAGTGGGTCAAACAGAGTAAAGAGGACATTAAATCCGTCTCCTCCACCATTACCAAAGGTTTTCCAGTTGAAAGAATGGATAGCCGGCTCACTCATCTTCTTGAGGCAAAGCAAGCACTACTGAACCGTTGGAAGGGCCAGCGCCTGAACCGAAGACTGAGGAAGAAGATAGCTGAGGTAAACAGATCAGTCGAGGAACATTCTCGCGCACTATCCAGGCAGCAATGGGACGAAATCTGCAACTCCGTCGATGGTCAGATGCGCAATGGCAAGATAAGTAATATGTTAAAACATCTCCTCAACGAAAACACCACCGAAACAAATCAAAAGCATGTTATCGCTCGAATTTCGCATAAAGGATAGGGCGCAATACAGAACAGCAAGTTGTGCAGTGGCTCGTGCATAAGTACCTCCCAATCAAAAGAGGATTGGCACCACCAAGTACACAGTACCAGGGCACGCCCAATCCAGGTATTGAGGGTGACTTTAACATCAAGGAGATCAGAAGAGCCTTGCATGATCTCAATGGCAGGTCGGCCCCTGGCCGGATGGTATATCAAACAAGGCCCTTCGTAACCTTGATGACAATTCAATTGACACCCTGAAGGATATGATCAATGCAGCATGGAGAAAAGGCAGGGTGCCAGAGCAGTGGAAGCTGGCCAGCATGATCCTTATTCCTAAGCCAGGAAAGCCCCCTAACTTGGACAACATGAGGTCAATATCCTTGACATCATGTATCGGCAAGGTTTCAGAACATGTATTACTGCACAGGATAAACAAGTACTTGGAAGATAACGACATATATACAAACAATATTCTTGGATTCAGGGCAGGGCTATCCACACAAGATGCATTGAAGCTTATCAAACACCAGGTCAACATCGACAACGGAACCAGAGACATGGGAGCCATTCTGTGCCAAATCTAGACAAAGCGTTTGACAACATCCACCAGTCATTCATGCTTGAAGCAATTTCCAAGCTTGGTCTGGGAAAAGCCTTCTATGACTGCGTATGGTCCTTTCTTACAGATCGGAAAGCCGTGATGAAGATTACAGATATCGAGACCGCAGAAATCGAACTAAAAGCAAGGGGCACGCCACAAGGGGCAGTGATTTCACCAATGCTGTTCAACATTGCCATGATTGGACTATCAAAGAAACTATCGAGCATTGAAGGATTGAAGTACAGCATCTGCGCAGATGACATTAACATCTGGTGCACAGGTGGAAGCGAGGGGCAGATTGAGAGCGCCCTGCAAGAGGCGATTGACACCATAGAAGAGTACCTTCGTCCTTCTGGGCTCAAGTGCTCCTCTAGTAAGTCAGAACTTTTACTGTATCGGACTGCACGCCAGGGACCGAAGCCCAGGGAATGGAATCCGTTAAACCAGATTGACATCCAACTCCGTACAAATCAAGGGAATGCCATCCAGAGGGTCGACTCCATCAAAGTCCTGGGCATGCTGATAGAGTCTACCGGCGCTAACAGCAAATCTATAGCCAAGTTAACTTGGAAAACAGACAGTGCGGTGCACCTCATACGCAGAGTGCCAACTAAAGAAATGGGATCAAGGAAGACCACCTCATCAGGTTGATGCATGTGTTTGTTCTAAGCCACTTCACATACGAGGTAGCAATGCATAACTGGTCAAGAGCAGAGTCCGAAACACTGAATGTGCTCCTCAGGAAAGTTATCAAGAAGGTCCTGGGCTTACCCATGCATACCAGCACCGAGCGTCTACTTGATCTTGGCATTCACAACACGCTCGAAGAAATAGCAGAAGCCCAAGAGAAAGCACAGTTTGTAAGGTCATCTACAACAAGGTCGGGGAGAATGATCCTGCAGAAGCTGGGCCAACACCCAATGGCAATCAGACGAAATTACAATGATATCGCCGAGAAAATCAGGGAGAATATCATGGTATCTTTTATACCAAGAAACATGCATCCAGAACAAAACATCGGAAGAAGAGTAGCGAGGGCCAGGACTACACTTCATCAAGTCTCAAACGAAGAACGAGGAGTCGTATTTGTTGACACGGCTTCCTACGTCAATAGGCAAGCGTTTGTGGCAGTGGTGGTCGATGGGGCTGGCCGTGTCGTCAACTCAGCGATGGTCAGGACGATAGACCCCAATAATTGCGGAACAGGTGGCCATCGCCTTAGCACTCAAGATGGATAACATTGAAGTCGTCTACAGTGATTCCATGGTAGCACGAGAGGCATTCGCCAAGGGGACAGTCTCTGAACAAACGCTGAGAATACTGCAAGGTAAGAACATAACGCATCATCTTCTGAGTTGGTTTCCGGCTCACGTTGGACAAATCAACGATTCCCCTCACAATCTCAAAGAAGCAGCACACGAGGTGGCGCGAGACCTCTCCAACCGCGCCTCCCCGGGGATGCGTTCTACCGGTGAAGGGGATAACCGGGAAATTCTTACAACACATAACGAGCTCACTAAACATTTCTACCTGTCTAGAAGGATTTTCCCTCAACCTCACAGAATTCTAACTCGGCCCCAAGCACTTACTTTAAGGCTTTTGCAAACGCGGATGTACCCTATTTTGAAAATGTTACACATCATGTACCCTGACCTATACCCAAGTAATCTTTTTCCACATTGTGGGGAAATAGCTTCATTAGAACATATGCTCTGGCAGTGCACCAAATTCACTCATTTATCGAACATCACCTCTGCCAGATGGGAGGCGGCAATCCGCACCTCGTCCTTGGCAGATCAGCTCTGGGCTGTCCACCAAGCCCGCGAGGTGGCTGAGGAGCTTGGCATCTCAGTCCCCACATAGGAGCTGCCCGCAACCCAGTGATTTGTGTTTTGGAGGACCAAATAAAAGTTTATCCAATCCAATCTAGTACACTCTAACGCAGGCTGTGTGTCCCAGTGACGCTGATGCGCGTTTCTTGCAGCGCACACAGACACTTCTTGCGTTCCTGTAGGACGCGGACCGCATTGGGAGGGCACGCCGATGAGAGTCTCTTGCAGGCCGGATCCATGCATTGCCAATCATAACAAGGCAAACTGCTTGTCCAACTCGTTTAAGGGTACAAAATATCGCTCATTGTGCAGCCGAAGCATCTCAGAAAACTTATCGGAGAGTACTAGGAGCTCGTTCAAGCTGGAAAGCGGTGCGATTGCAGCGGATGATGTTGAAAACTAGCCGCCAACACAAACGTCACAGCACTCACGCGTTTTACGGCTAACTTTCCACGCCGTCATGATGGCGCTAGCTATCCCACACTTATTTTCGAAGCGAAACTGAGGAAAATGTCATGGTCAGGTGCCATAATTTTTAAAAGTGTCTGTTCGGACTGTCATGGTGGATGGACGTGTTTTTGAGCGCTCCCGATCGAATGCGCAGATAAGTGGTTTTGCATGTTTTGAGCTTGTCTTTATAATTAATAAGGCAGCAGTTAAAATCCTTGTCGCACTTATTACATTGTACGGCTTTTTCGGGGGTCAGTCACCAGGTATTTATTAGTTTGTGCGCGTGTGTGTATTTCTTTTTTTGTTTATTTCTCTTGCCACCCCGTGGGAGAGGTTAACGTACATTGAACACGCAAGTTTTTGTAGTAGAGCTTAGACTTTCTATTTTTCGTAGGCCAGGGCTCGAGTTTTGTAATTATCAAGTGAGACAAGTCGTAGGGACAATTGGTGTCAGAAAGACATAGTTAAAAGACTGTAAAGTGTTCAGGATGCGGGGTGGGTTTGATAATGGACCCAAGTGTAGAAGCAGATGGAGAGCAGGCTGACGCGAAGTGTAGGCACTGTGACGTCAAGGAAAAATGAGAAAATGATGGTTGTCCAGAGGGAACTGCTGATGACAATCACCGAGCTGGAGACTGCGTTGGTGACAGAGCAAGAGAAAACGAGGGCGATGGAAGAAAGGCTGAAGTCCGCCGAGGAAGCACTAGCGAAGCTGAACAAAAGAGCGGCCTACGGAGAAAACTGTAGAGAACCGGCAACCAGAACGGCGGAGAAAAAAGAGCAAGCAAGTTTGAAAAAAAAAACAGGTTCAGCCGATTCAATTGTCGCAAGGCCCAGCTTCAACGAAGTAGTGGTGGGGCTGGGAGGGGACAAAGCAGCCGCCGTTACAGTTGCAAGTGAACCCCAGGTGCAGGACGCTCCAGCTGAAAAGTCACAGCATGTGATAATCGCTGGGGACTCGAATTTAAATCGATGCACAGAAGCAATCAACGAGAGGATAAGAGGTGACAAGAGGGTTGTAGTAGGGGCGTTCCCAGGACGCAAGCTGGAAACAGTTGAGAGGCAAGCGAGCACACACCTCCAAACTACAGCTGATAGACGAAATCTCGTGATAACTTCAGGCGGTTTAAACGATGTCTTAAATGGATATACAGCAGGACCAGCAACCACTTTGGCGAAAGGGGTCGATAACATGCGCGCCACTTCTCCTCAGGTACAGGTAGTGATATGCACGATACCGGAGGTACCTGTGCGTGACAGCAACCTGCGAACAGCGGTTGTCAACGGAAACCAAGAAATATGGCAGATGAGTCGAAAGAAAGGCTTTGAGGTGGTGGAAATAAACATAGAGGTGCATCGGTAGGGTGGTTTTCAACGAGACAGAATTCACTTCGATGGGCGGCTAGGTCATGATGTGGGTCGGCGACTTGCAGGACGTGGAGTAGCTTTTTGAGGGGAGGGGGCACGCGGGCCCTTTGGGTTGCAGGATAGCTAGTAACGAGGAAAACAACCAGGGAGACTCTTTGACAGGTGGTATGGACAGATACGATTTCAATGTGGCACCAGTATCTAAGATAGGTAGAGTCCGGGGCAGAAATAGACGTAGCCACGAGCACTGAGCTAATTCAGACAAAGGGTATATTAACATGCAGGGTGGCAGGAACAGGCTGAAGTGGGAGGAGGTAGAAGAAAACCTAAGAGAGTAGAGGCCGATGGTATACGGTTTTGTAGAAACACATCTTTGGGACATGGAACAACCTCCTAATAATCCAGAATATGCGTGGCAATAACAAAAGGCAGCAGAAAGGGGGGTGGTATTGGGGCATTCATTCATAAATGTACAGACTGGCAAAGGGCCAAGCAGGAGTGCAAAGAACATTTATTGATAAAATGAAAAGTGGCAGGGCAAATGACACTCCTTGGTTTCGTGTACTTGTGAACGGGAGCAAAGGCCAGAGAGGAAAACTAGGCGATGGTAGAGTGTATATCAAAGGACATTCAGGAGTTAGGAAGAGACTGCAAGATAATTATACTAGGAGATATGAATGTACACATAGAAGATATAGATGGGTACATTGACCCGACAGGCTGAAATGATCATGGATATGTGTGAAAGGCTTGATTTGATCCTTTGCAACAGTACCGAGAAGTGTGAAGGGCAAATAACATGGGAGGTAGGAAGGCTGCAGTCGACGATAGATTACGCACTGACGTCACATAGGATGTATGATAAGCTCAAGGGAATGCACATTGATGAAGGTGGCTCCAGAAGTCTGGGTTGTGATCACGAACGTATCAACCTAAGTTTCGGAAGAGCAGTAAAAGTGGGAAAGAGACAAGATGACCAACTACAGGAAAATTTTATTCAGAAAGCCAAATAGAAATGGCTACTAAGCAAATTGAGAAAGTAATCTCTGAGGATAATAAAACAGTGTGGACATACACAAATCTAATTAGACTGTTTGAGATAGAGCATGATAAGGCACGTGACAGGTCACCCTGGAAAAGAAGACACAAACCCAAAAGTTGATGAAATGAGGAAGTTAAAAGAGCCATAGAAAAACGTCAGGAAGCCTCTAGGTAACACAGACATGCTAAGCAGCGGGGTGAACCAAATGATGATGTTGAAAGAAAATGTAAAAAACCTTCTAATCTGTAGAAGAGATGCATCCTTTCAGATCAATGAAAAAATTAGAAGAAAGGGAGCTCTGTGGCTGGCAGAAGTACATAAAAAAGACAGAAAGGCAACTGCGAAATTTTGGAACCATCTAAACTCCCTAAGAAATGAGACGAGCCTTGAGCAGAGCTTTATAACTAGTGCTCAAGGTGCTAGGCTAGAAAGGGATGAAGCTATTGAATATATAAGAACAAGGGTGACAGAAAAATTTCAACAAAGAAGTGCTTTATGCACCACAATAGACAAGGATGAATCAAGTGGCGCAATGGCTCCATTTTCACAACGACAGTGGGAAAGGGCTGAGAAGAGGGTTCCTAGTAGTACATCAATAGGCCCAGATGGCATTCCAATTATGCTGATAAAGACATTAGGTCCGAAGTCACAGCAGGCTCTGGGAGAGGCAGTGAGCAAAAAAATAATCGATCGTGAAGTCCCCGATGGATGGAAACATAGCCGGATGAGCATGATCTGTAAATGAAAGGGGAGTAGACGCCAAATTAGAGGGAAGCGGACTGGGCTTCAACCTCTCGTTCATCAAACAAGGAAAACTCATTAAAGAGGCACTACCAGCATTGATGTACGCAGATGATATAGTGCTAATGGCCGACTACAAGGAAGATTTGCAGAGATTGATGGACATCTGCGGTATTGAGGGAGATAGGTTAGATTTCAGATTCAGTAAGGAAACATCAGCAGTCATGATTTTTAATGACAATGAAGGTAGTGAGCTTAGAATACAGGAGGTAACGCTAGAGATAACAGATAATTACAAATATCTGGGCGTATGGATAAGCAGTGGGGCCGAGTACCTAAGGAAACACGAAATATACGTGACGACTAAATGTAACAGAAAAGCAGTGGTGATGAAAAACAGGGCACTGTGGTATTACAATAGGTATGATGTGAGAGGTATATGGAAAGGGGTCATGGTTCCTGGTCTGACGATCGGCAATGCGGTCTTGTGCATAAGATCAGAAGTTCAAGCAAGATTAGAAATTAAGAAACGTGGAATAGGTAGGCTTGCCTTAGGAGCTCATGGGAATACACCAAATCAGGGAGTACAAGGTCATATGGGATGGACATCATTTGAAGGCAGGGAAGCTAGCAGCAAGGTAAAATTTGAAAAGCGATTGAGAGAATTGGGGGAGAAGCGTTGGGCTAGGAAGGTATTAAGTTACCTGTACATGAAGAATGTCGATACAAAATGGAGGAAGCGAACCAGAAAATTGACTGGTAAATACTTAGAAAACAGCAGGGTGCCAAACCAAAAAGAATTATCGGTTAAGAAGAAGAGAAGGAAGCTGAGACCGATATGTGGAGAATTGGCATGATTAAGAAGTCCGCACTAGAGATCTATCGAACTTTTAGGCAGGAAATTACCAAGCAAAGGATCTATGATAATACTCGGGGTAGTTCTGTACTGTTTGAGGCCAGGATGGGAGTATAGCGAACCAAGACATATCGGGCCAAATACGAATGGGTTGACATGGTATGCAGTGCGTGTGGAGAAGAAGAGGAAAGTGCCGAACACTTGATAATGTTCTGTAAAGGGCTTCACCCGATAGTTCACGATGATGGCGCATAGCTTTTCAAAGCACTGGAGTTTAGGAACACGGAAGGCAAAATAGACTTTAAGCGTGTACAATTGACTTGAAGGAGGTTATCTGATTTATGGCTAAAGTCAAGGCACGAGTGAAAATCAAGCCCTTTACTGCGAAGTACGAATCCCCAACCTCACTATTTAAAAAAAATAAATCTAGTTTTTGGTTCATTAAGTATTGCGGCTTGGTGGCACTAGCCACAACCCGATATAAAGAGTACAACCATATCCATCCATCCATGCATCTAGAGTATATGATGGTACAATCATTATACCTTTATGGGTACAATGGTAGACAACACAACAGACGCAATGAAATGAAGGTGTTTAGAAGGATAGGTTAACGATTCAGAGTACTTGTACTCTATACTATGGCAGCGCATAAAGCTGTCCCGAACATGACGCGGCGCACGAACACAATGAAGTACCACTCAGTCGTCTCGTCTGTCTATGGAGCCAAATTAGCGAGAACACACCTAACTTAAGTCATTCTGGAAAAACCGCCATGATGAATATGGTTGCATTTCGAAGTACTTCTGCCCATTTTAGCAGCGTTACTATAATATACAGAACCAAATTTGCCAAAAAAAGAACTTCCGTTTTAATTTTAACCTTTATTAAAACGTTTCGAAGGCAACAGAGATGCGTGAAATGGTTCTGTTAAATATCAGTTACACTCTACAAAAAAATTGGCAGCATATCCACGGAGTGAATGATGGAGAGTGGGGCGAAGCAGTCGTCCATCCATTCGTTCTTGCTTCCGTCCGTCCATGCGTCCATCCGCCCATCCGTGCGTGCGTCTGTTCGTGCGTCCGTCCCTGCGTTCATCCACGTATCCGCCCCTGCGTCCGTTCATGCGCCCATCCATGCTTCTGTCTGTGTGTACGTTCGTCCATCTATTCAACACTCCAAGTACCACCACCTCGCATCTTTTCATCATATGTTCCCCATATAGAAACACCGCCATCCAGTGGACATTCCAAGGACTAAATGAGAGGTGCCACACGCACACTTTCTTACGGCTTGCGCTTCGGGTCTACTTCCCACTTTCAACCACCTCTAGTTCATGGTACATACTAGTTCACTGTACTCATGGCACTGCGGCCCAACGCTCGCTAAACCTTTCTAAAACTTAGGAGGTTACACACAGCGAGTATGACGTAGCAACCCTTTCTTGTCAGATAGGGCTCAATGTACATGTCAATGGCTGCTAATGGGAATCGCAGCATGCGCGTTAACTAAAAGCTGAATGCTCCTGTCTCTCATTCTCCATTATCAGCTATTATCATGCACATTGAGCACTATTTTTCATTGTTCATCAACGCACAGAACAAATCTCTCACCGGCACCTCCTTGAAGGTCAAAATGTTATACTTGTTACAAACTACAACGGCTACGAGTGACGAAAAGTTTCCGCTATAAGAAGCTTCGCCCCTAAAAAGGCAGGCTATACCAAAAGCTTTTATAAGCATAGCAAAAGCCCTTTCAAATTTTCTACACCGCATCTTCGCCCCACTAACCCAGAAGACACCAACTCATGTCCGTGACGCCAGCCACCTCGTGCAGCTAGCGTCAAATGTGAGCATCGACGATTACGAGAGCATGGTCTCATTTGACGTCGTTTTATTGTTCACCAACGTGCCAGTTTCTTAGCCGTCTCCGCTGCCCGTGCTGTACTTGAGGAGGACGCAAGACTGAGTGAAAGGACTCCTTTGGTGGTATACGAGCTCTGTCGTCTACTGGAGTTCTGCCTCTCCAGTACGTATTTCTCCTACAAAGGATCTATTTTCAGGCAGAACAGTGGAACCGCGATGGGACCTTCTATCTCCATCACGACGGCAAACCTGACCATGGAGTACATAGAAGAGAAAGCACTGAGCTCCTTCTCGCCACGAACCAAGCTATTTCTGCGTTATATGGACAATTGCTTTTGCGCCATTAAGACGACTGAAGTCGAAAACTTCGGACAACACCTAGATTCTGTGCACCCAGCCATACAATTCACGACCGAGTGTGAAAACGACCACTGCCAGCCTTTTCTCGACGTCCAGGTGGCAAGAAAGCGTGATGGCCTGGAGTTCTCCGTTCATAGGAAGCCAACGCACACTGACCGATACCTTCAATTCGATTTCTCCCACTCCGCCTGCCACAAGGCCTCAGTTGTCACCACGCTACTCGAGAGAGCTAGGAACTTATGCTCTAATGACACCGAGCGAAAGAAAGAGGAGACCCATGTAATTGCGGACCTCAGAAATAACGGATACCCGAAAAACTTCATTCGAGCCGCCACCCGCAGCGCAGAGCAACAGAGGATACGAAAACACCAATCAACCTCAATTGGCAGCCCTCCGAAACACGTACCGGCTCCATAGAGTCAGGAAACCAGCGAGATGTTGGCACGGATCTTCAGGAAGGAAGGGGTTCACATCGCCCACGTGCCTTCGTGTACGCTGGGCCGCCTCCTCCCCCGCCCGAAAGACCGGCCAACTATGGACAAGCGCCCCGGTGTCGGTTACAGAATCCCCTGTGCCGAGTGCCCCTCGTCGTATATTGACGAGACGAAAAACCTACCGGAACGACTGCAGCAACACGCCAATGGTGTGGGGAAGTTTTACAAAGAGCGCCGCGCAGTCGACGAAGATGCTCGCTTGCTGGATTCTATGCCGACCGGTTGTGCCCTCGCGATCTCCGCTGTCAGCTTAGCTCTGGCCGACTGGGCTCGCCCTACGTCACCTCCTGACGCCGACGACCTTCGACGACAGTGTAGCTCTGACTGACTGGACTTGCTCAACGCCATCTACTGACGCCGAACAAGAGCTCTCACAAGTGTGCCCCTTGCTTGGACCCCTGTGACCGTGTTTCCATCTTTCCTATCTCTCCTATCCCCTCGATTTGTTCTAGCTCTCTCTGGCTTACCACCTCACGTCTCTTCCTCTTTTCTACACCTTTACTCCTACCCTTTTGATCCCTTCTCACCCTTATCCCTTGTGAGCTACTGCTGAGGTGTCGCTCACTGAAGCAGACAGTTACGGGGCTCACTTTTCTTTTCCTTTCTCTCTTAAGAATCAACAACAACGAAGATGCTGAGACTTTGGATCACAAATTAAATTTTGAAACGACAGCCATCCTTGAAAGTGCGCAGAACTGGAGAAGAAGGTTATTACTCTAGTCGTGGCCCATGCAGAGGACAGCCCATAATATCAACCGCTCCCTCGGAACCCTTCCCCCAGTATATTCACACGGACTGCGCTCCACGGCAAAACGAGAGAGAGAGGGGGGTCATGAGCCCCCCGCGAATGCTTTGAAGACGGCGCTGCTACGTAGCTTCCGCAGTCACCCCTGAGAAAGGAACCAAGCCGGTTCCGAAACGTCGGGTTTCTTCAAAACTTTGGGTTGGAGTCTAAATCATCTCCCCGCCAAGTTTGGTTTTACGGCACATTAATGGATGACGAAGGTATGAGACTGCTGCAAGCCGGATAATCATGACGTGAGTGTCATGTGAACACTTCACTTATTGCGACCCTCAAGGTGCAAATACGCTTCGAAGTGACCCGGCGCGCGTACGCACCTGCGTTCGTTTGGTCGCGTCACGCCGGCGATGCCAAGCCAGGAGCCAATCTGCCTGCCTTATAGTCGCAGGCGCGCTGCGCTGCGTTGCTTTTTCGCATGTGCGTTTGAGCGCGTCCGGGATCCCTCCGTCACGAAAAGAGTCAAATGCGGTGCCGTCTGGGTAACCTCGTCGGCGCGAAACGCAGCATGTCGCATTTCGCGACGGCTGCTGCCGGGCTGCGCCAACGTACCCTGGTCGCGCTGGTCGCGCCTGGCGTCAGATTATTGGCCTGGAGGACATACCGTGGCGGCACGTGATGACGTCACTCATAGGATGCCGGGTTGACTTTGTCTGCTAGTACACCGCATTTCCTGCACTTTTGCTGTGGACATCGTGCGTGATTCTCTTTGTTTTGAAGCTCAGTGCTTAAAGAAGCGGTAAGACCTGATATATACGGGCAAGCAAACTACGAATCGGTGCCCTCGGTGGCACTCTCGTGTCCGATTTGCATCGTAAAATCGCGTCTAAAACTGGTGCTGCCGCGGGGGACGATTCAAGTAGTGTAGCGAAAGCAAAGCTGGCGTTATTCCACAACTACGCATCCTACGTGTGACGTTAAAATGATCGCAGTGCTGGCCTCTCTCGTGGAGGCCCTCGTGCCCTGGCCAATACCTCAATGGCGCTTTATTAATGGTTGTCAAGCTTAAATGGGCACTGACAGAAAGTTTCACGGCCGAGATAGCCTGTAGGATTGATTCCCAGGAACATTCGCATATCATCTGCAAAATAACAACTGCGAATATAGCTGGGAAAGTATTTTAAAAGAATTTTGAAGTTTGCGCGAGCCTTGGACTCCATCATGCGTTGACACCATTGAAGGGAACCCCTAGGGGACCCCTACTACACCTCATGTCACCACGCGGCAGTCAACAAAACAAGTTATAATGATGTCATAGCCGCCATTTTTCTTTCGACGCGTTTGTTACTGCAGTCTATATTTCTCGGCGGCTGGCTGCGAGTGCGTGGCCGCGGCGCAAGCTTGTAAATTTCTGTGTTTGGCAACATTGCAGTCCCGTTTCCTATTCGAAAGTAATTCTTGATGCGGACCGTGCGGTACTGTGTCGCAGTTGTGTGTGCTGACATGGTCAAAAGCTGCACACACTAGGTGGCGCCAGCTGAAGCCTGTTTATGGAGCTTTTTCAAACCAAAACTGAAACTGATGGACAATGAGAAGCCTGTAATTATTTATCTGTTGCGTTCTGCAGCAAACGATGCGTGGTGTCATGACTAACACGCCCACAGCAACACATTGCAGCAGCAAAACGCGAGGCCAAAGTTTTTGTGTCAGTACCCTTTAAGTGCACTACCCTAGACGATTACTTTTTCGTTTACGATGCGACCAGGCCCGTCAAGCTCTACGGTCTTTTATGGACCGAAAAGACCTGATCAACCATTTTTATAGCCGTTTTTTTATTTCTAGAATAAGTACGCTTGTCTGAATCTCATCTTTTTTATTTACTTCCCTCTTCTTTTTCTGTCCTCCTGTCTTAGGAGGACAGAAAGAGACTGAGGACGTTAAAGAACCCCAGGTGATCGACTGAGGACGTTAAAGAACCCCAGGTGATCGAAATTTCCGGAGCTCTCCACTACAGCGTCTCTCATAATGATATCGTGGTTTTGGGACGTTACATCCCACGAATGATCATCATCCTCCATCTCTTCCCTTTTCCCGAAAGAGCGAGCAGGCGTTGTGCCCCTCACGTAGCAGTCGCCAGCTTGCTCTCTCCCGTTTTCCTTTGTGTCCTTCCGTATCGATGTATGCAAATCAAATAAATTACTAATATATAAATTTGCAGAAATCCGTCTTGCGACAAGGTTGCTCGAGGCCACGCGAAGCCAAACGCAGCCGAAAGCACGAAGATTAGACAAATTCGTCTACTGCCCATTGTTCCCGTGCTGGCTGCAGTTCCATGCATGGCAACTCCCATAGACACCAGTGCGAGAGTTCTCTCTAGTGTAATTATAGGAAACTCTTCGGTCTCGACCTCCCGTAGTTGTTAAATGCACAACTCACAATCACGTGCAGCTCGAACATCGTGTCCTTCCACATCAGTGGTCGTATGGTGGTGTGGTAGACGATCTCTATTGCAGAGTGAAATCTGGGAGGCTCTGTCATGATGGCCATGCTGGCCTTCAGCTGCCCAGCAAAGCCGTTGGTAAGCACCAACACTGTGAGCCACCAGATGGAGAAGAGTAATCGACCAGCGTGACTTTTGGTCTCTGTAGTGTGTCCTGCAGGAACAAAGGATTCCAATGAACCCTCTTTAATGAAATCTGTCAAGAGAGTGAATCGAGGATTCAATTACTCACGTAGGTTGATTGGCATGAACCACAACCCACACAATGGCGTCCTTGTTTTGATTTTTTAGTTTACTTTGAGTAGATACTGAAACTACCTAGAGACAAACTTTAAAGAAAGTGGGCTCAGCTTCACAGTGTCCTTGTACGCTAAATATACTTTGCCTAAATATGAACGCTAAATATATGTGGTCCTATACGCGAAAGATGGATGGCAAACGATGCACCTATTACTAAGAAAATTACTTTATTAAAGCACTGCTTTTAATGCGTCGCTTCTATCACAGAGCTGAACAAGACTTGGACGTTTTGACGATAGCAGGTATGAAATCTGATCATTTTGGATGTTCGAGTTGATCTCTGCTGAATATATCGAAATATAGGTGAAAGCCAAAGTTTATTGTTGAATGCACACTGAAGCCATAGTATTGATTCTAAAAAAGTAATCATAATCACTCGTACTGTCTTGTAAGCGCTGTATATAGCCGCCCGTATGTACCTTCATAAGAAAAAGAGCGCAGGATGTCCCAGACGTTTTCATATGTTTCCCAGAGAAAGCTGCTTTTGGTCCGAGCTCTCCGATGTTCGACGAAAGTGATCGCAGCAGCCACCAGTGGAATGCAAACAGCAAGCACTGCCCATACCTGCGTCACCAATACATTCACACTAAATGAGAACGAATAAAAAACATTTGCACACTGAAACTACAAAAAATTTCGGCGTTAGTAAAGAACTTCAGACATATTACTGAAAGGTGACTGGTCTAGTAGCTGTTTGCGAAGCACAAGTTGTTTTAAAGAATATTCATATATACTGGCATGAAGCCTTTTCAAGATACGGAATAACAGTTCAACCAGCTTGTTAACTAGGAAGCTAATTATTGAATCAACTAAAGCAAGAAATGTCGCTTAGAAGTACTTTTTGCTGGTCATGTTGGTACATCATAATGAGAGAAAATTCTAGACGTCTTAAACACCACAACGAAGAAGCAATCTTTTTAGTTGTGCTACGTTCTTATTGTCGTGCTTTAGGCGTCTAGAACTTTCCTTCATCAAGAAATGTCACTTTCCATATCACTGCAGAGGATGACAGGAAGTCCTTAGTACGATCGGATTTGTGACCTTTCCATTCCGTGCGGGTACTTGTATTTGACATTCAAGGTGGATGATACTCTTTACAGGACTGAACTTCCTAGAGTGCTGCTTATGAAATGAACATCAACATCTGTGGCGTTACAGCGATAGTAGTCAGGGAGCTTGATTGATTGATTGATTGATTGATTGATTGATTGATTGATTGATTGATTGATTGATTGATTGATTGATTGATTGATATGTGGGGTTTAACGTGCCAAAATCATCATATGATTATGAGAGACACCGTAGTGGCAGGCTCCGGAAATTTTGATCACCTACGGTTCTTTCACGTGCACCCAGATCTGAGCACACGGGCCTACAAAATTTCCGCCTCCATCGAAAATGCAGCTTCCGCAGCCGGGATTCGATCCCGCGACCTGCGGGTCTTTACTCTGTCTCTGGCAACGCGTAGTTTCTGTATTGTTGTTCTCAAGTGACTTTGATTCCAGTTTGCGGTATTTCTAAACAGCTGCGTGAAATTCGCCATCCTAGTTTTTGAGAAAATTAAGTAGTATTATGCGGTCACTTACACTGAGTGGCGAACGTGAAGCATGCAGCTACGATTATTGCTCTACTGCGACAATGTTAAATTATATAAATCCTGTCAATCGCACTTGCTTTGCTACGTTTTCTGCCTACGTAAGCTTCTGCGTAGAATAATAAATGTGCTCATTTATAATACAAGGTTAAACATTAGTTTTACGAGTTATCAAGCAAAATAGGAGATTCCTCATTTTCGAGCGGGGTATAGCAAAATTTTTTTTTCCATCAATTCAGATGTCCTACGGCACTTGGTCAACTTAGTGCAAATGATGCTAAGGCTCTAATTAGGGGAACTTCACCGTGCTTTACGGGACTTTGGCGTCGTTTCGAGAAAACTCCTAGGTTAGCATCATTGTAACTTTCCATTTACAAAGTGCAGGTTTCCAGAGATTAATTCAATTCGAATTCTTCCATTCTTTCTGTTGCACCCTTTGACGAACTACCATAATCAAACCCTGGTTCGATTGGACACCTAGGCACGAGTCTCTTCGCATGAACCAGCAGACGTACGTATCCACCTGAGTGTATGTCAACCAAGTGCCCCACCAAAATGAGGATAGTAAACATAACGTAAGCCTAAGGTCGACTCCAAAGGTCACTATGTTCTACATCGTTCTGCATAAACAAGATCATTACTGCAGTACTATTGCCTGCACCTCCATTCGTCTACTTTTACGTAACGGGACTGTTACCAGAGGAGCAAGCTAACGTGTGGCTGCGGTTACAGTGAAATGCTTTTCCGACTTCGGCATCCCGCCATGCTAATTATTCTACTCGGTACTATAGCGCATTTCCCTGCAGGTAATGCCAATACGTTTACTGCTCCACTTGGGCAAACCCAAATCAACAGCCCCTGACTTGTCGTAATTGAGTGAAATCAGCTCCTGTATCTTTCGAACAAATTTCACATGTGAAGCCCTCATAGAAATTACTTCCCTGGATTTTTGTGTAATCCCTTTGCCCCAGAGCAAACCATGACCGCTTCTTGTTCACCTCACCGCGTTTCCTTCTTTGCTTCCACCTCTCCTTCCTGCTTCGATACTCTCCTCCGCTTTTGTCATTCCTTCGATAGGTAGACGGAATGGCGGACAGTTAGCCATGGATTTTTTTAAAACAGAGTCTGTGCATTTAAGCATTGCACATCACATCGCACTTCCATGGACTTTTGTGGATATGAGTTGTTGACTTGCCCGCCAGTCGAAAACGAACAGGTAGCTGAACGCGTTGACGAAAGGCTCCCCAGCGACGGCGATGAGCGCACATTGGCCAGTGTACATTGTAGGCGTGTACGTGACCACTTGGGCGCGATCGTAGGACAGTATCACCGGTGAAGCGGCCAGGTCTGCTCCCTGCGTTTTGTGCGGAAAGGTCATGAAACGTCACATTTCTTGCTCGGTTTTTTTTTTCAACGTAGCTGCTCTTCGTGCATGTACTAGCCACTAGTTTTGGTTATTCCGCGCATATTCAACAAGAAAGTATTTCACAAGAGTGGAAGCTTGGGCTAGTTGGTGCGTATTCATATTTGCAAGGTGTTTCAGCGCGCGAACAAAGGAAAAAAGGACAGGGTAGACAGAAAGAGCGCTGACTTCCAACTAACTTTATTTCGCAGAGTGGCAAGAATTTATACGTCTAAAAAGTAAGATTACAGAGCATGATTGTAAAAAACAAGCCCAATCTACACACCAGTAACAGCACGTGTGACAGGTCCTCTAATGCCTCAAAGTCCAGCCAGGTAATCGCGTTCAGCCTGGGATAAAGCAACCGATGAAGTGCTTACGCATTTATCTCCCAGCACGTGTATTTTTTCTGCTTCGATAATTTCTCGGGTAAGTTGCTCCCTGTGCCTTGCCAATATAGAGCACTGATCAAAGAGGGGGGTGCACCCACAATCTCGGCAATGAATGCCAAGATGCCCTTGTACCACATTGTGCACATTGTTTCGGTGTTCTCGCAGGCGGTCGTTTATGCACCTGCCGGTTTGGCCGACATAGACGCACCCGCACGTCAGTGGAATTAAGTATACGACTCCCACTGCGCATGGGACATAGCATGCCCTGTGCGCGACAGAGCACGCGGCAGAAGTTGCGCGAGGTGTATTTACCCGTTTGCAAAGCTTCTGCAATTTTTCAGGTGCTGAAAAAACGACAAGAACGTTGGCGTCTTGAGCAATCTTTTTTAGCCTGTGTGAGACGTCGTGCACGTACGGTATTACGACAGGCCGGCTCTTTCTGACGCTGTTGCGCTTATCTGGTTTGTTGCCTCGCTTCACGACAGTGACCAGCTTTTCCGCCACTGAAACGAGAACGTGTGCGGGGTAACCGGCTTTGCTGAGGCGCTCCACTTGTAGAGCAAAGCTGCGGTGTACCATGTGGGGGCAAGACTTCTTTAAGGCGTTGGCAAGGCAGAGGTTAGCAATGCCCTGCTTGACCAATTTTGAGTGAGCTGAGCCGAAAGGCAGAAGTGGCTTGCCGCTTCTTGGTTCATACATCCAGCAAACATGTCGGGGTTCTAGCAAAAGCTTCAAATCTAGAAATTTCAGGTTGTTATCAGTGGGTGATTCATACGTTAAAACTAATGGTTTCAGGCACTCTCGGAAAACAGTCAACACGTCAAAGGAAATGGTCTGAAAACGACCGCCTGCGAGAACACCGAAACAATGTGCACAATGTGGTACAAGGGCATCTTGGCATTCATTGCCGAGATTGTGGGTGCACCCCCCTCTTTGATCAGTGCTCTATATTGGCAAGGCACAGGGAGCAACTTACCCGAGAAATTATCGAAGCAGAAAAAATACACGTGCTGGGAGATAAATGCGTAAGCACTTCATCGGTTGCTTTATCCCAGGCTGAACGCGATTACCTGGCTGGGCTTTAAGGCATTAGAGGACCTGTCACACGTGCTGTTACTGGTGTGTAGATTGGGCTTCTTTTTTACAATCATGCTCTGTAATCTTCCTTTTTAGACGTATAAATTCTTGCCACTCTGCGAAATAAAGTTAGTTGGAAGTCAGCGCTCTTTCTGTCTACCCTGTCCTTTTTCCTTTGTTCGCGCGCTGAAACACCTTGCAAATATGAAGAAAGTATTTGTTACAAATCACTGGTGAGCTATTCGTCTGCGTGTAGTGAATGACACACCAACATAGAAAGGTAGAGAAAAAGCTATGAACATATAGGTTGAGATAAGGCAATGGACGCTTGCGTGCCGGGATCGAGAGGCCATATTCAATTTTCCTGCAGCAAAGTGGTTTTATTGCAAGCTAAGGATGGTGTTCTGAAACTAAGTCACTATAGGACAAAATTATTCTGCTGTACTTAATCTTGATGAAAGATTCAAGAACGTTCTCGTTTAAAGAAATAATATATCACTGAATAAATTATTTTAGGTAAATCATATTCAGTTAGATATTTTTGGTAGTTGAACATATTTGTTATTGCTATCATAACTAGCGTTGCAAAAGGCATTCAGCGTGCCCTCTTACCCCATAAATAAAAAAGAACATCATAGAATGGTGTGAAGCCATGCGCTATCCCTGATTTCAAACGTATTCATAATACGCACCAATGTAAACGAAATATATGCGTGCCCATACATGTCTTTATAACTTTTTGTGCCTTCGGAATTTATAACGTCAGGAAGGGTTCTCTACGGTTTTGTGAATCCCACCCCTTTCAGCCCCCTTTTTTCCTTCATATGGTCGGAAGTCACACCAACACCTTGAAATGGCGTTTCTCTTCGATAGCCGAAAAGAAAGCTTCATTTGATAAAACAGTGCAGAAATAAATAGTTGGGAATATTATCTTAGATGTTTCTTTAATATGGACCATCTGGAAATATATGCGAGGAATGGAAGCGATAACTTGACTTTCTTTTTACAGCTGCAATGAGAGTTGACATAGCCTACATATAATAAAATTTGACTATTGCATTAGGGATACGCACAATGTTGATCGGGCCACATCGCCTCAGCAGAACTATTCACCCACCTATGCAAGCCGTGGTACCATATAACATTTGAACTTGCAAACCCGTACAACCTATACACAAGCTAAGCTCGCAATTGGTGCTTATTAAGAAAACATTTCTTTTGCTGTTTTAAGCACTGCGTTTCATCACTGCCAATGTCTTTATAATTTAGGTATGAAAATCTACTGAATGTGACACATAACTTTTTATACATTGGATCGTGAGCGCAAAGTTGAAATACTGTCATAATGTCAAGTTCAGCATACTAGAAACATGCTTACATATATGCTCTTACGTTTACTTGACCTGCTGGTCCTTTCGCGACAGGTATGCATGATTTCCTCCTATTACTAGATCAATAGTGAGACAACAGGTCGAAAAAAATGGTTAAAATCCAAGCATATAGAAGTCGCTACAACGCAAAAAGTAAATGTGATGTACGGGCGGCGACACAGTTTGTTGACTACGTCGCTGTCGCTATTTAAAACAACCATTACCCCGAATTAAAACTGTCAAGCAGTCAATTCAGTTTTCCCAAGATAAGGAGTAGATAACCCAATGGCCACAGGATCACTCACCCCACTCTGCAGAAGTCCGACAATGCCGCTGAAAGACCCGTTGGGTAGACGAATGCCATACGATAGCCTGGTATTATTGACGATATCGTAACTGGTGTTGAGAGAAAAGCAGAGAATAAAAAGGAGTGGAGTGATATTATGAAGTATTGGAGTGGTACTTATAGCATGCGATTCCGTTTCAGGATAACATTTAAAGGCATGATCACTCTAAAAACGGCAAATATTGAATGATCCATTACAAAGTGTGCCGCCTCATTCCCAAAGTAAAGGTGAAGGAAGATTTAACTATAAATTTTACTCAGAAGCAATCATTCCCATTAACGTGCACCCCCGTAGTAAACATAAAACAACAAGTGTGCTTAGTAGTGTTACAATAGCAACAATCGTTACAACACCTTCACCATCATCTTTGATCGCCGTCTGTTGCTGTAGTAACACTCCAAACTCTACTCAATGACCATTTCATTCATTTCCTATAGCGCTAGCTCACCTGAAGGGAACGAAGTCGGCCAGTGCTTGCAAAATGTGACCATATATGCCGTCCACGTAAAGGTTCCCGTCTCTGTAGCCGGGCTGAACCCATGGTGGAGCCTACAGTGCAAGGTCAGAGATCCCGTATACACACTCCTTTGATATATAAGTTGTACGTCAAACTATTACTTGCCCAGGCTCGAAACTTGCAGTGAACTATAAATTACTTCAACATCTTAAGCCTTTCGGCCTTGGTGTCATATACAAAGGACACGGAGATATTTCGCTGCCAACTGTAACAGAATTAACTCAGAAATTCAAAGAGGTGTCTGGGGGTATCCTAATACATCGGCGAAAACATAGGCAGTAGTTTTAATACAAACGTATCCTATGCCAGGGTCCACGACAGCTCCGCTGACGCATTTCCCTCATGGATATGACGTTCCAAAGTAAATGCTAAATGCTAATAGATTTCAAAGAAAAAAAATTGATAGATGTCACGTACCTGGGAATCGACGTTATACGAAGCATGCAGAGGGACCGTGACTGTGTTGTAATTTTAACCAGATAGCGCTAGAGACATCGTGTCACAGAAAACCCGCCGCCGGCTTCGGCCCCATTGGTCGTGAGGGAAAAACGGTCTGTGCGTCTGTGACCAAAAATCAAGTTACCGAGATAGCCGTGGAAGACCGCTACTTGTCCACGTGTGCGCGCGCGATCACGCTAAAAAAGCCGCACGTTCGAAGAAAAAAAAGTGCTCAAGGTCACGAGGCAAGGTAGTCTCTTAGCCCTACCACCTCTCCCTGCTTTGCTTCCAGCCCTTCCGTCGAGACGAGTGAAGAGATAATGCAATTGCACCATGCGACAAACCTTTGTAACTCCACTCGCACTGGATGGATTCTTAAACATTTTGCGGCGATGAATTAGTGAGAGAATAAGCTCTCCTAGTGAATTCATTTCATTGTTACTTGAAAAGTGTTTCAAGGCCCCTTTAACGCATTTTGTTCGACAAATGTCACGACGAAAACGAGCCTATTCGGTGATAATAGCGTGCGCTGGTCCAATCTAGTGTGTGCGTGTTTGTGTGCGTGTGTGTCAAGCTCAACGGTCCCCTATTTTTTTATTGAGTGACACGTCATGAAATGGCGCTTAATATAAGTACAAATGTTGCGCGCGCAAACATATGCAGATGTTTATATGGCCAGTTGTTTGCACTTGCGTAGCAATGCCAACTGGAACATGCGTATTAGCAACACCAGAAGCTGCTATGAAGTGCTGATGCTCGCGAGGATGATGGCTCTGGACACTGCTACATAAATAAACTTCAGCGCACGAAAACTGACCACATTTGACGTTAACCCCACGTGACGGCTGCATCAAAGTAGTATATATGAAATGTTCATAAAATTGCGTAAGCAGCACTGCAACCACTATTCTCTTTGCACGAAGATTAGCGTCTATTTGAAAAGTAGTTACGAGACTTGGCGTAGCTCTGTATAGAGTGCTTCATTTCCACGCAGAATTCTTTAAATAGATTCCAGCTGGAACCCTGACATTTATTGTACGCCTTCTTTGGGTCGACGCTACCGATGTCGGATACTGCTTAACGATCATGTGTTCAAATTTCCCATGCGTGTTATCGTCGTTCTTGGGTAGATAGTAAGTGTCAATCATCTATAGCACATATCCGCATACCAGTGGCACATACCCGCCCGTGGGTAAGTGTCATGGTCTGGCGGGAAGAGTTTGATCACGTGCGCGACAGAATTAGGACAATATTCATGTCTTGACCAGCTCTTCATATTCGTCAAATCATCTTACCCTCCAAGGCTACTTATGGTTCACGCCCAGTTAAGGGTGACCTCGATTGCTCCCAAACGTAAACGGTTAGATAGATATATTGATAAATAAATGCGCTCAAAATCGCCGAAGATCGCTAAGAAATGCTTCGTATTTAAAAAATGAGAAGGGAAAGCTCTGTTGCGGAGCGTCAAACCAGTGACCTCTTGATATCCAGCGCGTGGAGCTAGCCACTACACCACGTAGCATACGCTGTCAAGAGTGCTAACGGCGAGCTATTTTTATACACCCTATACCGTTTGGCGGCCCCGTGTGGTCTTCAGAGCTCCGAAATGTCAGTGCAATTTCGTCATCCGTAGCCAGATGGAGCGGCAAGCTCGCGTTGGGTAAAGTCCATAGGGACCTTAGCGTTGGGTAGCGTTCGGTGCAGTCAAAAGGTGGTCGCTTTTTGGTGTTTTGGGGAGCACCGCCTCTACAGAGCATGGTTTCTCCTGCGCGCACGCTTATCATACACTTGATTCGGCAGAGCATGAAGGTCACTTCGCTCGTTCCCACGACCGCGTTTATTAAAGGAGCACGTTGCCCACACACAATAGAAGAATTCTTAAAGTTGTTCGTGCTTCTCCTGTGTATGTTTGTGCGTTAGTTTTATGCGTCTTTCTGTTTCAACAACGCGCTTTAAGTGTCGAGCTGTGACACTTGTTATTTGGCGTTCATCCTGTATATGACATATTGGCACATTATAAGCGACAACGAGAAAAATATCCGCCACCACACAAACAGCTAGACAGATCTCAAGAAACAGATTGGCGAAGATAGCAAACCAAAACATTTTCAAATCCAGTACACCTGAAAAGAGTAAATTCCAGACAATACCCACAAACAAGCTGTACCCTCTGTAAGCACGAACACGCAGATATGGCACATATTCTATGGCAATGCACACAGGTCACAGTAATATACAAAGAAGACAATATAAAACCAGACCTTCTCGAAAAGCGTTGGCTAGGTGCGCTGACTAGCTCAGATCTGCACGACCAACTGTGGGCAACCCAGCGGGCCCAGACAGCGGTGGAAAGACCACACCTCACCGCACAAAACGTCGGGGTGGCCTGAACCCGGGCCGATAACCATGCATGGTTTCTTTTTTTTAATAAAGTTTTTCTGTCCGTCCGTGTATGTTCAGTTCGTGAGTGCTTTTTGCTTGAGGAGCGCAGTAAGTTTCGAGCTGCTGTCTATTCTTAGCATCACATTGTAATTTGTTACAATGGTATTCAATCCTTCGACTTTGTGGCGAAACAATGCACATTAAACGCTCAACTACTTTTGTGAAGATGCATCAGTGAAGTTCGTTCTGGTGCATTTTCTGTGACATTGCCAGACCAGCGAAAAAACTTAAACAAAAAAAGAACCCTTTCTTCCAAGTTTCCCGCGCGAGTATCTATGTGCCACAGTCTAAGGCTTGTTATTTTTTCTAATGTGCGAGCGGTTATCGTAAATTGAGCACTTCGCTAAGCAGTGGATTGATCTTACTGCTTTTTGAATGAAAACTTTAGGGCGAATGAGGACCGAAGGCAAAGAAGAAATGAGAAAACAACCAGCGCTGGAAATCTCTTCTTGGTATACGTCTATCATAGCTTGTGCTGAAGTTTTCACTTTTAAGCAGCCCTGCAGAACTTTTCGAGATAAACGTTGAATGGCTATTTAGGAGAGCTAACTGCCTCACGAATCGACTGCCGCCAGAGTTTTTTTGGAATCCATCACGCTCAAGCAGAGTCACAGAAGTTTCGTTCACTGTTTATTGTACACTGAGGTATCAGAGCTGGTACAATGCCTTCTGGTGTTTGGAAGCTATGGCGTGGTTGTGCATGGATGGATCACCGTCGACGTCTCATGGCACATCTCCATTTCGACGTCTAATTTCAGCGATTTTGAATTCCCCGTTGTGGTAGCTTAAGTAGCTAACATACACAATGCTACAACGTGAGGGGAATCCGCCGCAAAGATGACGTCATCAAATATGTAATGAACTCTGGTAGTCGGTATGCACTGTCTCAAAGCACCATTTTCTGACGAGACGAACACCGAGGCATGCGCTCTCCAGTAATAAGACAACTTAAGCCTGTGCTTATGCATGTGCTACACAGCGATCCAGAAACGTGAGAGTACTCGTAGCTTGAGTCGTTAACGCGGCAAGGCCTTCACCACTGGCGTCCCTCTTGCCGTATAAAATCATTTTTGCGCGATAAACGACCCTCCACGTCATTGCTTTTCTCTGCCGCTTATTATCGCAAAATTTATTTATGCCAGAGTCGACTACGGCTCCGCTGACGTAGTTCCGTCACGGTTATCGCATTTGAAAATATAAAGTAACAGACTGCAAAGAAAGAAAAATCGGGGCGTCAAACCAGTGACCTCTCGCTCCACTACGCGCGACGCAAAACACTAGGCCACAAGGCATAAATGGTTCAGCTTGTTAACGGCGAGCTCTTTATATACGCCATGTTCCATTGGTAGCCCTCAAGGATAAGCAACTTCTGCGAGTTTTCGTCGTCAGTAGCGAGATAGCACGAAGGGCGCGCGCTCTAAAGATCGTTGTCTCGCTTTACCACATGCGCTGCTATGCACGCACCTCCCCATGGTGTGGTCAAGTTCTCTGGCGTAGTCACTCACTCGCGCACGCTCACGCGCTTATCCCTGAATTTGGGCGCTTTTTACCGCTTGTACTTTCATCGCAAGTTTCCTTTGAAATCACAGTGGTTAAAAAGAGCACAAAGGTCACTTCTCTCGCTGTCGCTGCTGCGTTCCCGAAAGGAGCACGCTGCTCACACACGAAGTGACAATTGTTGGAGTTATTAGCACTGTTCTTCTGTATTATTGTGCGTTGATTTTGTGCGTGTTTCTTTCTGTTTGGGCAACGCCCTTTAAGTGTCGAGCTGTGACAGTTGTTTGTCTACGCTCATCCTACGTGTGCTCATTTCATGCGTGTTTTTCGCTTGAGGTGCGCGCGGCAAGAGTCGAGCTGTCTGCCGTTCTTCGCATGATACTGCGATTTCGTGCTGTAGCATTCTTTCCTCATCCTCGTGGCAAAGCAACACACAATAAATGCTCAACTACCTCTGTGAACACGCATTTCACTAATGTGTTTTCGAATTCGTGAAGAGAGGGACGAGCCACGTTTTCTTTATTAGTCGCTGCTAGAGCATACTAAAGCCCGAAGCAGGAGGCAGCTGAGAGACGTATTTGGTGCATGTGAAAGCTGCCCAACCCTGCCGACGAATCGTCACACTAAGACGACGTGAAAGGCTTCGTCGTCACGAAACCTGATAATTGCGTACAGTGCATTTCAATGACCTTATGACCTTGCGATTTTCTACAGCAACGCATTTGTTGCGTTGAAATTAACGAAGCGTTCCCTAGCAGCATTAGTTAGTGTCATAATCCAGGACTTAAACTTCACCACTTTTAGACGGCAACATTGCCCCCCCCTTTCGATGTAGATCATGGTGAATGAAAGGTGTGAGCGCTATTAGCGTTCTTGTAAGGCCTCCTGAATGTGCCTTGGTGGAGCAGCGGGTACAGCGCCGAGCACCTTTTATCGCTGGCCGAGAGGTTCTATTATCAGGTCATCCAAATCAACGAAACTTCTTACTTTTTTACTTATTTCAGTACATTGCATTGACGCCACTTCCATCATAACAATGGTGTTAGTCTGTCTTGGTGGACACGGCATAAAACTTTTTGAGATAAAATGCAGATATAAGAGGAATGGGTGTTGCTTTAGAAAGCCTTAGAATTCACTCACAGGCGAAAACTATTACGACGCTGCAGCAGCTGCTTCACTTAGACAAAAGTAAACGGATAACTCACCGAAGCAAATGTAACTCGAAGGTGCGTAGCATTCGATGCCATGCTTGGCTGCAGGTGACACAATAAATAGCCCAACTGAGACGACAGCTCTCTTGATTTAAATGCCCGCAAGTAAATTACCCTCTGCATCGTTTATTGATTCTCGGTAGTGGTTCAAAGTAGATTTCAGAGGGAGAGATGATTGTTTACAGAAAGGCAGCTGATTTTTAGTCTTCCTGCAATCGAAGCGGACAGGACTATGAAATGATAATGCAATTCACTAATCGCCCCTAGCGCCAAATATGTCACTGGCAGAAGACAATTTTGTTTAAGTGGCGTCACGATGGAAGATAACCGATATTCTGTGTTATTAATGACCACTAGAAATAAGCATTCAGGAGCTTAGTAATCAGACACTGAATGTACACGAGCAGTCATTTGTAAATGAATAATTAAAGCACGAAAATTTATCCATGTTTCTACCTTGAGATGTGGTGATTACGGTAACTTTGATTGTACACAATTAAACGTAGCCTACGTTCACGTAAGAAGGCAGTGCCATTATGTACCTGGGTGGCGGCCAAGTCAAAGTGGAAAACACTTTGATTCGCCCCTATCTAACATTTGTTTCCTTTCTAATTGGTTATCTGCTGAATTAATACTACAGCGGCTGATTACCCTATAAATGGCGTTCTTCTGTGCAATCAATCTTACGAAAGTTTAAAGTGAAACAGCTTCTACATTTTATAATTGGAGAGTAATATCGACTTGACTGCCGGCCTGAAGGTCACGGGATCGAATACTGGCGGCGGTGGCGGCCACCTTTTTGATGGAGGCGAAAAGGCTTAAGGAACCCCAGGGTGTCGTTATTTTTGAAGCTCTTCACTACGGCGTCCCTCTTAATCGCATTTCGATTTCGGGACGGTAAGTACCGGTCATCACACTATTATTATTAGAATGCTATCTGGTATCATCAGTTATGTGGTCCTGCGGTAATTTAGGCAAGTAGATGTCGTGCAGAAATACTGTGGAATACAGCGAAATGCCTCCTAAACAAACGCCAACTAAAGTCATTATTCAGCTGTACATTTTGTTTAAATTCTCCACTGTCTTTGAGCCTAATTCAAACGCGATTCAGTATAATGAAATTCAGTGAAGCGAACAACTTCTGCGAACAAGACTTCTGCGAACAGAACAAGACTTCTGCGAACAAGAACAAGACTTCTGCGAACAACGCACGAACTATTCAGCCGCCTCGGGCTAATTGAAAACTCAACTGTGGGTAACCTCCCTGTCCTTCCTCATTTTTTCCTCCTCCTCCTCCTCCTCAACTGTGGGGCCAACTATAAATTCGTGACAAAATAAGAAAAGACACGAAGGCATAAAATAAATAAGGTTGGTTTATAGTGTATGTTCTGACGGCCATTGAGTTTACTAATATACACTAGAGCGAACTCTGGCGCTAGTGTCTATGGGAGCTGCAACGCACGGCGCTTCAGTGAACATAGGAATGATGGATAGCGCACACATTTGTCTAATCTTCGTTCTTTTGGCCGGCTTATCGCTCCGTGTGTGTTAGAGTGGCTGAGAGCTGTTTTCTCATGAAACAAAATCGGCAAATGTTCAGGGGCTGCGCTTCTCCACCTTATCTCTTTAGACTGGCCTTTCCAAATCGGGTCACGAAGTTCAAAAGGGGTGAATCTTTATTTCAAAAAGAAACCGAAACACAGCAATAAACGAAGCCGAAAGTAAGATTCGCCGTCCGGAAGTACGAAGAATAGCCAAATGTGTGTACTACCCATCATTCCCAGTGTCGCTGAACGATCGCAGTGACAAAGTCCCCTCTAGTTAATTTTTGGAAACTCTGTTGTGACGTCGGTGTAAGAAAAATATATTATTTTCTTACAACGTAATTTTGATGAGGTAGGCATCAGAATGTATGGACAAATTTCCTTCGTTGCAAAGTTCTCTAAGCAGAGACGGGAAGCGTAGTAAACGCACAAGCTTTCAAACTTAGTCTCACATGCCAATTTATTGAAGTGTGTGATTTCGTGGTAGGGGAGTGAAAGAATAGTTTGAGCTATGTTTGAACACTTGGCTTTCATTTCACGTGTCAACCAGCAAAATCACACTGTTAAGCTGTCAGTTTATTCTTAATTGCTCATGCCCAATTATTGGTTTTTCTTTGCCAGCATCGCAAACACTTACCGGTCGTCGACTTACGTATGCTGGTTGTGTAGTTTGCGCAGGTGTATTGCAAATATAGACCCAATAAAGTGTATTATAGGATGACCACCACCGCTGAATTGGTTGCTGGCTCAGTCGACGCTGGCGGCGAGTTGCCTATTCGTACACTTTGCTTTATTAACATCCATATGCCAGTTACAAAAACAATAATACGCCGTATAAATTCCTCCACTTGATTGTCTGTCAGTTCTCATTAACTATATCACTACATTTCGCCTCATGACACCCATAAAGCCACCTTAGTTTAGGCTGCATGCTGACGCTGTTTCGCAAAAACGTTAGTTCAGTGGCATCCATCCGTACATGCTCAGTTGCCGGCTTGGCATCACTAGTGCCTCATCGAAGGAATCCCTTTCGAAACAGTGCATGCTTCATCCCTTCCCAAAATTCTATAAGTTCATTTAGTAGCATTTATTTGAAGATTTGCGGGCCCCAACATTCGTGGTAACATTATTTTCAACAGTGAATTATGATTAAGAGGACGAAGAACATTACGAAAACACGTTAATATTCAACCCTCTTGATCTTTCGCTTGTGTGGTCTCATGCCCAATTGCATAAAAATTGCAGCTTCTCCATTGTCTTATTTTGAATTGTTGCCAACGTGACGTCACCGCCTGAGCACTCCGTACATATGGTTTAACAGCGAAGCTTGAATGGGCGACTCCTGAATTTGTTAGGGATAATTCTGCCTGTTTGCTAGTTTTTTGTTTTTTTATTCTCTGTTAAGTCCGTCTTGGAAATCTTAACTCGTATTAACAACTCGTGCGCTTTCTTCTTCACTATGAGTGGAACAGTGGTAAGTAGTGGGGCTTGCCCAATTTTTGTGACACAAACACGACCTAGCAGTACTTTCACAAATATGACGGAAAAATACAGGTTTCACCGAGCCCATTAGAGCTTCGCTATAATAATTTTCAAGTAGTAACTGAAAGATCAGCGAAACCAATCTTCATGGTCACCCCACTGCAGATACGCACTTAGCAGTGTAGTAACTTCTCGTTGTCTTCGTCAACATCACAATTATCATCACCGCCACCGAAGTAGAACAGCCAGAAGCGAAGCCTAATCTGCGTTGGCGATACGGCCCCTAATTTAGCTGCACGAGGTGCCTCGAGTAAGCGTCTTCAGACCTTCAGCCTTCACCCGCGTCAGCCAGTGAGTACACTATCGAAAACATGGATCCTTCGAGCTCCAAGCAGCCGTCACCCGAGAAACCAAAGAAGCTGCAGCACGTCACCATAGTGGACCCGCCCAAACCAGAGACCAAGTCATCCGTAAGAATTCGGGGGTTCTCTGATCTAGCCCGCAGATGCAAGAACAGTGCGGATGAAGGCCAGGCATTCTATGCTGGTGGCTCAGAGAATAGCGGCCAGCAGATTATAGCGCCAGGAAAAAAACCCGACAACAAGGAGGACTTCGTGGCCGAGATGTTCAGGGCAGCCAGGTTACATGGCGCTGAAACCATGGAACCGGGAGCGGATGACCAAACGGGCAAGGCTGCAGGTACTGTTGGCAGCTCGTTCTCGGGTGCTGGCCGCAAGCTTGACGATGCAGCGAAGACTGGTGAGACAGCCGCGCCAGTCGACCGTGCTGCACCTCAACGTTCCATTTCGAAGGTGCTCAAAATGTGGGAAGATGGTTTCAGCGTCGACGATGGGCCCCTGCGGGCGTATGACAGTCCAAGCAGCGAACAGTTTCTCCAGTCCATCCGCCAGGGAGAAGTCCCCGTGGAGATGCTGCAGGAGGCGGAAGGGGCCGAGGTGGACTTAATCATGGAAGACCATCGGCACGAGCAGTTCTTCGCACCGCAGCGTATAAAGGTGATGCCCTTCGAAGGCACGGGACACCGGCTCGGCGCCGTGACTCCAACGATGATCCGGCGAACAGTGACAATGCCACCGATCGAACTCGCTGAGGCCAACGCGAAGAAGGCGATAAACCTGAACGAGGCTTTGCCTACCACTAACATCCAGATTCGTCTACACGATGGCTCGAGGTTGGTGGCACGCATGAACCAGAACAACACGGTGGCTGACATTCGCAAGTACATCGTGAACGCCCGGCCTGAGTACGAGGCAGCGACATTCACGCTGCAGACTATGTTCCCGAGGAGGGAACTCACGAATGACCAGGCGACGCTGAAGGAGGCGAACCTGCTCAACGTGGTCATCGTTCAACGCCTGAAGTAAAGAGTTGGACTAGTGTCACCAGAACATACGTGTGCGTGGCAACGCCTTCTTCTCGCGATTCAGAAAGAACGAGAAATAAAAAAACGTCAACGGTCGGTGTGGCGGCGAGGAGAAACTCGTGCCAGAGGCATGTTGAGCTCCTCTCTTTCTTGCCCCCCGCTGTTGGGGAAGTTCTAAATCTTGTGTTTAGCACAGGTCTACTACCATGGAACAAGATATGAAGTGCGTAGCACGCGAAATCCAGCAACGCCCTTGACCTTTCTTGCGCCGCGCAAAAGGGGTGCTTGCCGAGGTGGTTGGACTCTCATATGCAGCGCGGGTATCAGCGTGATGTGTCAGAAGCGTGATGTGTCAGAAGCGATTTCAGGTCTATTGTTGCAATACATTTTTGGTTGCCTCTATAGTTAAACCTTGTTCGATTATGTGGATCCGGTTTGAAAAATGTGTGCCTTAATTTAGGCCTGTATCGATCCCTGCGTAACCATGAGACAAGCCGAACTCAAAGGTACTGCACTCTTCAAAAGTGCATTAGGTTGGAGTACTAACCACTCAACCGCTGCCTTTATTCTGTTTAACAGATTGATTTTGTTCTCTCTCGCTGATGTAACAGTATAAATCAGAGAAACCTAAATGGTAGCACTGCCGGCTACCATTTGCAATGCGAGCATGAACTCCTAGCGGTGGCTCCCTCCCACGCAAGCGACTCTTTAAGGGGCGTGAATTCACTCAGGCGGTGTTTCTAAAGACGCAGCACAGAGCTTTTCGCTATCATGATCTGTTATTCCAGATCAGCCAGAAAACAAACCTTTGGCTTATTAGCGGGCATGACAATTGAATATATAGCGGCTTGCTTTCCGATAATGCAACTGAACCTATATGGCATGTAGCCTTTCTAGCAATGTTACACAGACATAATCAGCCGCATGCCACCAATAATGTTTTTATTGCAATAGCAATAATGTGGACTCTCTCAAGATGTCAACGTTTGCGTCGCCACCGTATATATATATATACACATATATATATGTATATATATAGGCAGGCATGGTGGTTGAGTGGCCGTAGCGTTGCATATAGTCAAGTAGATCCCCCGTGAGCGGTCACAACGTGGTTCATGATTTATTTCGACGTTTTGGCTTAGAGTCTGGCCCATCCGGATGAAGGCCAGACTCTAGGCCGAAATAAACCACGTTGTGACCGCTCATGGAGGATCTACTTTACTATATATATATATATAAATATATATATATATATATATATATATATATATATATATATATATATATATATATATATATATATATATATATATATAATTTACTCACGTAATTTTCGCACCCGCCCCTTCGGCCAACAAAAATACAATTTTTTTCCCTGGAGTAATAATCGCACCCCCGAAAATTGCCGCAATAATGTCGTCTGCTTGTTCCAGCTGTTGGATGGATGGATGGATGGATGGATGGATGGATGGATGGATGGATGGATGGATGGATGGATGGATGGATGGATGGATGGATGGATGGATGGATGGATGGATGGATAGATGGATGGATGGATGGATGGATGGATGGATGGATGGATGGATGGATGGATGGATGGATGGATGGATGGATGGACATCGCTGTACCCTTTAGATCGGGTGGTGGCTAGCACCACCAAGTCGTAATACTTAATGAACCAAAAACTAAATTTTTTCCCTTAAATAGTGAGGTTCAGGATTCGTACTTCGCAGCGAAGGGTTCAATTTTCACTGGTGCCTTGACTTTAGCCACCAATCAGATAACCTCCTTCTAGTTGATTCTACCCGCTTAAAGTCTATTTTGCCCTCACTGTCCCTAAACCCCAGTGCTTTGAAAAACTCTGCGCCATCAACCTGAACTACAGGGTGAAGCCCTTTACAGAACATTATCAAGTGTTCGGCAGTTTTTTCTTCCTCTCCACACGCACTGCATACCGTGTCTACCCCTTCGTATTTGGCCCGATATGTCTTTGTTCGCAATACTCCCGTGCTGGCCTCAAACAGCAGAGAACTACCCCGAGTATTATCATAGATCCTTTCCTTGGCTATTTCCTGCTTAAAAGTTCGATAGATCTCTAGTGCGTACTTCTCAATCATGCCAATTCTCCACATATTGGTCTCAGCTTCCTTCACTTTCTTCTTAACCAATAATTCTTTTTGATGATGATAGCTCGCGCCATCTGGCGCCATCTCTTAAGCATCGAGCGTACTATTATTGCACAGAAATTCGATCCAATCCAAGCCGTGCCAAAGCGGCAAGTGCGCGTTGCGGCGTGTTTTGTATGTTGTGCCGGTAATCTTGTCACGTTATGGGGCGATACTGAAGCTACACGGCTGCTTTCAAGTTGGAAGTGATTGTTTATGCACTAAACAACGGCAACAGGGCCGCCGGCAGGCCCTTTGGAGTCGACGAGCTTTGTGTTCGCTACTGGTTACGGCAGCTGAAAGCCACCAATACACCTTGGGCCTGCTGTGTGCCCGAGACTGGAATTGATGGTAAACATTATTTCTTTAGAAGGAAACTGTGGACGACTCTGGTAAATAGCCATCAACCGAATACTGACATCCTACACTCACCTCTTGAGTGCTCCTGTTGAGTGACAAACGCTACCGCTACACCCGCAACGCCCACAAGCTGTGCTTATGCATGGTATTCTAATTCTCGACTATATGCTTGCGCTTTTTGTGTCTCAAATAAATCTTGTCTTGTGTTGAACCTCTGCTTTAATTTTTGAGGTAAGTTTTGATTAGTACTTAGTTGCTGGTGTGACAATTCCGATTTTCGGCCACTTCGTCTTCTTTTTTGCCCTGTACGTTTTCGTGGAAAGTTTTCCCCGCGTAATTCTCGCGCCCCCAACTTTGCGTCGGTTTTTCGCCGAAAAAAGAAGTGTGAAGTTTATGTGATATATATATATATATATATATATATATATATATATATATATATATATATAGATTTGCGGATTGGCCATGAGCGTGTCTGTTGGGCGCACTGGCTCTTACGTAGTGGCCGGCACAGGTTACGTCGTAGCGGTCGGTACTGGTCTCGGACGTACTGTGGCCTGGCTTTAAATACTGGCGATGACGATGTTTCTGGTTTGTCGCGCTGACTGTGTCATTGTGATTGCATGGTTGAGATGACCCCATGCAATTTGTGGTCGCACGTATTGCCTAGTTTGTGCTTCTCTTCCGTGTTTACGTCAGTAGTCTGTATATACTGACGGAGGAATTAAGGATGCGAACGAGCTTCGACCTTTCAACACGTACCGCCAAGATTGGCATGAGTATCCAAAGCTTCGTCGGTTTCAGCGCTTCAACCTCCGAACTTGTCGATGCCCGGTCGTTCACCGATGGACGCCGTGCGAAAAAGTTTGGTGTTGTAGGCCACGCGGCTTCAAGGCAGCAGAGTGAAAGTCAGAATGAAGTGGTGGTTTTGGGGAACAAGCTCACACGTCAGGAGCCAGGAATGGTGGATGTAGGCTTTTTATGGCTAGGGCTTGTGCCTGGCATTTTCGTCTGGTGGTGCGGAAGTCACGGAATCTGAAAGGTGTGGCATAGAGCCCTGCTCGCAGCCGGTATCGGTGTCAAGCGCTTCTCCTTCCGCGTCCGCGATTTTGTCTGCGTAGGGGTGTTGGGGAACAGATGGGCAATCGAACATCTTCCCTATACAGACCCTTTCTCCGAAAGATGGTTGGTTGGCACACCGTACGGCTGCACCGGAAGGACGATGTTCTTCCAGAGCTAGGGTGCCAAGAGATGCACGGTCAAGGTGGAGGGTCGCAGAGCTCTCATCCGCGGTAGAGTGCGGGTCGACAGGGATAGGGTCAGAGTCAGAGGTACGAAAAAGCGACCGAAATACATGCGTTAAGCTGGCACATCATTCCGACCGAGATTGTTGTCTGACGCCTTCATCATTGTGTCAGGCTTTGGCAGCATCGCGAGGGCTGTCAATGGAGAACAGTCGTTTTTGATGCTCGAGCCAGGCATTGCGGGTGCCAAGAGTGTTAACCGCTTTGACCCACAGTATAGCATTGTCCTGGAATCCACGAAACTCCGGTAATTCCGATGCAGTCACTCACTGTATAGTGGAAATCAAGGATCCGGAAGTTCGCAAGGCAAAACGACCTAGCTCCTGAGCAAGCAAGGACGTCGCCCACATGACTACTGTGGGTATAGGTCGGGTGAGGAGTCTGAGGAATCAGGGTCGATGGCTGCGGGGATAGCGGGCGTCCTGGTACTCGCGCTGGTGGTTGAATCCCCACAGTTTGAAAGCGCCAATCTCTGAAGTTGTTGGCTCAAGCTTGCGGCAACACTGATGATTTTAGCAGCAGCGTAGTTTGAGCTACTTGGAGAACCCTTGCCAGTGGCCGCGGAATATGCTGTCGTCGCCGCAATCAGTGCGGCGGAGTCACTATTCAGGGAAGCTTGGTGAAAGTGACGTCGAGTTACCAAGGAGGCCTGGACGCTTTGCCCGGACTGTGCTTGTAGCGCAGGCAGGAAAGCAGGTGACGAGAAGGCTTGGCCGCATAGATCCCGTGACATAGTCACCACTGTTCGACAAAAACGGTTTCCAGGCCTCCTCGTTCACTGGCCTACTCGTGACCCGTCACCCGTCCTACTATACAAAAGTTATTATTTATGGCGTAGTGGGTACCGAGCAAATGTGCTTGTAGCTGTTACCCAAAGAGTGTTTAGAAAAGGCTCTGAAAGGCCACTCTTTCAGCTTTCACTGTGTGCGTTTCGCGCAGACCTGACGTTTTTTTTAACACTTCATTGGTAGCTGTTGCAGCAAGCATCCTTGCCGGGTAACCAATACGCCATTAATAATTGTGTAGTTGGTAGCCATTCACTGTGCCTTCCTACGTCATTCTTCGGAGAAGTGTGGTACCCGCTGCACACTTGCAAGCAACTTTGTGAATTTTTTTTGTGCTGTGGCTGATGACGATGAAAAATTATGCCAGAACCTTTTGTAATCTCCACAATTCCTCACATTAGGTATGCGCCACAGTAATCGGTGAACAAAATCAAGCTCTTCTAAAGGGTTGGAGCCTTCGTGGAGGGCTTCGTTGCGCGATTTGCGTTATTTTACACCTCGTTGTTGGTATTCTAAAACGATGTATTGCTCGTATTTACGCGATTTTTACCGACACCAACCCGGCCTAAGGCCGATTTGCAAAGGAGTTCCAAGCACTGGTGTGGCTCAGTAGTAGAATACAGAGGTGGCATGCAGTGGACTTGGGTTCGTATAACTTTGTGTCCTAATGTTTTTTTTTTTAATTTACGGAGTTCTTTTTTTTCATTTCGTGCGATGGACACCGGCAATGGTGGTGGCGGAGGACATCTACGGTGCACACGCGACCTGTGTTGTGATCTCATAATAGCTTTCCCTCTAAAGGAACACTTTTTTTGAGATGCAATGAGAGTCCGGAAAGGTGTGAACGTGGAGCATCTCGTCACAAAAGTGATGTGACAGCCAATGAATGGGCACAACAAATAGTTGGGTGCTTGTTGTATGTTCAAAGCTAAGGCCCCCTCTTCAAGTGGTAAAGACGAAAATAAAATTTCGTATCAGAAGCAGAATAATGTAAGGGATTCTTTGTATTACAACTTCAAATGGGGTCCATTCGCAAATGATCGAGACGAGAAACTTGCGGTCGCATAGTATTGCCACATGTAAAACGTAACTGAAACCAACCAAGCAAGCAACTATGTTAATAAATTCTCCAGAAATGTATAACATATAAAGCTGTCATTCTTGATATGTTCTATCGTTATTGGCTTCTTGCGTGTATTTATGTAACTTAAGTATGTGCTTAGTTTGCATGCAACAATAAAGCACGGCTAGGTTTTAGCAAGAAAACATTGTACCTTTAGCAGACTTTCCTTTGTTTCTAATATTTTCAGGAATATTTGTTCTAAAAGAGCAGCAGATTTCTTCAGTTTCACTGAAGGTGCTCTTTGGAGCTACCGTGCAAAATAGCCATAATGACCATTACAAGAGTCAGACGGTGATTCTGATTCAATGCCTATAGACGAGAGCCCACCTATCTCGCACCCAGGCGCCTTCGGTGGTATACCCTTGCTCCTTGAGACGCCAGAATTTGTTTTGAACTGCCAAGTCGTGCCTCACTAGCATGACAAGCAGTGGCTCTTGTACTTTAAAATGTGAGAAAAACGCCTGTTCACACTGCACTAGCTTATAAGAAGTCATATGGGTACCACTTCACCGTCTTCTAATGTATAATTAACAAGCGCAACAGTAAGATGTTAATCAACACACTCTGTGAAGATACCAACACAATGCGGCAATCGGGCTGATGCGTTGTTTTCTAATTGCACAGATTTTCATCCGCAAGATAAAACCCCGAGCTCCGCCACCAGTGGATGTAATTACATTTGGCAGAAAAAACTACGAGTCCAGTAAAAGTGTTCGTATAAATATAATTATTGCGTTTACTCAAGCGCGATGTAAGCTGTTGCGCTTTACAGCAGTGATTTGCATGTAGTATGCCTGTATAGTATGGGGCACAAAAGCATTGCCGTACTCTTTCGCAGACTGCATGCCAGTAATAGGATATATTACGACTCACGCGTGGATGCAAGCACCGCGCACTTATTCGCTCACTACAGCAACGTAGGCGGCGCCATTTAGCCATGCTCCGAAGCTGTCGCACGATGATAATCTGCGACACTGTCAGTGACGCAGGTCGGTCCCTCAGTAGTCATGAGCTCTGCGACGTGCAAGCTCTGCGACGCTGATGTGCACGCTCGCGACATTACCGTCTTGTCCGGCATTTCGACGTACTGTCGAGCCGCCTATAGTCACTGGAATGCTCGAATGCAACTGTAACGGCGTACTATAGCGTTGCAACGTGAACGACGCGAAAGGCATTGCTTTCGACCCAGTTGAACTTCGGCATGCATTGACTCACTGGGTGAATCTGTTCTTTCAGTCGGCGTCAGCTTACTTTAAAATCTTGTTCTGGTTGGCACTATCGCAACGCACGTGTGTCCCGAGTGCCCGGCCACAGTGGAAAATGATAAACACATGCAGTGTATGAGCGCAAGTTGGAGTGAGATTCTAGCGCTACGTTGACGCCGACTTACAGCACAAATTATGCCTTGCAACAGCCAAGGCACGCCGCAGTGTGACTTAGTCGAAAGCAACGCTTTCCGCTGTTCGCGGTTCGTACGTACCTGATGAAGTTGCTTCTGATGTCTGCAATGCACGTGTTGTAGACATTCCGGACTGTCGAGGAACGTCTCCTCGACGTTCTACACAAAATCAGCACAAAATTTCAGGAGAGGATGAGTGCGAAACATTCTTACAGCCGGACTCGGGTTGAGCAGTTTCGCGTTTGATTTGCGGAGCGTCTGCTGGTGTGGCAGTGCATGGCTCGTGCTTCGCCGCACTTGCAACAGCTCGCGCAAAACTCTTTTCAATAAAGCAGCACGCACTGAGGTCACTGTGTTCTAGTGTATACTAAGCGACACATTCCACACATTACTTACAGGGCACATACCAATAATAGGCAAGACAATCGAAGCAAAAAGGATGGTCCTTGGGGATGGTTGTAATGGGCAACCTTCAGCTGTCCTATATATAAAGATTCGGTTATGCCACGAGAAACTATTTGCGTCTTTTTGTTTGTTCAAAGTTTTTGGAAGAGATCAAATTACATTGGCACATCCGTAATATAATAATTATGGTATATAAGATTTTTTTAGTTCGCTATGGTCTCGCCTTAACAGAAAAAATAGACAGAAAAAATTCTTCCGCCTAGTCCTATTACGTGACCCTTCACAGGAAATATTAAATGCGAAGCATTTATTATCAAACTTCAGTGACTTTGAGCGTATCTATCTATCTATCTATCTATCTATCTATCTATCCATCTATCTATCTTTCTATCTATCTATCTAGCCGTTTACATTTGGGTGCTCTCGTTGTCACCCCCTTCACTTGGCGTGAACCAAAATTAGCATGGGAGGATAAGATAGTTTGACGAATATGACGCGCTGGTCAAAACATGAATAATGTCACAATCCCGTCGCGTACATCGTCAACACTTCCCGCCAGACAGTGGCACATACTCACGGCCGGGTATGCGCCACAGGTGATTGACACTTAGTATCTACCCAAGAACGACGAGAACACACATGGGCAATTTTATTGCGTGAGCGTTAAGCAATACGCTACATCGGTATTGTCGATCCAACGAAGCATAAAACAAATGTCAGTGTTAAAAAAACCTAACGTAGTCAGCGTTGACCACCCGACGACTGCAAGTATTAAAGTTCAGGATCCGAGCAGGAATCGAACGCAAGCATTCTGCGTGGCAGTCATGAATTCTACCACAGAGCCACGCCAGGTCTCAGAACTACTTTTCAAATAGACGCTAATCTTCGAAAAACGTCAATAGTGGTTGAAGCGCTGCCCACACAATTTTATAAACATTACATATCTACTTCTTTCATACAGCCGTCACGTCTGGTTAACGCCAATTGTGGTTAGTTACCACGCGCTGAAGTTCATTTATATAGCAGTGTCCAGGGCCAGCATCTTCGCGAGCATTAGCGCTTTATATCAGCTTCTGATGTTTCTCAAACAAATTTTCAGCTGAAGTCGTTGTGCAAGTAGAAGACTGGTTATATAAACATCTGCAACTCTTCAACATATCTCTGCGTGCAACATTTGTTCATATATTTAGCGTCATTTTATGGCGTGTCGCTCAATAAAAAAATGCATCACGGTCAACTTCCCTTCGCGTGCTTCACATAAAGTTGATTTCCAAGTACTTGGGATCTGCCGAATCTTTGTGAAGGTATCGTGACTTTTTACCGTCTTTTTTATATGCGAATGAATATTAAAAAGTCGTACTATGTCAGGCATCCAGCGTTGTCCGCGGCCGTGTCCACGCGCCGGTACGTGTTATCTATCCACTTTCACTCCCTCTTCCATAGCAACAGCTGCAGGTGCGTGCGCTTATCCTTGCTCCCAGCAACTAGAGCATGTAGTACAGGAGAGTGTAGGAGAGAGTAGGTGCAGTGCATCACCAATCTTTTTCTCGCCGTTTGCTCTCTCTCCTCTCTGCGCCCCCCTCTCCCGTCCTCCTGAGCCTCACTATGGACCGTTGGCTGGCTGGGTGCCTCTCAAGAACGTCTGAAAATGTGTGCTCGAGACGGCGCTGTGAATTGCCAACCGCTGAGCCGAGAACAAAGCCTTAGCCGAGAACGCTGGCACTCCACTCTCCCGTCCACTCGCTCCTCACTCTCGACCGTTCGCTGGCTGGGCGCCTCTCAAGTCAATATCGGAAGCTGGTGAAGGCGAATATCTGACAGCAACGATGCCTTCTCTTGGCGCCACGAATGCATTCGCATTTCCTCACGATTCCCTTCGGAAAGGGGGGGGGCATTTTCTGCCGTATGAAGCTGGCGCTACAGGCACCACGTAAACTCAATGTTCAAACTGTAAATCAACGGATATTATTGAAAAACTGAACGAAATCACATACTTCAGCGTTTAATGCTAAAACAGAGTGCGATGCTAAGCTTGTTGGTCAAAAGACATCCCGGCAACAACTACGATAGTGATGGCAACTACAACAACGCGGAATCAGTAAACAATGAATCTACATAGTCGCCATACTGTTCTAACTTGTCCTCACGCTTATTATTTTTTTCGTTCTTTGTTTTTGTCTGAATGTTACTATGTATATAGCAAAACAAGCAGTAGTTAATGCCCCCACTATCGCAGAAGTGTATGATTATCCTCATTGTCGATTTGACCGAAATGGCGAGAAATAATTACCTTCCTTAAAAGGGAACCACCACTGTGACAATTAAATTCATTCTCGTTCACGCATCTGCCAGCTGTGTGCAGCAGTCAGCAGGAAGGGTGTCAGCGCTGTACATTTAATGCTGCAGAGTAAGCGTGAGCATTTTGATGAAACGCTCTTCGGTATACTGCCAGTATGTTTTTTTTACTCTTAGCCCAAGCATTCTCCCTGTTTCCTGATTGCCGCTCTCTCATTGTACCTCAATCGAAAGCTTTCTTGATTTCCATTGACCTCTAGATAACAAACCCAGGTAGGAAATTTTACACGGACGTTTTTATCGAAATGAACGTCATTTGCCCCCACAAGGATTACAGTGCAGGATGTCAGACCAGCTTTTTTCTTCGCATTTTTATTTTAATAAAAGTGCAGTAGATGTGTGAAATACGTTACCGGAATATACCTCTTAAAGCGATTGGCTGCCATATTTGCTGACTAGTTGATACAATTCAGATAAAAAAAGAGAAAAAAAGTAACAACAAGGAAAGCACGGGTGCATGGAAGACAACGAGATGAGCGTTGGGTTTGATACCCAGCACCAAGTGTATAGGTGATTGTAAATGTCACGGTTTCTAGAGTAGCTGCACGAGACCATAGGCACGCGTAGGGGTAAGGGACGGTGGAAGGGTGGGTGCAAAGCAAGTGCTGCTAGTCACCTAAAGGAGAAAGGGGCGCAGATCCAGCCCCATATATTGGCATAATTGGAAGGGGGGCTACAAGTTGAGGAAGCGGGAATTGATTGATTGATTTGTGGGGTTTAACGTCCCAAAATTACTATATGATTATGAGAGACGCCGTAGTGGAGGGCTCCGGAAATTTAGACCACCTGGGGTTCTTTAACGTGCACCCAAATCTGAGTACACGGGCCAACAACATTTCCGCCTCCATCGGAAATGCAGCCGCCACAGCCGGGATTTGATCCCGCGACCTGAGGGTCAGCAGCCGAGTACCTTAGCCACTAGACCGCCGTGGCGGGGCGAGAAAGCGGGGAGATAGGTCAGCCCAATACATTGACATACGGGGACTGGGGGCTCTGTGACGAACCTATCCCCTCCGCTTAAGGAAAACCCTAGTCACGCCTCCACCCAAAACAACTCGACGGCTAAAGCAATCTTATTTCGCTCACACAACCCCTCCCCCGGCAACGTTTTTTTTTAACCCAACGTAGTTCTGCACAGCCTGAGAGACCGGAGACACCACAAACTGTGTGATTCACGTACTTTTGCAGTGCTTCCATAATAACGTTATGTTACCTCAGGTTAGGTGAAACTGCCATATTTTGGTACAGTTTTACTTCTAGATAACGTTATTATGTTGTCATCGTGTTATTTTTCACATTACTTGTGCCCAGTACTTTCACATTACTTACACCACTGACTTTTCAGATATGATGGGGCATGTAAAATTTTATTTTAAAAATCGGCAAACTCCACACTCGCACAGTTGTTCACAGCTGGCTGTCAGAAACTATTAGGAAAGCCGTTCCTCGAAAGAGTCTCGAATAGCGTCGTGTGTTGTCGACAAATTAGTGTAACTTACCAGAAATGTCATTTCATTGACTGCTCGATGGCGCAATGAGCACGCGGTGGCTCTCACCTCTCACGCGTACTTTGGCCCGCGGAGTGGAGAGCAGTGGAGTGGAAAATCTCTCACGCGCCCTTATCACACGGTGGGGAGGATCATAAGTCTTGGCTGGCGTTATGCTTGCACTAGAACGATTCTGTTGTATACTCGGCGACAACTTTATGTGGCAGCACAGCCAAGGCTACGAAGCCAAAGTACACCCTTTCTTACTACGCTCCGGCATCTAGTCCATGAACGCTTACTTTGGTATGCTGTGTAGCATAATGGAAAATATAAAAAGAAAAACTGTAAATATTATGTTGAAGATCGTTCGCATTATTATTAAAAAATTCACCTGTGTAGATTTTTCGGAAAAAAAGCTTCGTTTAACCATATGCTCTGGCAGTGTACCAAAGTCGCTCATTTACCGAACATCCTTCATACCAGAGGAGAGGCGGCAATCCGCTGCTCGTCGTTGGCAAAGCAGCTCTAGGCTGTCCACCAAGTCGCGAGGCGGCTGAGAAGCTCGGCATCTCAGTACCCACGCGGGAGCGGCCCGCCACAGAGTGATCTGTGTTTCCGAGGACCCAATAGAGGTTTATCCAATGCAATCCAGTCGTTAGGCTTCCTCCAGTTAGTCGTCTAGAGCACTCAAAACATATATATGAAGCTGTAGCTAACGTGAATAGGGTTATAGAAATGGTCGCGATGGTTTCACAACAGCTTTACCCACAGTCTAATTGTATACTTACATTTAGGAGCAAGGTAACAAAACCCCATATCTGCCTTCTGTAATTCGATTATCTGGTTTAATTAGCAGAAATATTATGTAGTGTTTCTCTACTGAGCGAGAGTCGTATACGCCGCAGCATATTTTCCTGAAACGTTGCGACCATAGAAAACTTTTATGAAGAGGATAGTTGGTAAATAAAAGAATATGCTTGCAACACTCAGTGGATTACTACCTCTCTGCTCACTTGAATGTAATACACCTCATCAATGTAGTCGCCGTGGTTACCATAAAAAATAATATCTTCACTTTAGATAGAACTCATTTGGCTGATGTTCCTCCTGCGAATATCCATTGTTTAGGAGACTGAGCGTGAGAACAAGCCACAATATTCTGTGTATTGAGTCTATACACCGAACGTTGCTACTTCTAGACTACGCCGTTTTCTTTTAAGTTTTGCAGTTAATGTCAAAACAGAATAATCACATAGGTGGCCCAGGCATTAAAATGCATCTTATGTTGTTTGTTCATTGTTCTTTTGGTCCATTGGATAGACACGTGTAAGAGTCTCAACAGTGTTTGGCGATAGAATTATAGGTTCAATTTTGCATACAGAAGGCGATCGTTTCAGGCTTTAAAATGATAAGTAAACTGGCCTGCTAGTGTATCTATAAGTGGAAAGAAACGTACAGGTTTCAAGTGTACGGGTTTGAATGTTACTAATACGCATTTCTATATCACAAACCGTGGATTGTACGTCAGGGGCAGGGCGCAGATATGCAAGAACGCTTCTGCAATAATCGCCCAATTGAGAACTACTCATTTTCGTTGACAGAGATACATCGTAAAACGTAAATGTTACAACAAAGAAAGCGGGGGGAAGGGGGAGAAAAAAAACAAGCGATTCACAAATATACGCCTACATTCACAAGCCTGGCTATAATCTGAATTCTCCATTAATGTGCACTTGAGGCCTTTGTGTCTGACACAATTAGATTCGTACACGACTACCCCTTCCCCACCCGAACACACACGCGGTGGTGGAAGGGGGAGGAGCAGCCATCGTGTGTGTTCATCATCATCAACATCACCCTGACTACGTCCACTGCAGGACAAATGCCTCCGTCATGTTCCGCCAGTCAACTCGCTCTTGTGCTTGCTGCTGCCACATTATACTCGCAAACTTGCTAACCTCATCTGCCCACCTAACTTTCTATCTCCTCTTAATGTCTGTTATTCGCAATGACCAATGGTTGTCCTGCCTACGTGCTACATGTCCGGCCCATGTCTATTTATTCTTCTTCATTTCAACTATATTATCCTTAACCCTTGTTCGTTCCCTAATCTACTCAGCTGTGGGGCACGCATGCACGCACGCACACACGCACACACACACATACGCACGCACGCACACACACACAAGCAGGGACTTTAAAAAGCGGATTTTGCTCCATTACTTATGAAGTCATTTATTAAACAACGAATACACTTTGGTTTTTAGGTCAGCCCACTATTGGAGGACAGCCCACTAACGACAGCGATTTGTTTACAAGCATGGGACAAAAAATCAGAACTGCGTTCATGTATATTAAGACTACAATTTATAAAAGCTTATTGCAGGTTTAGATGCTCATTAATTATTTGTTCGCACACAGCCAAACTCATTCATGAGTTTGTAAGCGAAGCGCAGAATTCTAAATCTAAGCAACACGTAATTCAATTCAAACGATTTAATTATATTGCGGGGACACCGGAACCAATTACGTATGCTTGCTTCTACAAACATGTATCGTTTATATGGAGGTTTCAGAAGCGTACGACAATCGTCGGGGCTAAATACATGCAATGATGTGAAAAAATTGATGACGCTGAGTACTACCCACTATTGAGACACTTGTCGTATAAATTACCATGAGCTAATTATATTGATAACGAATAATTTATATAGATAGACAGTGGATACATTCATGCAAATATATTGTAACAGTGTTAGGCCTAGCCCGTTGCTAGCGCATCAAAAAAAGTCCGCGCATAAAGTACTTTTGAGTACCGACGGTAAATGAAAAAATCAGCCATGCTTTACTGACCATGTAGAGATAGGTCATTATCTACGTTAAGAAAAAGAGATAAAAAAAGAAAGGCAATTTATTCAGAAGATGTTTAAAGTAACAATTGGATTGAATTAGATTGAATCAGGTGTTTCTTGCAGCCCTACGCTGGAAGTCGCTGGAAGGGCCTAATTATTATTTACTTATTTTTTACCTATTTATTCATTCATTCGTTTACTTACTGATGTCATTGGCTCCCAATATTGTATTGTGTAATGGGAGTGCACAAGAATATAACAAAAAAGAAGTAAAAAGCAAACTGCCTCAATTTTCAGTTTCATGGAATTCATACAAAGCGAACAGGTTACGACGACTGAAAAAAAAACCTTAACATTACTGAAAAAAAAAACGAAAAGCACGCATACTTTATGCACTGTGTATGATTGCACATGTAGAAATTCTGACGATATAGCAATTTATATTACTAGCATGATAAAATCAACACCACAAATCGCGTAACAAGCACCGGTCTACTACCATTTCTAGCGACAGATCCAGCTTCACTTGAGATTGACTTTATTCTCACACATCCAAACACATTCACGAGTTTGTTAAAGCGGCTTGCATTGTCGCCCTCACACGCACAGATGTTGGTGCGTGTGAGGTCGACATCGAGAATCAGTAGTCGCCTTTATTAACTTGCTGCGCCTTCTTTGACATGTGAAACGGGTGCTCCGCTAGACACTTGCTCAGGCGGCGTCTGCTCGACGTAGCTCTGACGCTTCGAAACCCACCGCAGCACTGTGCCTTCGTCTTGTGAAAGCCAACCTCCAGTAGGAACACGACGAGCGAGAACATCGTCATGATGCCCCAGAGGAGAAAGATTGCCGCCATGCCATCGAAGCGGAGTACTTCGTACGACAAGACGCCCGCCTTGGAGGAGCCGGACCGTTGCATGTCCCGGCAGAGGTGCCATTCCTTCACGCCATCGTCGTACCACTGGATACGAAGACCAGACTCCACGATGGCCATCATTCTTCCGTGGGGAGAACCGGAATGAGAGACCAAGAAGACAAAGTTAAAAATAAGGGAGGCTGATTGTGACCATCTGGGAATAGTCTGGCTTTTTAAAAGGAGTGCTGAGATTCAATCATAATCTAACCAATTTTATGAAGTGCTTCCACTGGACAAACATGTATTCGTAAGTGAACCTACTATAGTAGACAATTGAGAGTGGGCACGTGTTCCAATTTTGCTTTTTAAGCCACTTGAAGGACAGTAGACAGCATTCTAGCAATTGTAAGAACTCTATTTCAGAAAGGCCCCACTAGATGTCTTGGGATAGTCAGGGTGAACAGTGGAAGTGCCTCAGAAAGGCGGGCCGACGTTTCGATAGGAAGGCCTATCTTCGTCATAGATCCTCCTATCGAAACGTCGGCCAGCCTGTCTGAGGAACTTCCACTGTTCACCCTGACTACCTGCGATACAGTAGTGGTGCAGGCTCTTCTCACAATCTGTTCACCCTGACTATACCACTACGTGTTTCCTTCTGTCGGCTCCCATCTAGATTTTGTATTTTCACTAGCCGTCTTGTTTTATACACTTATCTGGTTGTTTGCTGTCCGGCTACACGTTTTTAACCCTACCTTTCACTCAGACTGTCGACAATCACGTTGGCCATAAGAAAGCTGAGCCTACACCAATGTAATTACTAATGCGAATGCATTGTGTGTTTGTTAACGGTTAACGTAAAGAAGACAGTAACATCTGCTCAAAACTTTCGCGACGGCATTACCATATAGCTTGTCAAAAGTTTGTTTTGTCTGCATTCCCAAAGTATATATACAAGAAATCTTCTATATTAATTCGGTTACTCGCTCACCTCATCGTCTCTAAATGGCCAGGTGTGCTGTAAGTTTACTTCTCATTTATGATAAAAAGCGTGATTTTAGCACCGTGTATTCTACAGACGACGCACTAAGCCATTTTAAATCAATTGCAAGATCACCGTACCAAGAACTCCATGTTAAACTCGACCAAATATCTTTCCTGTCAGTGCAAGCCACGCAAGGTAAGTGTTCCAGATAAGATCGAACACGAGATCTTGGTCAGCGTTCCCTACTTTGATAAAATTATGAGGGGGGCTTGGAATTAGTGCCAGAACAATTGTTTGAGACTTATCTTTGGGAAAAAAATGCCTGAAAAAATATATCAATCTTTTCGGCGAAAAGTGGTTTTCCGCAAATTTTGTGATTTGTGAACTTTAAGCACTTGTAAGTAAAAATAGTGTGCTTATCAGACACGGTACTTGTTCTCTTTAAGAAGAAGTGGTAGACAATATTATCAGGTAATTGGTTGTTTTATTATTATTGTTTTTAGACAAAAACGAACGAGGCAAACTGCATGAAATACCTGTATTTGAGGAATTTATTACCACTCATTCCTTGAACTTAGAATAAATAAACTCTGCAGATATCAACTTCCACGCTCTCACTTTTAAAAAAAATTCTGCTATATTGCGCTTTCTTTTACCTCATTATTGGAATGAGACGTAATGAATTTACAAAAAACAAGACCAAATGTTAAAAATATTTTTTTTCAAAAAGGTCAATTCAAATTGTTTTTTGAAACTTTTTGTTCAAATTCAAGGACCTCATCGACCATTGCCTTCTCTTGATCATTTTTCTCTTAGTCTATTACAACTGCAAAGGTAACAGATTTATTACGTGCCCAATAACTCTTTGTTTACGGTTACGTGACCTACGTCTTCACCAAGCATATCGCGAATCGTCTATGCGAAATAACTTTACTAGCTAGCTAGCTAGCTAGCTATAGGCATCGGACATGTGCATCGTAGGGCATACCAGCAGGCTGAATCTTAAAGGGGCAACGCAACGCTTTCAGATGCGAAAGCGTTGCGTTGAAGTGTCCATTCTGCGGTGTCCACACCGATACTGTACATGCGCCAACTCTCACGTTCTCCTCGCGTTAGTGCGAGGAGGTGAGAGGAAGTGGTGTGGAGTTGGTAGTAGTAGTAGTGGTTAGAAGATGAGAAAAGGCACCTAAATTCTGCAACGCGGTCGGGAGCACGGCGTAGTGCCTATGGAGTTGGTTGAGAAGGTTGTGCGAGCACTGCCTCCACATCGTTTCTCCTCGCACGTTTCTTTGTCGGCCACACCTGTGCGTTCGTATATAATGTGGTGAGTGCTCGCTCGCGTTGCATTCTCCCTTGCTACGCTACTATGGCTGCTATTGAAGCTGAATGTAAACGACAACGCAGGAAAGCGTTGCACTGCCTTAGGGCGAAGCTCCTTAGGGTCGAGCAAGGTCCCCTGTCCATCGGCGTGACACGCTTGGAACATACCCGATTTAGAGTGGGTGTGTGCCACAGGGGATGCAAGATGGTGGTACTTGGAGTGTTCACTAGATGGACGCACAGGCGGACGCACCAAAGAACAGCCATACAGACTAGTAGACAGAAGGATGAATGAACGGACACGCGGACAGACGAATGGACGCACGAATGGATGGACAGATGGATGGAAGTGCGCACGGACAGACTGATGGATGCACGGACAGACGGAAATCAAACGGATGGACAGGCTAAAGGCCACTTTTCCCGACTCATCAACATTCACTACGTCGATATGCTGTGATTTTTTAGGCAATGGCGCTGTTGAAGCTCGCGACGGTGAACGTAAAGGGCAACGCCGACAAGCTAATATCGAAGCTGTTAGGCTGCGATAGCGCCTTCAATGTGCTTCCATCATTCTATTTCTGTTCAACGGAGTGCGAAATGCCCTGACGAGCATCGTCTGCGATAGTTGCAGCGGCAACGCCACCGCTGCGGAGCAGTGGAAGGCTCTGAGAGCCGAACGTATACGTCCGCGTCGGCAAGCGGTAATTAAACCGCCTAGACAACCACCGTCTCGTGTGTCCTATCAGAACAATGTAAACTCGATACACACGCCCCACCGTGCTTTCGCGTCCCACCATGGTTGCCCGTTGCAATAGATGCGTAGTTTTGAAGTATACGAGACTTCATTATATGAATATGTTGTCTCGCGAATCGTCCAACACCAGCTGTTTTTGAGGACATCAGGTACAAACGGAGTTACATGGATTGGTTCCCCGCTTTTAGCGCGTTCTCTCTTCCTTCGAACCAGTTACACAGGGACTCGAATGACAAGTGACAATAAGCAATGTCAGTGCGTCCACACATCACATGACTTTGACCACTTCTTTTCTTTTTTTTCGAACATGAGGCTTACTTGAAGTACGATCGCTATCGCGCGTCCGAGCACTTCGAACAATTTTGCTGCTTACGGTGCTCAAATCAGCCAATGTCGTGGGGGGCACTTGGTGAAGGCCTTAACTATTTGTGAGAAAACATCTACTTTCAGTATTCATGTTCGGCAAAAACCCACCTATACAACAGAACATCGGCTTGGGGGAGGAGGGGGGGCACCAACCCTTTTGAATATGGTCTTGCCGTGAACATTGTGGGTATGGTACATTCATAATTATTCATTCTTATTTATTTCAGACAATGACAAACAACAATATTTACGGCTTCTAAGAACGCGCGAATACCTGGCTAAGTGTCACACCTTTTTCTAGACTCACATAACTCAAGCAACAAAAGTCGTCACATGAGAAAAACATTTGCGTTTATCGCATTCATTTGTCGAGAGAAGAGAGAATTAGTAGAGTGTGTCAGGCCACGTACGCCGCAATAACACTTAGCTCACGGTTTCTCAGGAGTCTCGACCAACTGTCGGCAGCGTATTCTGACCATGCTGAGAATTGCCAATTTCAGGGCTCGCTTTTTCTGTTAGACACAATATTGATAAGAACTAACACGGAAAGTGTGGCACTCGCCGTAATGTCAACAGGTTGCACTGATTGACTCGTTCATGTTCAAATGAACCTATATAGCCTATAAAGTGGACGGGGGGATGAACGCCCCCATAGCTAAGCGGTAAAGCATCGGACGCCTTATTCGAAGGTCGCAGGTTCAGACCCTGCCAGTGGCACGTTATCTTTTCGTCCCCTTTTCTTTGTTCACCTTTATAATTCTAATGACATTCCTTATCCCTCACCCTAGCACTATTGTCTGTCATCTCTCATTAACGTGCTGAAAAATGTCACAGGACCCCTTTAGGGTGAAAGCTTACTTGTCCCGGATCCTCTTCTGCAATTTGGGGGGCAACTCCTTGGAGTACGCGACAGTGCTGAAGGTTGTGAAGAGAAGCTGCGGTGCCACGTACAGCCTTCCTCCGGTGAGGCGGCAGCGCTTGGCAAGCGTGTGCAGGCTACCGGTTTGGTCGCTGATTAAGACAGCGCGACCACTGTACAGTTGCTCCATTGAAGCTTCGGAGTACAGTTCTTCCACAGACACGAATCCACGCTTGAGGGTTGCCAGTTTTGTTAATGCGCGCAGTGCTGGATTTGGTGATGTCTGCGCAGAAGAGCACGCGTTCCGTTAATGGCGGTGATTTCATGTGTTGGCTGCTCGTAAGCCTCGTTTCAAGTAAGAATCGTATAACGGAAGAGCCCGAGGTAGTAGAAGAAAACTGGAGGAAGCAAGAAAGTAGAGGACCACGGCAATAGACTCTAACAATTATTCATTGAAGAGATACTGACCGAGAATTGAAAAAAAAGACCGATGAAACTTTGAAATTATACTCGGAAGATGCAACTGCTCCGATAAACAGTTGATTTCGCGTATTTGTGAACAGTTGGCGGCATTTTTTGATGGATTAGCAGCTGGCGGTGGCTGCATGCGAGCGCAGGCCGTGACGTCACAATCTCTGAAGTGCATGCAGAGTGCACGTGTTTCCCTCCTCCTCTTCGCTTTGCCTACTTCTCTTTTCATGCCACTATCCCCCTTGCACAACAGCGCTAATGCTTTACCCCAGCTGAGAGCATTATTCGCGACCTCAACCAATGGGGACGCTAGGCGGCTCTAGAGACGCGGTCGGAAGAACGGAAAAACTTTATTGAAAAACAAAAACAAAAAACCCTTGAAAGCCAAGGTCCAGGCCACCTGGACGTTTTGCGTGGTAAGGCGTAGGTAGCCTTTCCACCACTGTCCGGGCCGAATGGACCGTCCACAGTTGGTCGTGCAGATCTTAGCTAGTCGGCGCACTTAGCCAATGCTCCTCGAGAAGGTCTGGTCTTGTATTGTCATCTCGGTATATTACCGAGACCTGTGTGCATTACCTTGCTATATGCGCCATGTCTGCGTGTTCATGCTTACAGAGGGTATAGCTTGCTTGTGGGTATTGTCTGGAATTTACTCGGTTCAGGTGTATTGTATTTGGAAAGGTTCTGGTTTGCAATCTTCATCAATCTGTTTCTTGAAATCTGTCTAGCTGTTTGTGTGGGGGGGAAGGGGGGGATATTTTTCTTGTTGTTGCTTATAGTGTGCCAATGTGTCATGGTACGTTACCAGTCTATTTCTGTCGTTTTCTATTGCATACTCATCATTGTCATCACCTCCATCATCCCCATCGGCTACACTGGAGTCATCCCTCCTTCTGTTTTGGGCGCGGGGTGCCGGGCCATCGCTGTCCGAGCCGTGGTGGGTTATTTCTCGCACGGTTTGGTGGGCCTTCTCGTTGAGCTTTGGAGGGATGGTTGTGTCTTCGATGTTTGATTCCCCTATGTGCACCGGGATCCACTTTAGGTAGTTGGGTACAATGTTGCGCTCCGGAAGTCTTCTGCTGTGCGGTTTAATAATTTGGCTGCTTTAGTAGAGACCCTTCCCTTTGTGAAATTTCTCATGAGCATCTTGGAGGCACTAATTATTGATCTGCCGTGTTTTCGACCACTTATTACGGCCAGTGCAATGGCCATTTTTTTTCACTGCCTCCGAAGATCTGGTCCTTACGGAGTCCGTGGTCACGGTCTTCCCTTTTGTGTCTATGACCACCATTGCGAAGACGGAGCCGCGCACATATTACTGACGTCATTATTTTGGGAATTCTGGACGGTGTCTACGAAACGCCACGCCCTCTCGTGCGCCACGGTTTTTAAAGATTATTTTTGTGGCGTTTTTGTCTCTCAACGTTATGTGCAGGGTGCATATTTTTTGGGATATTTTGCGTAATTGTCGCGGAGCTGCCGGCCGGGTGAATCCGCGTCTTGGGACATTTCATTCCGTGGTAATTAATGGAGATCTTTTCCACAATTTTTCTACCCGCCATGATTTCAGACAATCGTTTGAGTTGCGCTATTGTCTGTGCTTCAGCGACCTCGTGGAGCGTGTTATGTACTCCGAATTGCAGCAGCCTTTCGTTCCTTGTGTATTGCGGTAGACCCAGCGCAGCTCTGCACGCTTTTCTAATCAGCGCGTCGACTTTGTCTTTCTCAGCATTGTTCCAGTGGACGAACGCCGCTACGTACGTGACGTGGCTGATCGCGAAGGCCTGGACGAGCCGTACATTGCTATCTTTATTACCCCTCCGTTTATTGGATACCTTTTGTATTAGCCTGACAGCCGCCATGACTTTCTTTTCCAGGCGCGTTATGGTTTGCACATTGGTTTCCCTGGCTTCGATACAGAGACCCTGGACTCTAATCTTCTGAACGAAGGGTATCTCCGTGCCATTTCTTGTGGTTATCTTAATTCCTCTTTTGAGCAATTCTGCTACGTTTCTGCAGTGTACGCCTAGTCTTTAGGGGTGTTATAGAAGCAGTTACGCTTTTCCCAGTAAGCATTTCCATCTGGTGCCACCCAGATGACTCTCGACTGCATCCACTGCGTCTTGAAGTCCATTCTCCATCTTGCCTTCACTGTTGTCTCGCGTGGTCCAAATCGTAATATCGTCTGCATAAACTGTGCGACTAATGCCTTCGATTTGCTCAATTTTTTTGATAATTCGATCATGACATAATTAAAGAGGATCGGTGACACGACGGACCCTTGCGGTGTGCCAGCGCTGCCCATGTCTACCTGGATGCGCTCCTCCTCGTCCAGTCTAATCGTGGCAGTTCTTCCCGTAAATGTCTGATTTAGTTTTACGTGCGCTCGCCCAGGCCGAGTTGTGCGATTTGTTTTAGAATGGCTGCATGCTCGACCATGTCGATAGCCTTCCTTAGATATAGCCTGATTATTGTCTTCATGCCTCGTCCGATGGGGTCTATGGCTTGCTCCTTGAATTGTATCATGGCATCTTGTGTGGAGAGCCCTCTTCTGAAGCCGATCATGTTGCTGCGGTATACGTTGTTATACTCAAGGAAGTCATTAACCCTGTTCAGGCAAGCATGCTCCATGACTTTACCGACGCAAGAAGTCAGTCAGTCAGTCAGTCAATGAACTTTATTTACAAATTGTCCTGAGGAGCCGATTCCCCTCAAGAAAGAGGGTCGGCTGCGGGCCGCACCCACGTGGGGACAGGAAGAGCGAGCCCCTCCACCAAATTGCGGGCCCTCTGGACCGCCCGGATTTGAACCTCTCGGTCCGAGCTGGTAATTGCCGTCCTCCAGGCAGCTTCTGTGGTTGAGAGGCTCACCATCGCGCAGCGCCGCGCATTGCCAGAGCATGTGGGGTAACGTGCAACGTCTCTCTTCGCAATGAGGGCATTGCGGCTTTATGCTGTCGATAAACTTGCTGTACACTAAAGGCGACGGGTAAGTACCCGTTTGCAGCATTCTTAAAGTGACTGACTGGGCCCTAGAGAGTTGCGGGTGCGGGAGCGGAAAGCTACGCCTGGCCAATTGATAATTTTTGCAAATTTCGTTAAAGGTGAGGAGCGAATCAAGCTGCCGGATGCCATCCCCAAAATTAGATGCCGATTGCCCGTCACGGTGGGACAGTTCGCGTGCTCGGGCATGGGCAAGCTCATTGGCATTGGGGATAACAGGGTGGACATCCTTGCTCATGTGGGCAGGAAACCAGGTGATGTGGCCGTCGATTTCCATGCCATGTGGTGTTTTGGTAAGAAGATGGGCCGCCTGCTCACAGACTGACCCGGTCATGAACGCTCGTGCAGCAGCTCGAGAATCAGTGAAAATGCGCGTGCGCATGGGAATCGCCACGGCCATTGCTATAGCAGCCTGCTCTGCCCTAGCCGGCGTGGTATCTCGAAGAAATGCTGCTGTGAGGATTTTACCGTGAAGGTCAGTGACCACAGCCACGAAATTGGATGTGCCGGGATACTGTGCTGCGTCAACGAACGCCACAAGTTCAGGGGTGGCAGCGGCGGAACTGAGGAGCGACCTAGCCCTAGCGGCCCGGCGGCCGACATTGTAGAGAGGGTGAACATTTCTAGGAATTTGTGAGACCGTAATCTGCTCCCTCAAGTTGGGTGGAAGCTGTATCTTTTTGTCTGCTACCATAGTTGGTTCGCAGCCCAGAAACTCCAGGATGCGTCTCCCAGCTTTGGAAGAGGACAGTCGTGCAGCTTGTGCTGTTTGTTGCGCTTCTGTAATCTCACTAAATGTATTATGCATACCAAGAGCCTTGAGCTTTTCCTCATTGGTGTTGTTTGGAAGGCCCAAGACCCTCTTAATGCACTTTCGAATAATCGCATCCAGTTTCCCTTGTTCTTTCCTTTCCCACCTATGCGCTGCGGCAATGTAATTAATGTGACTCATAAGAAAGGCATGGAAAAGCCTCATGAGGTTGGCCTCACAAAGCCCTCCACGCCTGTTAGACACCCCAAGTATAAGCTTGACCACGCTCTCCGCCTTTGCCGCAATACGAGTCAGAGTATGAGAGTTACTTCCGTGCTCCTCCAGGAACATGCCTAATATCCGAATTTTATCGACACGGGGGATGGCCTGCCCTGACCGTGTGTGAATTTTGATCCTGATCTCTTCCGGCGGAAATGGAATAGTGGTGAACTTGCGTTTCTCCGGCTGTGTGTACAGGAGGAGCTCCGACTTGGCGGTCGACAAGTGCAGCCCCGTGCTGTCCAAAAACTCCTCCGTGCACCTGAGGGCCTGCTGGAGGGACTCCTCAACGTCTCCGTCCCTACCCCCAGTGCACCATATAGTAATATCGTCCGCATACAGCGCATGTCCGATGCGGTCGATACGAGAGAGTTCGAGCAAGAGTTTCCTCATCGCGATATTAAAAATTAGCGGCGAAACGACCGATCCTTGAGGGGTTCCCCTAGGTCCAAGGTGAAATTCCTTGGAGCAGAGGTCCCCGAGCCGAATGGTGGCAACGCGATCCCTGAGAAAAGAGCGGACGAACCCGTGAAAGCGGGCCCCCAATCCCAACTCAGAGGTCGAATCCAGTATGTGAGGATGTGAGATATTATCGAAAGCTTTCTCCAGATCGAGTGCAAGAATCCCTCGGACATCTCTGGTGTCTATGTCGAGAATTTGATGTTTAATCATTTTCATAACGTCCTGCGTAGAGAGCGCGGGACGAAAGCCGATGAGATTGAAAGGGAAGAGCTCGTTTTGTTCAATGTGATGGGAGATTCGGTTAAGGATTGCATGTTCCGCGACCTTACCCATGCAAGACGTGAGCGAGATCGGTCGGAGCGTGCCGAGCCCGAGAGGTTTACCAGGCTTGGGAATGAGGACGACAGAGGCCATTCGCCACTCCTTCGGCACCTGCCCCGACTCCCAAACCCGGTTGACCTCGTCAGTTAGTAGCTCAATGGATCTATCGTCCAGATTTTTAAGTAGCCTGTTAGTGATACCATCTGGGCCGGGAGCCGATTTTTCATTGAGATCAAAAAGGACCGCCCTGATCTCTGCCGTGTTGAAGGGGGAGTCCAGCTCCGCATCCTCCAGACCAGAGAAATCCGGGTAGTCTGCATCCGTGGTAGCCCCCAGGGGGAGGTACCTATCCGCCAGCTGTTGTAAGATTTGATCATTGGAGAGCCCAGCAGACCTCTCCTTGTGAATGAGCCGATCAACAGTGTGTTTCTGATTAGCTTTAGTTTGCTTATCTCCCAGGAGGTGCTTGAGAATGTTCCATTTCGCCCCTGACCGCATCTGCCCATCGAAAGCGTTACAGACCTCATCCCATTGTTGTCTGGCCAGGGTTTGGCTGTACGATTCAATCTCCTGTTTGAGCAGAGCAATTTTCTTTCTGAGCCGCCTGTTTAGTCGCTGCGTACGCCATCTGTTAAGTAAGGAGTTTTTGGCTTCAAGGAGCCTCGCTAGGCGGCTGTCCATGCGTTCCGTTTTAAGATCCGTCTCCACCACCTTAGTGGCAGCTTTAACATCTGCCTTAAGACGCTTAAGTAGCTGGCCAAGGTCATCGTACTCTTTTTCATCGCTTTGTCTGAGTTCCCGAAAGGCATCCCAATCAACAATTTTGAAAACCCGCGGCAGCGGTGCTTTAACATCGAGGGAGATAGACGCGATGAAATGGTCGCTCCCCAAGTTCTCATACAAGTTCTGCCAGAAAGGGCACTCGACGTTCCTGACAAAACCCAGGTCCGGCGTGGTGTCCCTTGCTACAGAATTGCCGAGACGTGTGGGAAAGTTGTGATCAGTAACTAGTAACATATTAAGATTGGTAGTATGCTGCAGAAGCGCCCGCCCCTTAGCCGTATTATTGATATAGCCCCATGTCTGATGTTGCGCATTGAAGTCGCCAGCAACTGTCAACGTAGCCGAGCCCGCGATTTTGGAGGCTTTGCAGAGAAGCGCATTAAAAGTCTCCCGAGTATCAGATGGTGAGCTATTAACGTTGAGAATGAATAGGTGCTCCTTAAGCCGAGAGTTTGGGATTAACTCAATGAGTATGTGTTCCACCTTTAGGTCTGGACGTACATCGCGAACCTCAAAGGAGAACTCTTTGGATATGAGGGTGGCAATCTCGCGTTTTCCTTTCCCCCCAGCAGGCCACGGAGCGATAACCCCGGAGGGCCACCTCTCCTCTAAGGGTCTCCTGGAGGAGGATTACGGCTGGCTTATTCTCCTGTGAGCTAACGAACTGCTGCAAGACTGCCTTCTTCCGGTGGAAGCTCGCGCAATTCCATTGTCAAATGACAAATGTTTTATTTAGCTTCGCCATAATTGCTACTTAGGTTTTGCTCCACCCCCACCACCCTTGCAGAAAGGGACTGGATGACAGAGCTGACACCAGCGATGGCCTCCTCAATTTCATAAACCACCCCCATAATTTCCTGTTTAAAGTCACTGAACTCCTTCTCGATATCTACCGGAGGGTCAGCGGCTTTTCGCTTACCGCCTCTAGGTTGTGCCTCGGCCTGCTGCACTTTCACCGCCCCTTCCGGCATGCGTTCGCGCTGCCTAAGCTCCTCAACTAATGCTTTAACCTCCTGAAGCTCACTCTTAAGAGTTGCATTCTCACGCTCTAGCTGCTGTATTCTAGCCGTAGCTTGCTCTGGCAACTGGCGCTGCACGATAGTGCGAGACTCACGTTTTGGGCCCACTCGTTCAGCCCAGGTAGGTTCCTGCTGAATCCGGGCACAGGAGGCAGACCTATCCCTCGAGCGAGAGCGGTGACCTGCACCCCGCCCAGGGTTATCAAGGCCACCCCCCTGGTTGAACCCAAGCCCGGGAGCTTGCTGTGGCACGGACTCCGCGCGCTGCTTGTTTGCTTTTCTCCGCCGTCGCCTTCTACGCCGAACGATGTAGGGAACCTGGTACCTGCTTTTGCAGGCCCGATCCGCCGTCGGATGCGCTCATCCACAGATGGAGCACTTCGGCTGGCACGTATGATTCTCAGGGGGCGGTGAGACCCCACAGTCCGGGCAGGTGATGACTGTAGGAGTGGGACAAACGTCCGAGCGATGTCCCAGCTTTCCGCAGGTTCGACAGGCGTCGATTTGTCGTCGGTAGAGCGTGCACCGGATCAGGTTCGTCCCACACATGACGTAGTTTGGAACTTTCATACCGTCAAACAGGACGATCACCGTGGGCGTTTTCTTGATGCGCCGTACTCCAAGAACCTTCGGATTTCTTGCGTGCACGAAGAGCTCACCACGCCAGTCATCAGAGAGCTCAGAGTCGATACCGCGAACAACTCCTCTGCACGTATCCCCGGGTGGCGTCACGTAAGCAGAGACTTCATGGAGCGTTTCTCCCACTCGAATTTGCTTCACTTTAGCGTAGGCTTCTGCGTTCCTAGCGTGTGGCGTGCTGATCACAAAAATGTTTTGCATTTCATTGGCACAAACAATATCTTCCTCAGCCTGCGGCAGGCCGAGACAAGCAGCCATCACCAAAGCTTGGGTAACCTTGATTCCCGTGACCTTGCGCACATCCATGCCTCCCTTGGGACGTACGACAACCCGGTAGTGATCTTTAGGCAATCGCGGCAGGCGCGACGCGGCGATGAGCTTGTTTATCGGCCCCTTCGGGTGCGCTGGACGGGCGGCACGATGACCGGCCCTGGGGCCAGAGCTGTCGCCGGGCGTAAAATCCTGACGCTGCTTCTTCCGAGAGTGGGCAACAATCCATCCGGAGGCTTCATCCTTCTGGCTGGAGATTTCTTCGCCGAAGACCATCTCCTCGAGCGGCATCCTCGAAGTGTCTCGCTCGGCAGGCCGAGCTGAGCGCCAACGTGGCACAGGGTGAAACACCCAAATAAAAGTTCGAAAGCTTGACCTACCGGCAAAAGTCGGGTATCCACTCGATCCTTGAAAGAAACTGGATCAGATGAGTCGAAAAACCGAGGTCGATCGATAAATTTGCGGTCAAAAACATTTAAAAAAGCAGGAGCCGATGCGAGCGCGTCTGGCTCGCGTCTAGCAAGTGGCGTTCCTCCTGGTTTTAGGCAGTAGTCTCTTCGGGGGCGTGGGTTCGAATCCCACCGCTGCCACACTTTTTCCTTTAAAAATGCGTTCCTTGAAAAAGGCTATGATTTGTCATTTGTCATTTGGCAATGGAATTGCGCAAGAAGTCTGGGATATAGGCCGCATGTTCTGTATTTCTAGGGTTTACCTGGCTTAGTAATGAGTATCACGTCGGATCTCTTCCATTTATTGGGTATCTCTCCATTTCTCCAGCACTCGTTGATGTATTCCATCAAACGGCTTGTTCCCTGGTTGTCTCGGTTCCGGAGCATCTTGTTGGAGACTTTGCCGGGACCTAGAGCTGACTTGTTCTTCAGCATCTGCAGGACTGCCCTCATTTCAGGCAGGACTGCCTGAAGTCTCTGTTGAGATCCCTGTTGGGAGAGCCCGAATAGTCCTAGTGTTAGGCTTCCTAGGGTCTGTCGAGGTACAGCTTGATTTCGTCCCCTATCTGATAAATATTCTCTTTATACCTGCGTTTTATCTTTGTCATTTCCGCTTTCGCTGCCGTTTTGGTGGCCGATGGGTCCAGCAGGTGCTTGAGGATTTTCCACGTCTTGCCTGTGTTGATGTTCCCGTCCACGGCAACGCACACTTCATCCCCTCTCTGATGGCATAGCTAAAACAGTGCTTCAATATGCTTGTTTAGTTACGCGAGCTTTCTCCTCAGATTTCGATTGTGCTTTTGCCCATGCAGCCGTTTCTGAATAGATTTTTTGGGGCTTAGACAAGGTGTGCGAGCCTGCTGTCCGTCTGTGTTGAGAGGCTTTCGCCACACTCATCTTCCTATTCTTCTAGAGCCAACAAGTCATCCCACTCCATTTAGGTTGTGGCTTATTCTACGTCTCGTAGCAGTTCCCTGCTCCATTCTTCTATATGTTTGATGAGTCCCTGTTTCGTTTCGTTTCTGCTTTTGCGGAATTCGCCCCAATCTATGCGCCTGATTTCTGTTTGCAATTCATGGTAGGAGGATCGCCTATATGGTGATGCTGAGGATCCTGTGATCACTCCCCAGGTCTTCAAAGGTGTTTTCCGTGTGACTTTCTCGGCGTTCTTGCAGAGCGTTAAGTCCGGCGTGATGTCTGTGTGAGGACATACATCGATTATGGTGTGCGAGGCTGGCTCGTTGAGAATGATTAGACCAGCCTTGTCGATGAGGTCGTCAAGTTTTTTTTTTCTTTCTTAGGCGAGTGCCCATATCTCCACTGCGTGAGCGGAGCGTTAAAGTCACCTCCGATGACAAGTCTCTTGTCAGCCGCGATGTTCATCGTTTCGTTAATGATATCTTCGAAATTATGTGTTAGGCTTTTTTAGACGGGCTGCTCTATACGTTCAGTATGAACATGCTGCTCTCTTTTGCTGCGTGGAAGGACTTCTGTGAAGATGTGGCTGATGTCCGTGACTAGTTTCGTAATGCGTGCGACAGCGACTAGTCCTTTCTTCACTAATGTGGTCACTACTAAGTATCCCCCTTTCCTTCTGTGTATTGTTTGTGGGCGGCATACCCGGCAATTTAGGCGTGGTCGAAGGTCTCCTCAAAAATGATCGCATCAGGCTTTTTTTTCTTTTTGTTGTGATTTTGATGAGTTGAGCCATCTATGCTTTTTTTTAGGAAAGGCGTGGCAATTCGACTGCCAGATGAGGAGTTCTCTCGTTTTCATGTCCGTCATCTCTACAAAATTCTCTTCTCCAACTGTTGGAGCCGCTTTCCCGGCTTCAGGGATAGCGCCTTACTCTCTGCCTTGCTGTCGCTAAGTCGCACCAGAAGCATCTCGAACATTTTCTCCTCTTTGTCTGACAGTTTCTTTATCATTTTCTCGAGAACGCTCATTTTTTTCGTGCTGTGGTGGGGCCTCTCTTCACCTCTATTTCTGAGTCATTTTGTTCTTTGGTCTTGGTCAGCGGGATTTTTCTCTTGGCACATGGTTGTTGAGCTTCCGCTGCTACCATTTCTACCTCCTCTTCCTCCTCTATGATTTTGGTCACTGGAGTGGAGACGGCCGCGACGGCGGTTGACAAAGGCAACGTCTGTGTCTGCATTTTCATGAGTATTTCATTGAATGTTTTCTGTACTTCGTCCATTTTTAGCTGATTCACTGTTTTGTTTTGTTTTTGCTCTTTCCAGCTCCTGCCTGAGTATTTTGTCTTCCGTTTTATATTCCTCTACAAGTTTATCTATATCTTTTTGATTGCTCCTAGTGTTACTATTATTGCCGGACTTTGCCGATCGCGATTGACCACTACGTCTGACCGGCACACCTTGTCAGGCATCCTCTGTCCTCTTTGCTGCTTCGTCGTCACTTCGGGCGTCCTTCCTCTTGAGGTGGATCTCGACTCGCGCCTGGTCTGGGTTCTGCTTCTGGACCTTGACCCCGAGCGGCGTAGTCCCCGAGCTCTCATCCTGGACTTAGATCGGGATCTGTACCTTGACGTGGGTGCGTGGGCTGCTTGTGTGTTGCTGCTTCCCCAAGTGTCCTGATCTGGTGAGCCGGCTTCTCGCTGAATTTTTTCCTCGTTTCTCCCTCCTCGCAGCCCAAGTTTGTTGCTTCACCAAGTATGGCGTCTTAAATTTAGCCCTGCAAGTCTGGTCGGCCGTGGGTTACGCCTCTCTGCAGAGCTTGCACTTGGGTGTGCATTCATAATCCTTGGTAGAATTTTTGGCGCTACACGCCGGGCACGACTTGTCTGCCGCACATCGGGCCTGTTTCCAGGCCTCCCGCACTTTTTAAAAAAGACTATTCGCTTCTGGCAGAGGCAAACTTTCATAACTATGCTGTTACAGTAAGCCCACATGGGGACCCTGTTGCCTTCGTACAGTAGTATTACAGTGGTCAAGAGAAGCTCACCCCTGCTTCTTGACGTATTGCATCGTCAAGGCTGGCTCTGCACGTGTGTCTAATACTCAGCCCGTCTCTTAGTCTGACGATTATCTTGATGTCATCAGCAGGTAGCCTTGGCATCTTGCTTGCTCGTAAAGTCTTGCTCACTATGCTCTTCCCACTTCTGCGCGTCGGGATTCATGAGCGGGTGCCTTTTTGTGATGTCTCTTCGCCAAGGTTCACACGGCCCTTTCTTTTGTACGTGACTTCGATCCAGCCCTCTGCGTCACCGTCAGCGTCTCGTCTCGTCGGAACACTTTCGTTCTCTCCGGAATTATTACTAGGGGTTTCTCCCACTTCTGCTTCATCTACGTCCAACTCGGAGGTGCGTCCAATTCCTTGGCTTACAACTCAACACCGTTAATCACACTGACAGAGGCCAGCACAGGCCTTGTCGGTGTAGCCTTGATGGGCACACTTGTGTAACTCGGGTGGATTTTCACATTGAAAGGCTTCAAAAAAGGTCTCTCACCAATATTTTTGGTGTCGAAGCATTTGGTTGGACTTGATCTAACCGGTGGTAGTCGACTGTCGGGTGTTTGACGTGATAAACCTGTGAAAAACATTCATAAAAGGCTGAGGCGACGTGAAGCGCGTCCACAGCGTCGAATTGCCCGGCAGTGTCCGAGAGACGCGGAAGACTGCCCGTTTCGAGCGTATGTTACGTTGCTTCCTCATGGTTCACGGAGCGGCCTCTATAGACGTGTCAGTTATTGAAAAATCCATGAAATTTATTATTTTCCTAGAGCCATTGCCTGGAATAAAGGTTGTATTTACCGATTTCATAACCACGCCTTTGAGCTTGGTAGAAAAGCTTGGCGGCAAAAATTCTGTTCAGTATCCTTTTAGAGTCGCTTCTCAAGCACCACATTCTCAAGTCAGTGGCGTATACCCAGAAGGTGGCAAACCGGGCCCAAGACCCCCTCCAAAACGTTTTTGCCTTGATGCACAGATAAAAAATGACCATATTTTTGTAGTGCCCTTCCTTCCCAAAAACACTTCAGTATACTCCCGTGCCTCAAGTTGAAACCTGGCAGCAAGACTTCAAGAGCAATATACATCTTAATACAACGTAACTGAACCATACATACACTATACCTTAAAATATAACTATACCTTAAACAAAGATAAAGATGTTATAAATTGATGTATATATCATATGGACTTAGTTAACTTACGATATTCATAACCGATGTACTAGATAATGTGCGCACATTTTTGGAAGTAATGTTGAAATTACTCATCTAAGACATTTGATAATTGTTACCGAATCTCCACGAGCACTTACCCGTATAAATGAGTCGAACGCCGTATCCTTCCAGATAAGTGGTCGTATGGAGGTCTGGTACGCGACATCCGCCACAGAGCGTAATGTTGGAGGCTCGCTCTTTATCGCTATGCAGGCCATGAGGTGGCCGGCGAATTTGTTTGTCAGGACGAGCACTAGCAGCCACCAGAACGACAGGAGGAGTCGGCCGGCGTAGCTCTCCGTGTTCGTTGTGTGCCCTGCAAAAAAGCGTAGGCCAGTTTAGCTCCACAACTGCTACAGGACCCTTCAGTCATCATGAAGGACTTTTCATAAGCGCATCCAGCTAGCGCATTTGCTTTCAATCTGCTTGATATTCAACTGGAAGAGAATCGATGAGATTGAGTAAGGCTTTGTGCACGTTACAGTACATCTTATTATTCACATTGTAATGAACATTGACACACTGTCGTTTTACATAATCAGAATGAAGTATTAGACCCTACAACACTTATTTCGACAACTGGACGTAGGCACAAGCAAGGCTTTAAATTACTTACGATGCAAACTCTTCTTGCCAGGGTCAATACAACAGTCACATGAAAATCAACAGCAAAATATCGCGTGAGCAAGGCGCTGCCATCTCGATGAACCAGCTGTGCTACTATAATTTTGGAGTGATAAAACGTTTATGAGCTTATAACGCTTGTTTAGTCAGAGCCTCGCAAGAAATCAGTCACGGCACACCAGTCCTACACATGTCAACCTACCTTTGTAGGCAAAAGAGGAGATGATGTCCCAAATATTGTCGTAGGCCTCCAGGATAAAGCTGCTGCCACTTCCAGTCCTCCGCTTTTCGACGAGTGCAAGTGCCATGGACATCAACGGAACCGAGGCAATGATAACGGCCCATGCCTGCGCAAGACACTCATTATGGCACTGTTCGCGGGATGTAACACTGCACTTGTAGCGACCACATCACGTTGCTAGAAAAAAGAGTGATAAATGTGCTTAAAAACTCGGAAGACCTTTGAACTTCGCCTTCAAGTTTAGAGTGCGTGGTAGCTTAATCGGGCCCCACGCGCATTGCTTTACCATGTCGCAAGGTATAGGCTTTTTGAGAACGTAACATTGGCGGTTTGCAACTATCCTACAGAGTTAGAAACCACATAGTTTTCGAAATTATCTGGAGGGGACAGTGGCGCTGCGATCGTTCTGCGACCATGGGAATGATGGGTATAACATAGATTTGCCTAGTCTTCATGCTTGCGGGTGGCGGACAGACCTGTGGCTTCGTTTATCGCTGCGTTTTGGTTGTGTTTAGAAGAAAAGAACAAGCCTTTGTTCTCTTCGTAATCCGATTTGAAGGGATAACTCTAAAAGATAACGGTGGTGAAGCGTAACTGCCGAACATTTGCCGATTGTTGTTTCATGACGAAGCAGCTTTAAAAGCCACGTGAAGCTAGAACAAACTTAAAGTACCAAGACTAGGTAAATTCATGCCATGCCTATGATTCCCATGCTGGCTGAAGCGCCTTGCGTTGCGGCTCCCATAGACACTAACGCCATAGTTTTCTCTAGTGTATATTTAGGAAACTATATGCTAGAAACTAGACGCCCAGTTTCTAGGTGCTCACTACTCCAAAGTTTTCCCTTCAGCTAGTCGACGAAATGGCCCCTACTCGTTCGTAAGCCACATAAATTTGCGTAGCTGCAAACTTCCTAATGTATGGGTCACTTAAGATCCCCCCTCGTTGTGAAATTCACTTGTTTTAATGTTTGGTGAGGCTTTAGTATTCTGCCACGCCATAATATATCTGCTAAAGAGACTCACTCTACTATATGAGATTCATGTAGTGTTTTTTTTATATGCAGTTTCAAGCATTGGCATGGCTCTGTGGTAGGAAACCTGCTTACTACACAGAATACCAGGCTTCATTTCTCAAGTTGAGCCTCAATTCTTATTATTATTTATTTGATTTTCTTTCTTGATATTTAGGTCATGGACAAGTTCATTTTACGCTCACAACAAATGACAGCGACACCGGCGCCGCAATTTCTGCTAAACGGGCCCTTTAACCCTTTCGCGTTAGAACACCAGTAGGTTAGCTGGTTTAGCAAAGAGTTTTTAATTCACTCTGCATTGCGGAAGAAAGGGAGCCCAGGAAAATAAATAACAGCATATCCACGGAGTGAATGATGATGGATGGGGTCAAGCTTCAGAAGGTATCATCGGTAAACCATAAATCTTTCCTCTGTCTGTCTGTCGGTCCACCCCTAAAACCAAAAACGCCATTTAGTGATATTAGTTCCAAGGACATATACACGGAAGCATGGACGGATGAATGGACGGGCAAATGAATAAACGCACGGATGGTTGGACACACGGACAGACGGACGGCCGCTTCGCCACACTCATCATCATTCACTCCATGGATATGCGGGGAAAACTAGTAATTCCATCTAGATATATTCTTCCCAAGGACATATACACACAACGCTATCTATTGAGCAAGTTTTAAACTATGGGTGGCTACATACGTATGGAGGAGGGAATGACCCACGGCCAAAGGAGCTTCGCCATTAAAAAAAATTGGCAGATCCCACGTACAGTGGGAATCGATGATATGTGAAGCACGAATGAGAAAGGTTGATATGTCATTTTAAAATAAGCACCATGTCACAAGGTAGACCTAAATGATGCTTTACCAGACTTGCGTGTCATCATTATCGTGTTTAGACGTTTCATTTACCTTCATCATCAATTCACGTCACGTGATACCAAATTTCTTATACGTGGAGCTAGCAAAACAGTCGCGAGCACGCTATGAGCGTGGTATGTTGCCATGTTCTTGCATGACACGCGTGTCAGGATTATGATGTTTGCACCAGTCATGTTTCGTCATTCATTGACGACACGTAATACCGAATTTGGTATATGTGGAGCTAGCGAAACGGCCAAGAGTGCATCATGAAGGGCCCAATATTGCCACGTTCCATTTCCCAAGTTTTTGTTATTGTCCCAAAACACCACACGATTCTCAGCGCAAACCGCGCCTGCAGTTTTCGAGAAGGCTCCCGACTGTAGTAGATCATTTCGATAAGATCACGCCCACTGTGCGAACGATACAGATTGTTCTGGAATCTACGCCACCGCCAGCGATAACGCTAGAACATTCGACGGCAAGAGTATAAATGCCGACGCGCTTCGCCGCCTGTCAGTTGTTGATCGAAGGCCGACGCTGCGTCCGCCGCTATCAGTCCGAGACTGCTATCTGTGCAGGACTGCTGCTGTAATTAGACTTTCCCTTTACCGGGCACAGGTTCGCCCAAATAAACAGTTAAATCCCAACACGAAGTTTCCTGTCTTTGGCCACGTCACGACCCCGTGGCATCTGGTGGAGGTGCTGCTTCGTTCGTGTACCGGACGCCCCCGTCAAGCCGTGAACCCAGCCCCCGTCGCGCAGAAGACACCGATGCCAACCAAGAGCAGCGAACAAGCCGCCGACAGCAAGGTCTCCCACCGGAGTACGGCCTTCTACAAGACAAGGTGCGGAAGACCAAGACCATGACCTCGACTGCAGCGACAATGACAACCAGAGCGTCCCAGCCCGCGATCGTCATTCATCAACACAGGGAACCACCAACGTTCTATAGCTCATCGTTTGAAGACCCGGAAACCTTGCTAGAAACATACGACCGCGTGGCCGCCCTCAACCACTGGGACAACGAAGAAAAGCTCCGTCGTGTGTACTTCTACCTGGAAGACACCGCAAGGACCTGGCTAGAGAATCGGGAGTCCACGCTCCGAACGTGGGATGTCTTCTGCGGCGCATTTCTGCAAACGTTCGCAAGCGTCGCTCGCAAAGAGAGGGCCGCTGCTCTACTCGAGACCAGGGTTCAGCTACCAAATGAAAAGGTTGGAATTTTCACAGAGGAGATGACCCGCCTATTCCGTCACGCTGACCCAGACATGCCTGAGGAAAAGAAAGTTCGTTTCCTCATGCGAGGGGTCAAACAGGAGCTCTTCGCGGGACTAATGAGGAATCCACCGAACACAGTCCAAGAATTTGTATCCGAGGTGACCACCATCGAAAAAACCCTGGACATGCGCACCAGACAGTATAAACGTCGCCTGACTCCAGAATGCGCTGCTGCTCAAGCCAGTGACTGCGATGACCTGCGTGAAACGATCCGAACGATCGTGCGGGAAGAGCTGCGCAAACTGTTGCCTTCGGCGCAGCCTCAAGTGGATTCGATCACCGACATTGTGCGAGAAGAAGTCCGGCAATCGCTTCAAGTTCCCCACGCACCGCTGCCCGAGCCGGAAGCTATGAGCTACGCCGCTGCACTGCGCCACAAAGCTCCTCCCCGTCCACGCCAAAACGCCGCCCCATCGCACTTCCGTCGACAGACGCCACCGCCGCCACCACCCCACCGACGTCATACCGTTTGCCAGCGGCCCAGCGCAGTGCACCAAGGAAGACTGACGTCTGGCGCACCCCTGACCATCGCCCGCTCTGCTACCACTGCGGCGAGGCCGGACACACATACCGCCGTTGCCAGTACTGACAGATGGGACTGCGTGGCTTCGCCGTCAATGCACCGCGTCCACAGCCAGGCGAACGACCACGTGACATCGCCGACTACCTGACAGGGACTCGGTGAACACCACGAAGCCCTTCGCGTTCGCCGTCGCCCAGCCGCCGCACGTCACCGCACCACCGGCAGTACTCTGGCCCAACGCGGGGCCGGTCTCTTAGCCCTATCCGGGAAACTAAGGGCAGCAACCGGTGGAGGTGCAGTTGCTGTGCGACGAACTACCGAAGATCCTCCGACGACGACGACGCCGCGACGGAGCTTTCCGAACACAACGCCAAATAAGCAAAGCCCTGACGGCGAAAGCTCACTTATCGAATGTGGCCTGACGACGCAACATGGCAGCGGCGGAACAAGCCGACGCAGCCGTTACCCGACGCCACGCCCTAACTGTAATGCGAGACGGCGAACTAGCGACCTCGACGTTCTTATCGACGGCCACAGTGTGACCGCTTTCGTCGATACTGGAGCCGACTATTCTGTCATCAGTGGGTCGTTCGCCGCGAAGTTAAAGAAAGTTAGGACAGCTTGGAAAGGCCCTGAAATCCGCACAGCCGGAGGTCATCTCTTAACGCCTGCAGGAATCTGCACAGCGAGAGTCACCATCAACGGCCGTATTTATTCTACAGACTTCGTAGTCTTACAGCGTTGCTCGAGAGATGTCATCCTTGGCATGGACTTCTTATGCCTCCATGGTGCTGTCATCAACCTAAAAACAAAGTCGATAACGTTATCCACAGAAGAAGCACTACCGCCGCGCACGCCGTCAGGACACCATGCCTTGAATGTGCTGGAAGAACAAGTCACCATTCCGCCTCGCTCAAGCGTCATTATTTCAGTCGGCGCTCCTATATCACCTGACTTGGAAGGCGTCGTTGAAGGCAGTCAGCATCTGTTGGTCGCCCGAAATATTTGCGTCGCAAGAGGAATTGCAGAGCTGCGGGGAGGCAAAGCAACGGTTATGCTCGCGAATTTCAGCAATGAGTACAAACATGTGAACAAAGGAACAACGGTCGCATACATCGAAGAAATTGTCGAAGCCACCAGTGCTTTCGCCTTCGCCGATTCTGCGGAACCTGCTCAGAGGAACCAAGCCCCTCCCATAGCTTTCGACGTCAATCCCAGACTTCCGAGCGATAAGCAAGAACAGCTCAAGGCCCTGCTCCCGCAATACGAAGATTGCTTTTCGTTGTCATCGAAAATTCGGCAGACCCCAATCACGAAACATTGCATCATAACCGAATAAAATTCCAGACCACTCCGTCAGAGTCCGTACAGGGTTTCCACGCGAGAACGTGAGGCCATGAAGAGACAAGTTGATGAAATGCTGCGGGATGACATTATCCAGCCGTCCAAGAGTACATAGGCATCCCCCGTGGTGTTAGTGAAGAAAAAGGATGGGACCCTACGTTTCTGCGTCGATTATCGCCACCTGAACAAAATCACGAGAAAGGACGTGTATCCTCTCCCACGAATAGACGACGCACTTGATGGGCTCCATAACGCCAAGTACTTTTCGTCAATGGACCTCAAGACTGGCTATTGGCAAATCGAAGTCGACGAAAGAGACTGAGAGGAGACGGCGTTCACAACACCGGACGGCCTCTTCGAGTTTAAGGTGATGTCCTTCGGCCTTTGCTCAGCGCCTGCAACTTTTCAACGTGTTATGGATACAATACTGGCAGGATTGAAGTGGCAGACTTGCCTTGTTTACTTGGACGACGTCGTCGTGTTTTCCTCGAGTTTCGACGAGCATCTTCGGCGCCTTGAAGCTGTACTTCAAGCTATCAAGACTTCCGGACTCACACTAAAGCCAGGAAAGTGCAGATTTGCGTATGAGGAGCTCTTGTTTCTGGGGCACGTTATCAGCAAGTCTGGAGTTCGTCCCGATCCACGGAAAACAGCCGCCATCGCCGACTTCCCACCGCCCACTGACAAGAAAGCCGTGCGCCGATTTCTGGGCCTGTGTGCCTATTACAGGCGGTTCGTGAAAAACTTCGCCCGCATCGCCGATCCTCTCAATAAGCTTACCAAGGCCGACGTGGAGTTTAAGTGGGAAACGCCGCAGGAACACACTTTCCAGGAGCTTAAACACCGCCTCCAGACACCTCCGTTACTTGCCCATTTCGATGAATTCGCCGAGACAGAAATACATACTGACGCAAGCAGCGTAGGGCTTGGCGCCGTTCTTGTGCAGAGGGCTGACGGACTTGAAAGGGTTATTAGTTACGCCAGCCTATCGCTATCCAAAGCAGAAGCAAATTACTCCACAACAGAAAAGGAGTGCCTCGCCATCATCTGGGCTACATCGAAATTTCGCCCCTACCTCTACGGCAGACCCTTCAAAGTTGTGAGCGACCACCACGCATTGTGTTGGCTAGCCACCTTGAAGGATTCTTCAGGTCGCCTCGCACGATGGAGCCTGAGACTTCAAGAATATGACATTACTGTCATTTACAAGTCCGGCAAAAAACACTCCGACGCCGACTGTCTCTCTCGTGCGCCTGTCGACCAACCGCTACCCGACGACCCAGATGACGACTACTTTTTAGGAACGATAACTACCGACGACTTCGCTGAACGACAGAGGGCCGACCCGGAACTTAAGGCCCTAATAGAATACCTCGAAGGCAGGACCGCTGAAGTCCCGAAGGTATTCAAGCGCGCACTTGCGTCGTTCTTTCTACGAAACGGTCTTCTACAAAAGAAAAACTTTTCACCGCTTCGAGCCAAGTACCTCCTTGTGGTGCCTTCAGCTCTGCGACCAGAACTCCTGCAGGCCCTACACGACGATCCGACGGCAGGGCACCTCAGTGTTTCTCGCACGCTCGCGAGGATACAAGAAAGGTACTACTGGCCACGTCTTACCACCGACGTCACTCGTTAAGTGAGAACATGCCGGAACTGTCAGCGATGCGAGACACCGCCGACAAGGCCAGCGGGACTTTTGCAGCCAATTGATCCACCTTGCCGACCTTTCCAGCAGATTGGTATGGACCTACTGGGGCCGTTCCCGACGTCGGCTTTCGGAAACAAGTGGGTCGTGGTAGCTACCGACTACCTCACCCGGTACGCCGAGACAAAAGCCCTGCCAAAAGGCAGTGCATCCGAGGTAGCTATGTTCTTCGTCGAAAATATTGTCCTACGTCACGGCGCCCCGGAGGTCCTTATCACCGACAGAGGAACGGCATTCACTGCCGACTTGACTCAAGCGATCTTGGCATACAGCCAAACAAACCACCGCCGGACGACAGCGTACCACCCACAGACCAACGGCCTCACCGAGCGGCTTAACAAGCCGATCGCCGACATGCTGTCAATGGACGTCGATGTCGAACACAAGACGTGGGACGCCATTCTTCCGTATGTGACCTTCGCATACAACGCGGCGGTGCAGGAGACGACGCAGATACCTCTATACGAATTGGTCTACGGAAGGAGCCCGGCAACGACGCTCGATGCCATGTTACCCAACGTCACCGACGAAGAAAACCTCGATGTGAGCGAGTACCTTCAACGCGCCGAAGAATCCCGACAACTTGCGCGTCTCCGTATCAAGAATCAACAGACGACCGACAGCCACCGTTACAACCTTCGACGAGGCTTCGTGGAATACCAGCCCGGTGAACGTGTTTGGGTGTGGACGCCGATACGCCGACGTGGACTAAGTGAAAAGCTTCTGCGACGGTACTTCGGACCGTACAGGGTGGTTCGACGTCTCGGCCCACTTGATTACGAGGTTGTCCCCGACGGCATCACGAACTCTCAACGACGCCGATCGCGACCTGAAGTCGTCCATGTCGCGCGCCTCAAGCCGTTTCATGCGCGTTAACAAACTGAACCAGTGTTTTTGTATTATTGTTGTATCGTAATTTATTCATTGTACTTTCTTGCATTATTATTGTACTTTCATCTTTAGTTAAGTTATCGGAACGATGCCTTTTTTCAGAGGGGGGCAATGCCCCGTTCCATTTCCCAAGCTTTTGTTATCGTCCCAAAACACCACACGATTCTCAGCGCAAGCCGCACCTGCAGTTTTTGAGAAGGCTCCCGACTGTAGTAGATCATTTCGATAAGATCACGCCCACTGTGCGAACGGTACAGATTGTTCTGGAACCTACGCCACCGCCAGCGATAACGATAGAACATTCGACGGCAAGAGTATAAATGCCGACGCGCTTCGCCGCCTGTCATTTGTTGATCGAAGGCCGACGCTGCGTTCGCCGCTATCAGTCCGAGACTGCTATCTGTGCAAGACTGCTGCTGTAATTAGACTTTCCCTTTACCGGGCACAGGTTCGCCCAGATAAACAGTTAAATCCCAACACGAAGTTTCCTGTCTTTGGTCACGTCACGACCTCGTGACAATATACTCCAATGTAGCATTAACGCGCACGCACGCTCGGCAAAGCGACGATACGTTAGCAAAACGCGAGAACTCTGTAGTTTGACTGACACCAGGCGCAACCGACGCGACCAGCGTTCGTCAGCGCGACTCTACGGCAACCGGTACGAAATTTGCGCCGACGCGTTACCCAGACAACACTGTGTCTCCCTATTTTCTTGACAGAGGGACGCCGGACGCACTGAAACGTGCATGCGTCAAAGCAAAACAGCGTGGCGCGCGCCTGCGAGTAAATGGCAGGACCGGCGCCTGGCGTGGTAACGCCGGTGTGTCGCGACGAAATGAACGCTGGCGAGCACGCACATCGCGTCACGTTGAATTGTATTGGTGCCTTGACTGTGGCGTGTAGTCATTTTCTCACATGACATGCATTTCATGATAATCATGTTTGCACCAGTCACATACCTTCTCCATCCATTGGCGTCAAGTAATACAAAATGTAGCATATGTGAAGCTAGCAAAACGCCAACGAGTGCGTGATGAGTGTGGCATGTAGTCAGGTTGTTACATGACTCGCATGTCATGATTATCATGTTTGGATGTGTGATTTACCTATTTTGTTCGTTCGCGTCACGTAATACCGAGTTTGGTACATGTGAAGCTAGAGAAACGGCCGCGAGCGCATCATGAGCGTAGCAAGTAGTCATGTTGTTACATGAGATGCGTGTCATGTTTATCATACTTGCACCGGTATCATACCTTCGTCATCCATTCACGTCCCGTAATACCAAATTTGGTATAAGTGAAGCTAGCGAAACGGCCACCAGCGCATCGTGAGCGTGACATGTAGTCATGTTGTTACATGACACGCATCTCATGATTATTTTGCTTGCACAAGTTGCTTAACTGTGTCATCCATTCGCGTACCGTAAAAGTGAATTTGGTATATGTGAAGCTAGCGAAACGGCCGCCAGTGCATCATGAGTGTGGCATGTATTCATGTTGGTAGATGACACGCATGTCATGATTATCATGTTTTCACCAGTCACATGCACGTACCGTAATCCCAAATTTGTTATAAGTGACGCTGGCAAAATGGCCGCGAGCGCATTATGAGCCTGGCATGTAGTCATGTTGTTACATGACACGCATGTCATGATTTACATGTTAGGGTCTGTCCCTTGTGTTCCTCATGCAATCATGTCATACCATACCAGTTTTGCAACATGCCATGCTAACGAAACCACCGCAGGAGGTGCAGGACCATGAAATGTAAAATATGACACTCATGGCATACATTTTATGATTTTCATGTTACGAGTAGTCAAATATGTTCTTCATGCAGTCATTTCATGTTAAACCAAGATTGATATTCATAGCATTATCGAAACGGCCAGGAGAGCTAAAAGCAGATAGATAGATAGATAGATAGATAGATAGATAGATAGATAGATAGATAGATAGATAGATAGATAGATAGATAGATAGATAGATAGATAGATAGATAGATAGATAGATAGATAGATAGATAGATAGATAGATAGATAGATAGATATGTCGGAGCTTACACGGGAAAGATCCAGCCCTGACAGCGTGCGGTTTTCGAACTGATTTTTTTATTATCGCGCTGCACGCGCAGCGCAGCCCAAATGCCATCTTCTTCCTCCTTGACGCGCAGCGCATTGAGGCGCTACAGGGCTCCCCCCCCCCCCCGTAGAGCGAGAGCCGTAGGAATCACCAGAGGAGTCGCCCAGTGGACATGCTTGGATGTTGGCATCCAGACTTTAGATTGAAACCCCGCGGCCGCGAGAGCAGCGATATATGCAGGTTTCAGTCGATCAGCAGCCACGACGTCTTCACGGCCATTGATGTCCAGCGTGAACGTCTTAGGTGTACGATGGAGTACGCGGAATGGGCCATCATAGGCTGGTGTTAGTGGTGGCTCATGTCGAACGAAGACGTGAGTGCAGTCATGCAGATCCTGACTGACGAAGACAGATTGGGGGTGTCGGTCGGCAGGAATCACAGGAGCAAGGTCCCGAAACGTGGTGCGCTGCTCTCGAATGTACGTGGAGGCATCGTGAGTGGAAGGTGGCGATGATGGCTCGAAGAATTCTCCTGGAAGACGCAGGGAAACGCCGTAGACTAGTTCGGCTGATGAGCAGCTGAGATCCACTTTCAATGCTGATCGGATGCCCAGAAGTACGAAGGTCGAGCCAACGTTCCATTGGCTGGTGAGCAGTGAGGGCAGCTTTCAGTTGTTGATGAAGTCGTTCGACCATGCCATTGGCGGAAGGATGGTAGGCAGTTGTGTGGATGTGTCGAATGCCCAGGATATTTGCAAATGCGGTGAAAAGGGCCGATTGAAACTGACGACCGCGATCAGTGGTGACGACGGAAGGGCATCCAAAGCGCGTCACCCAGCCGTTTGTGAAAGCCTTGGCAACTGTTGGTGCTGTAATGTCGGAAATGGAAAACGCTTCCGGCCATCTGGTGAAGCGATCCACACAAGTAAGCAGGTAACAGGCTCCTTGCAATGACGGAAGAGGACCGACGATGTCGAGATGGACGTGAGAAAACCTTGTGTCTGGAGGCTGAAACGGGGATGTTGCCGTGACAGTGTGACGGGGAACTTTAACGCGCTGGCACTCAAGGCAGGTTCGCGCCCAGCGTCGGACATCAGCATTGATGCTTGGCCAAAGGAAACGAGATGTGACTATCTTCTGGGTCGCACGAATACCAGGATGGCTCATGTTGTGCAATTGATCAAAAATTGCACGACGAAAAGCTGAAGGCACGAAGGGCCGAGAGACACCAGTAGACGTTTCGCACGTTATTAAAGAGGTAGAAAATGGAAGCGGGCACTCCGTGAACGATAGAGACGTGGGTAAAGAGCGACGACGACGCAGCTCAGGATCGTTTCTTTGGGCAGCTGCTAGCTCTTCCATGTCTAGTGGTGGCTGGGTCGACAAGGCATCGATGCGGGATAGTGCATCAGCAGCAGCATTTTCCGGCCCATGTGCGTGTCATATCCACAGTGAACTCGGAAATAAAGCATAGTTGACGGATCTCCCGTGCAGTATAATTGCTGTGATTGCGATGGAAGGCAAACGTCAGGGGCTTGTGGTCTGTAACGACGTAAAAGTCCCGGCCCTCCAATAAATGACGAAAATGTTTGATGACGAGGTATACCGCGAGGAGTTCTCGGGCAAATGTATTCTATTTTGTCTCTGGTGGCTTCAGGTTTTGCGAGAAAAACCCAAGGGGCTGCCAACCGGATACTCGAGAACAGCGCCAACTGCCACGCTTGATGCATCGGTGATGAGACAAATTGGGGCATCAGGGACGGGATGTATGAGCATAGTAGCGTCTGCCAGAGCCTTCTTGGCAGTGTCGAAGGCAGATGCAGCGTCCTTAGGCCACTTCAGTGGCGCAGCCGGGTCTTTCTTTTTAGCCAATAGGTCGGTCAAGGGCTTTAGGAATGTGGCGCACTTTGGAAGAAAGCGGCGATGGAACTTTAGTTGGCCCAGCAATTCTCGGAGTTTCTTCAGTGAATTAGGGGGTGGAAAGTCTTGAATAGCGTTCACTTTGCTGGCGAGTGGTTGGATAGCCTTTGGAGTGACAAGGTGGCCTAGGAACTCTATTGTAGCGACGCCGAAGACGCACTTATTGGGATTAATTACGAAGCCGTAATCATCCAGGCAGTGGAACAGGCTGCGCAGGTGGGCTTCATGCTCAGGGCCGGATGAACTTGCTACAAGGAGGTCATCAAGGTAGGCAAATACGAAATCGAGACCTCGCGTGACCTCGTTGACAGTGCGCTGAAAGGTCTGTGCAGAGTTGCGCAATCCAAAAGGCATCCTCACATATTCAAACAGACCGAATGGGGTGGTGATGGCCGTCTTCGGAATGTCGGCGGGTTCTACAGGAATCTGATGGTAAGCCTTCATTAAGTCAATCTTAGAGAAGATTGTGCACCCAGCCAAATTTGATGTGAAATCCTGTATGTGAGGAAGTGGATAGCGGTCTGGTAAGGTGTGGGCATTGAGAGCGCGGTAATCCCCACATGGTCTCCAGTCGCCAGGATCTTTCTTCGGCACCATGTGGAGTGGCGACGCCCAGTTGCTGGAGGAAGGCCGCACAATGCCGAGTTCAAGCATGTGCTCAAACTCACGGCGGGCGATGGCTAGGCGTTCTCCAGATAGTTGACGGGGTCGTGTAAAAACGGGAGGTCTAGTTGTCACAAAGTGGTGAGTGATGGAATGCTTCACCGGTGACTCTCTGGTGTGCGGCTTCGTGATGCTGGGAAAGTCGTCGAGTATTTTTGCATACGGCGAAGCAGGTGTGAGAGCTCGCAGTCCCGTTGGAGAGGAAGTACAGAGTACACCGTTGATGGAGAGGCGGGTGTTGAGATCAATGAGGCGATGAGCATGCATGTCCACAGCAAGGTTGAAAAAACTGAGGAAGTCAGCTCCAAGAACAGCTTGCGAGACGTCAGCGAGTATGAAAATCCAGCGGAACGTACGTCGTAGTCCAAGGTCAAGTGTAAGAGAGCGTTGGCCGTATGTGCGAATGGCGGAATTGTTGATCGCTTGCAGTGGGCAGGTCTGTTCGTTGCGACGGCGATCTGCACACGAAGCCGGGATGACGCTAACCTGGGCTCCTGTGTCGACTAGGAAGCAAGCGCCAGTGATCTTATCAGAAACATAGAAAAGGCGGCATGACTTTCGACCAGTACCACTTGCCGCCGTCAGTGGCCGGTCATCGCATTTCCCGACCAGGAGCACGGGCGAGTGCACTTGCGAGCAGAGGCACCGAATTGGCGGTGGTACCAGCACACGGTTGAGGATGAAACGTCCCGCGGCGCGTCGGGTGGCCGAAGTTCCGGAGAACGTGGGGGCGTCGAGGAGCAACTGTGTATCTGGAACCTGGATGACGGTCGACAATGCGCAGGTACAAAGTCATCGAGGCGCCTGACAAGGGCGTCCAAACGGTTCTCGATGCTCGCGAGCGCCGAGTCTGCAGCGGTGGCCGGTGGCGGTGTGGTAACGGCGTTGAGGCTATGTGCCCGCGAGTAGTCCGCCACTCGGTCAGCCATTTGAGCGAGTCTGTCTAGTGGGACATCTCCTGCAGCTACGAGGACCGGGCCCATGCTCTGCGGTAAGCGCTGGAGGAACAACTCACGTAACAGCTTCTCCTCTTGAGGGGCGGAGGGGCCGCCAAGGAGCTGGCGCATGCGTCGCAGGAGCTGTGATGGGCGACGGTCACCGAGCTCTGTAGCCGTGATGAGCTGTTGGAGTCTGCTGTGTTAGGACTCAGACTTGCGGGAAATGATAGCTGCCTTCAACGTGTCGTAGGGATGGCGTGCGGCGACGCTAAAATATCAGCTAAGTCGTCGGCTACGTCCGGAGGTAAGCAGGATACCAGATGCCAGTACCTGGTCTGTTGGCTGGTGATTTGCCGTAGACGGAAGTGCGCCTCGACCTGCAGAAACCATGTTCTGGGGCTGTTCGGCCAAAATGGTGGCAGGTTGACATGTTGAATTGCAGCGACTGCAGCACCGCTAGGTCTGGCGTCTTCTTGGGTGTCAGGACCGGTAGCATTGGTGGCAAAGCCGGCGGGATTCATGCGGGATGATTGTGGCTGTGTGTTCGTTATCGGGTCACCATTAACTGTCGGAGCTTACACGGGAAAAATCCAGCCCTGACTGCGTTCGGTTTTCGAACTGTTTTTTTTTTATTATCGCGCTGCACGCGCCGCGCAGCCCAAATGCCATCTTCTTCCTCCTTGACGCGCAGTGCATTGAGGCGCTACAGATAGATAGATAGATAGATAGATAGATAGATAGATAGATAGATAGATAGATAGATAGATAGATAGATAGATAGATAGATAGATAGATAGATAGATAGATAGATAGATAGATAGATAGATAGATAGATAGATAGATAGATAGATAGATAGATAGATAGATAGATAGATAGATAGATAGACTAGATAGATAAATAGATAGATAGATCAGACAGACAGACAGACAGACAGACAGACAGATAGACAGACAGATAGATAGCTAGATAGATAGATAGATAGATAGATAGATAGATAGATAGATAGATAGATAGATAGATAGATAGATAGATAGATAGATAGATAGATAGATAGATAGATAGATAGATAGATAGATAGATAGATAGATAGATAGATAGATAGATAGATAGATAGATAGATAGATATGCTCGAAGTCACCGAAGTTCGCTAAGAAATGCTTCGCATATGAAACTCGCAGCGTGCGCGTTAAATAACTGTAGACAGCCATTCTCTGTGTCCGATAGGGGTATTCTGTCTCTCATTGTCCATTGGCAGCAATTAGCATGTTCGGGTAAGAAACACCAGTCCATCCCTACATGCTTTGCGCCTCCCCAGGTTTCTCTCCCGTACAACGGTGCGATGAGCGCCAACGTCAATGCCACGGCCAGTGTAAGCGTTAGCGCCCACTGCTTCGCTTCTACACATGGTTCACTTTAGCGCGATATGGTGTAATTTATTCCTTCTATATTTATGTTCAGTGTCATTCTTTGTGAAAAAGTACACTGGAGCGCGTTTCCAGTCCTCTGCCGCGGCGGCCTAACACACTATCAGCCAACAGACAAAAAACAATGACCAGTTTCCTGGGTAGGAACACTTGTTAGCATGCGGAGCATATATGTTGAACTGCGATACATGTGTTTTGTAATTTGCGACGTGCGTGTGTGTTATGAGTGAACACGAGTGAACACGAGTGAACACGCACGCACGTATGCTGCGAAATACGATGTTTATTGATGAGACGCTTTAGGTATTTTGAGCAAGATGGCTTTATCGTTGTAAAGTTAAGGGTGAGTGGGTCTGGTTGCAGTGGTCGAAGGTCGAAATTTGCAAAGACGTGTTCGATGCACGTCCCGCGAACCGTGGTCGGATGATGTTTGCCGTCGTGCGCTACTCGTTTCAGTGAGTGCCTCCACTCCATGTAGTCGACTACCCAATCTTCCTTGATGACGTCGACGTTGAAGTCGCCAACTATCACGAAGGGTCATCGTTGTGGTTGTTGTTTCATGTATTCTTCCACGGCTTCGTCGACGTACTTCTCCACGGCGGCACGCGATAGGTTGGGCTTGAGGTACATTGTCATGACGTCGACTCCGCAGACGCTAGCGACGCAGTGCTCGCCGTTGGCGCGTTGTTGAGCGCTGGGCCGCAGTTCAAGGTCTTCGATGGAGTTGACGTCGTCACGCTTGACGAAATTCCCACGCCACCCACAGGTCGTTGTAACCCGTGCGTGCACGCGGCCGGAGCGTATCCCGCAACGTCGACGTCACCGGTGGTGTTCCACGTCTCGGTGAAGCAAAGCACGTCAACTCTGCGAAGTACGGGGTCTCGCACGACGTCAACCGCGTGAGCGCCCAGTGACTTGGTGTTGAGCAGTGCCAGGGTGAAGCGGGATTCGGTGTCAACGTCTTCGAGCGCGCGAAAGTATCGTTGGGTGACGGTGTTCAACGGTACTTTCTCTAAGCTGGGAATCTTCCGCTCGACGTTGACGTATAGCAGCTGCTTCGCGTTGGGGATCCTCCACTCGACGCAGGCGTCTCGCAGCTGCTTCACGTTCTCGGAGCTGGGGATCTTCCGCTCGACGCCGACTTTTGCGTTTCACATCGCGAGCTCTCTGCAGCGTGGTCTTGTCCACGGACGAAGTGCCTTCGGAATTGCTTGCGGTTCCGCCAACACATTGGCTGACGCTATTGGAAGGGACGTCAGTAAGTGTGTTTGCGGATTCGTTAGCATACATTTTCACTAGCGGCATCGGACTGGGAGTGACCGCACAAACCAACCGACGAAGGGCGGCGTGCCCCGACACTCAGTTATTTATAGCGAGCACCGGCCACGGCCTGCGCATGTGCGCGTTAGCATACAGCTGGCGCACGTCAAACTAAAGGTCGCGCGGCGCGGAGGGGCGAAGCGAGCGCAGCGCGGCCTGTGTTGAGAGGAGGAAGGGATGCACAGATGGCTGGAGGAGGAGGAGGGGAGGGTGCGGACGGCGACGGCGCATGACTAGCCCCTAGTATAACATGCTCCGCACGTAAAAGTGCGTCCGCATTTGGCAGCATCACCCATTGCGAGACCCAAGATCAAGGGGCTTTAGCGAGACCGGAGCAGGAGCGCAATTTAGCAGTGCTTCTCCAATGGGCATAACACGTTATTTTGTTTGCTAAAAGATGATTCCAAAAGCGAAGGTGCTTTTTTTGTATGTCGGCTGATGGTGCTGTAGGCAAGCACAGGTAGCAGAGGTGCGCCACTGTTTTCCGGGCGCCGCTCACCCGGCTTATGACAATTCCAGCAACGCTATCAGTCGCACGACATCACGTGGTCATAGATGGTTCATTCAAATACACTGCGCAGAAGCCAAACCTACGCATACGAAGAGAGAGAGAAAGAAACTTTATATATATATATATATATATATATATTCCTGATGAAGGCCAGTCTCTTGGCCGAAACGTCGAAATAAACCACGTTGTGACCGCTCACGGAGGATCTACTAGAATATATATATATATATATATATATATTACCCGCTCGTTTCCGGCGGCTCTCCGTCGCTCCTTTCTAGTTCCTCTCCTTCTTCTGCTTCTTGTTGTCTGTTGCTACCTCGTTCGCCCCGCTTGTCTCTTTTTTTTGTTGGAGGGTCTTTAAACTGTGAGGGTGACCCTCTGCTACGGGAACTTGTATCATTTCACTTACATCCCTCCGAAGAAGGCTGGTCCACCAGCCGAAACTGTTCGGAATAAATAAATATTTTATTGTTTTGTTTCCTATACTGCACTATTCTCGAAGTTTATAACTTTTATTACGGTAGCCGGAAGAAACTCTGATCATCTATTTAATCCATATATATATATATATATATATATATATATATATATACTATATATATATATATATATATATATATAGACTATATATATATATATATATATATATATATATATATATATACAGGGAGTAGGAGGGAGATGAGCCATTGCGGGCCACCCCTCACACACACTAGGTAGGCTCCTCGTTACAGAAGTCCATTGGCAACCAACGCGACTCGAGCTCGCTTGACCAGGGCCTTTTTGCTCACCAGGGGTCGTAATGGCTGAGCATGGCTGTCTCCCAGTCCTCCTGGTTGGGGTTCAGTTTTGGAGTCAGGGGCGGAGTTGACTGCCATGCCCACACTATGTGGAAGATGTCAGAGGACTTCTCCGCACAGTGCGGGCATTTTTGTGTACACGCAGGATGAAGATAGTTGAAAGCTCCCGGGCACAACAGTGTTTGGTGTAAAGGTGGAGGAGTAAGCGTTCTTCTGCCTTTGTAAGGCCTTTACAGGGTTTATGATAAATCGCGTGGCACAATTGATAGAGTTCAGTAATTTCTCAAAACGTTAAGGCCGGATTAGCTTCAGGATCCATTTCGCAAAGGTCTGAAGGCGTTACCCGGAGAGTGAGCGTGTGGGCAGTGGCGTCTGCCATTTCACTGCCTTCGAGGCCCGGGTGAGCTGGAGCCCGTATGATGCTACGGGACGCGGGGGCCCCGATGTAATTACTATTTTGTAAGATGCGGTATGCCAGGTATGGGACGTATCCACGTTGAATATTTCTGCAGTCCGTAATGATAACGCGCGTGTCCTGGTCTGCGGCTGCTAGCGCAATGGCGACTTCATTCGCACGTGTTATGTCCTGTGCTCTAAATGTGAGACCATTCACCGCTATTATGGGTAGACGACTGCAGCCGTGTACCACCACCCGTGGTGAGTGCCGGAGGCGTCCACGTAAAACATGCCGTGTTTACTCCCACAGTGGCGGGCTAGTGCCTCCACCCGCCAAAGCGCCTGTCATTGTGGTCATCACGTGTCAAGTTGGCCGGAAGAGGGTGCACGTGCAGGGCGTATCTCCATACTTCTGGGATGCGTACGCGCTCTTCCGTCTCTGTTGGGTGGTGGATGTGTAGTCGTACTAATAGGCGGTGACCCGATGAAGTCTTCGAAAGTCTCGTGTACTGATTGGTCAAGTGTGCCTCCCGGAGCTCTGCGAAATTGTTTACTATTCCCAGGCCCATAAGGCGCTGGTTGGACGTGGTTATTGGAAGACCGAGAGCACGCTTGTACATCTTCCTCAGAATCACCTCAAGGGCGTTCTCGTCAAACGTGCGCAGGTGGAGGTAAGGAGCCGAATAGAGGACTCGACTGGATACGAATGCATGCGCCAGCAGCAAGGAATCTTGGCAACGTAACCCCCCGCGCTTGTTGGAAACCCGACAGACCATACGGCCCACCTGGTTCCCCACCTTACGCAGTTTTGTCAATGTTATATCGACTCGGCGATGTTTATGAAAAAACAGACCTAGTACTCTGATCTCATCGTGTTCAGGGATGGGTCCGCTACATAAGGACAGCTTCATTCTGATACAGTGCACTTTAAACAGGGGCGTATGTCACAAATTCCTCTTTGGCCGGGGTCTACTGGAGGCCGACGTGGTGGCTGTAGGTGTCCTCGATCTCCACCGCTTGCTGCAAGTTGCCTTCTAAGTCTCCTACCAATCCGTGTTTAGCCCATATGGTAATATCGTCGGCATACAGCGCGTGCTGTATGCCTTCAAATTTACCCAGATGAGTCGGGAGTTTCATCATAGCCAGTACAAGCAAGAGGGGTGAGAGGACCGCACCCTGTGGGGTGCCTCTCGTATCTTACTTATAGGGGCCGTGTTCTTTCTTGTATTCGGATGTATGTGCTCTCATTCCACCGTGTGTCTGCTCTCTCCCCCCTCACCTTGCTAGGGTGAAGGAAGTTGTGCTTAAGAGGCTTCGGGCAGGGGTGGCCCTTACACTGCCGTTATATCGTCATGGAACTGGTCATATTTACGAGTTAGTGATACGTGTCCGTATTGTTCCACTCCTGCGATGCAAGCAGATACATACCACCTTTTATGGACATGTAAAGGGTTGCAGCCGGAATGCTCCCGTCACCACGCTTAATCCGGCCTTCGCTAGAGCGACACAGCCAGTTAGTTAGTTACAACCGCTGGATACATGAAAACCGATTCGACAAGACACTACTTCATACACAACACCGGCCTAACAGCACACATTTAACACAAAAATATTATGCCTTAAAGGCGAGTCTTCGTCGCAATAAAAAAGGACGGTCGGATGTATGACTTTCGGAATTTATTGAAACATGTTGTGTCCATAGTTGGTTTGGGAAAGGTGCTTCAGTATTATGTCATTTGTGACGTTGTCAAAGGCCCCCTTCAAATCAAGTACGAATACTGCCTTGTCATTAAGAGGGTATTCGACAGCATTTAAAATTTCGCGGGGTAATTGAAGCAGGACATCCTGTACGGACAAGTGCGGGCGGAACCCGAACATTGTGTCTGCAAATATGTGTTCGTTTCTTAAAAACTCAGACAAGCGATCTCGCAGCATAGTCTTCATCAGCTTTCCCGCACAAGAAGTGAGACAGATGGGGCGAAGGTTGTCCTTGTTTATGGCTTTTCTAGATTTCGGAATGAAAGTGACCAGGGTGGTTTTCCATTCGATTCGGAGGAGTGTCCCAGCAAGCCATATTGTGTTTATGTACCCAAGGAGGGCGTCGTAGGCCGGGTCGGAAGGTTGGCAAGAAATTTCACTGTTACTTTGTCTCACCCCGGCGCCGTTCGCTGCTTCATTTTAGTCAGGGCCGCCTTCAGGTCATGGAGCTGGAACGGTTGATCCAGCTCCGCGTTCTCGGAACCTGCATACGAGTATGCTGCCCCTTGGATTGCATGTTGGACAGAGAGGTATTGATCGCGTAGTTTGCATGCTAATTTTGAGGTTTCTCCGTCGAAGACATTGATTGCCCGTTGGAGATGTTTTTGTGTCTCGGCTCTTGTTTGGGTTGGATCAATCAAGGTGCGAAAGAGACACCAAGTGTTCCGGCTGGACATTTGTCTAGCAGCCATGTTTCATCGGTCTACCCAAATCAAGTCGGCGAGCTTTGCCGCGTACTCTGCCGCTCGTTGGGTGAGCTCGGCACTGCGAATTTTGAGTTTCCGATTGTGTTTTTGGCGGTGCCATCAGCGGACAAGGCTGTGCCGTGCCTCGCAGAGGTGAATGGGGTAATTGTCCACCTCCGGCGCAGCATCTGAGAGTTGAACTTGAGTTTCCGTCGAACGAAGGTGTGTGACCAATGCTTGTGACCATGTGTGGTAACCTGTTTTGCGAATAGGTGCCAGATTAGGGTAGGTTTTTCGAAGCTTTGTTTAGTCGGGTATGCGGGCTTGGGCATATGGTCTTGCCATTGGTTTGGTTGTGACGGCGGTGTTGAGTATGCAGTGGTCACTGCCGAGGGTTTCCTCTTTGTTGGCCCAGTCTGCATGTCTAATGTTTTTGGTGAGGGTAAGATCCGGACATGTGTCCCGGGTCACAAAGTTACCTAGCCACGTTGTATGTGCAGGGTCAGTGTGAAGAGGGAGGGCCGGTGTGGACACAAGTTCCGCCAGCTTGTGCCCGCGCTTCTCATCACGCACATATCCCCATAGTGTGCTGTGAGCGTTGAAATCACCCATGATCACCAGGAGATATCTGCCGGCAGACTTCAGGGCGCGACTGAAGAGTTCTGTGAAAGTTACACTTTTAAGTCGGGGGGAACAATATTGTGAGGAACCGGTTTATTCAGCCAGGCTCGAGCTAAATCACGCTGTTGATGATATTTTCAGATGAAGAAAATATACAGGTGATGGTGATATCAAAGAGAATAAAGAGTCATTCGCTGGTCGCGCTCACACTAATTCCCCCGCGCGGTGAAAGCGGCGGCCTGGTCGCTTGACAGTATTACGAAATGCGTCGTGCGTAAGGCTTTAAGCGAGATACGTGTACTATCTCTGTTCCTCAGCAACGATGATCAGGACTAGCGCTAAGAGGAAAAACGCGGTAATTGACAGGATATGTCTGTTCGGCCACCGTGTACGGCCCAATGAAGCGACTGATCAATTTGTCGCATAGGCCGGGGACGCGTAGTGGAGTCCATAGAAGAACATCGTCACCAGGGGAAAAACTCACAACACGGCGAGACGAGTCATAGCAAGATTTTCGAGTGTATTGAGAGAGGCCGGTGTTAACACGGGCCTGGTGACGGCAGTGTGCGATACAAGATAGGAATTCTTCAGAGAAAGGAGCCGTCGAGGATGCAGGGGCTGAAAGGAAAGAGACATCCAGAGCGAAACTCGGCGAGCGACCATGGACGAGAAAAAATGGAGAAAAGCCGGTAGTGCGTTGAGCAGCCGTATTATAGGCGAATGTCATGAAGGGTAGAATTGCATCCCAGTTCGTGTGGTTGGTGTGAATGTACATGGCGACCGTGTCCGATAGAGTCCGATGAAACCGTTCAGTCAATCCGTTGGTCTGTGGGTGGTAGCTAGAAGTGGTCTTGTGAACAGTGTTCTACGCAGGAAAAACTTGCTCGACAATGGAAGATCGGGAGACTTTGCCACGATCACTGAGGAGAATGCGTGGAGCTCCATGACGCAAAAAGATGTGGCGAAGAAAGAAATCGGTAATCTCAGTGGCAGTCCCAGATGGTATAGAAGCTGTTTCTGCGTAGCGGGTAAGGTGGTCGACGGCCGTGACAATCCAGCGACTCCCTTTGGATGAAATAGGAAGAGGGCCATACAAGTCGATTCCAACGACTTCAAAAGGCGAGGTGGGACAAGGAAGAGGTTGCATTAAGCCAGCCGGAGCAGTTGTCGGTCGTTTTCGCTGTTGGCAATGGACACAGGAGGCGACGTACTTGGCGACGGCTGGAGAGAGGCCAGGCCAAAAACAATGACTTCGTATTTTGTCGTAAGTCTTGTGATAGCCTAGATGAGCGGCCGTTGGATCATCATGAAAGGCTTCCAGAACTTCACGTTGCAGAGAACGTGGGATGACGGGTACCCACTTGTCGCCATCGATGTGGTAAATGTAGCGACATAAAGCATCACCAACAAGCTTAAATTGTTTAAGTTGTCGACGGAGTCTGGCGTTTGGAGGAGTAGTAGAGCCGGTCAAGCGGTCAACAATGGTGCGGCAGTATGGGTCGACACGTTGTTGTGAAACAAGGACGCATAGGGTGGCAGGTGATGAACTTAGCGCTGTGATTGGAGAGGTGCTGTCGTTTTGGAGTATCGATGGTGAGTGGCTACCGCTGGGCGAAGGACAGTGCGATAGAGCATCAGCATCTTGACGCTTCTTCCCAGATCTGTAGGCGACATCGAAATCATACTCCTGCAAGCGAAGCGCCCAGCGACCGAGGCAACCCGATAAGTTTTTCAGCGATGAAAGCCAGCATAGGGCGTTATGGTCGGTCACGACGGTAAAATGACGGCCGTGAAGATATGGTCGGAATCTTTGCACTGCCCAAACAACAGCAAAGCACTCCTGCTCGGTGATAGTGTAGTTCTTTTCTGGAGCGGTAAGAGCAAGACTTGCCTAAGCAACGACGCGTTCGCGTGAGTTTTTGTCCCGCTGAAAGAGTACCGCACCAAGACCATGACTACTTGTGTCGGTGTGAAGGATGGTGCGTGCGGTGGAATCAAATTGGCACAGTACCGGATACGACGTGAGCGCTTGCTTCAATGCCGTGAAAGCGTTTTCGCAGTCTTCGGACCAAATGAAGGGGACGTTCTTTGCGAGGAGTTGATGGAGCGGAGACGCAATTTCCGCAAAACCACGTATGAAGCGCCGGAAGTAAGAAGATAACCCAAGAAAGCTGCGCAGCTCCTTTTGACGTAGTGGACAAGGAAAATCGAGGACAGCGGCAACCTTCTCGGGGTCGGGCCGAATTCCTTCTTTTCTCACAAGGCGGCCGAGAACCTTGATTGTCTTGCTAGCAAAGGTACATTTCTTGGTGTTAAGCTGTAGACCGGCTTTTGCAAGGCATGTGAGGACTTCGTCAAGACGTTGTAGATGCTGCGAGAATGTGGATGAAAACACTACTATGTCATGGAGATAGCAAAGACATGTTTTCCATTTCAAACCACGCAATACGCCGTCTTTCATGCGTTCGCAGGTGGCGGGCGCATTACAGAGTCCAAAAGGCATCACATTGAATTCGTACGACCCATCTGGCGTTGAAAAGGCGGTCCTCTCTTTATCAGACTCCGACATTGGTATCTGCCAGTAGCCTGACCTAAGGTCGAGGTTAGAAAAATACTCTGCGCCATGTAATGAATCCAGTACTTCGTCGATCCGAGGGAGGGGATAAACATCCTGGCGCGTTATTTTGTTTAGCGCACGGTAATCGACGCAGAAACGCACTGTCCCATCTTTCTTTTGAACGAGAACAACTGGGGATGACCAGAGACTCGAGCAAGGACGTACGATGTTCCGTCGTAGCATGTCTGAGACGTTTTCCTCGATGATCTTGCGTTCTGCTTGAGACACGCAATATGGAAGCCGATGTACAATACGAGAGCCGTCAGTCTGGATGCTGTGAGTAGCGGTAGTAGTCATGCTGAGGGCGGGCGAGTTCACGTCAAATAGAGAACGGTGTCTATTTAACAGAGCGAGTAAATCTTCAGTTTGATCAGGTGTTAAGTCATCGCCTATTGTTGCGGACACAGGTGTGGCCGAGGCATTGAATGGCAGTGATTGTGACTTCGGAACATCGTTGTGGTTGTTTTTCGGAAGAGTAACAATTGCAACAGGCTCACTGTCGACCGCGCAAGGTACTGTTGAGCCACAGGGGAGCAGTACACACTCGGGCATTTTATTTATGTCGGTTAGGTACGTAGACCCATCGAAGAAGCGAATAAGCCCTGGTGTGATCACAATGCCCCTACGTAGGGTATGACCGTAAGGGAGAATTAGTACGTCGCCATCCACAATGTCGGTGCAATTAACACTTATAATTTCTTCGATGTATGGCCGAAGTACATAATCTGACTTGGTGACAAGGCGGATGCGTCCGTCGTGTTCACGCGGAGAAGAGTGAGTGGCATTTAGATGCAAGAGGCGCTGATAACATGATATGAAAGCGGACGCAGAAGACAAGAAATCCCACCCAAGAATGAGAGCGTGGGTGCACTCACGAAATACCGCGAAAACAATGTGATAACGAATGCCTTCTATGCAGACACGAACGGTACACTGTGCAAGTGTACGAATGAGAGCGTTGGTCGCCGCACGTAGAGGTGGGCCGCCATAAGGTGTGGTGGCCTTTCGAAGGCGGGAACAAAAATCAGCACGAATAATCGAAACGGCAGTGCCAGTGTCTACAAGAGCCACAACACGTACACCTTCTACAAACACTACTATTAAATTCGATGGCTCTGGAGGAATTGTTAGCTGTCCAATGGATGCAGTTTCCCCTCCTAAAACTGCATTGGGGAGGTTTCCGCGTGGGCATTCGCGGAATGGGAAGCGGGCCGTACAGGCGACACTGAACGGCGACCTGGCGAAGGCGACCTGCGGCGAGACGTACGGGAATTCCCAGGCATGTCCGTATGGTAAGTAGGTGACGGTGAACGGTAATAGGACGATCGGGAGGGTGGTCGTAGGTAGTTTATAATCGGACTGAAGCTTCAATGTTCTTCGGGAGCGTAGCTGCGTTGCTCGTCTTGTTGGCGCCTTCGACAAAACCGAGCGATATGTCCTCGATAGCCGCAGTAGTAACAGATTGGTCGAGGTGGGCGCTGAGATGCGTAGTAAAGTGGTGCACGCACTGGCGGTGATAACGAAGCCACAGGCGTATGGTCTGCTGTTGTAGGCACAGAAACGGTGGATGCGGCAGAGAGCGCGGCAACTTCGGCGTACGTGCGCGTGTGGCGCACGCAGCGACTGTTGGAACACGTCGCATGCGATGCGGAGGCGATCTCTTTTTTGATCAGGTCTCACAAGCTATCTTTTTCAGAAGGGAAAGTAACTTCCGCAGCACAGGAATAGCAGCGCCCGTGCAGATCTTCACGAACGATGTCGCGAATAAGCGCACGCAAGTCTAGGGGTGCAGGCAAACGAACGTCGGTGGCATCGTAGCAAAGGCGAAGAGTCTGAAGCTTGTCAAGTCGCTGACAGATGGCTATCACGTCCTGGGTGGTGGCAGGATTTTGTGTGGCGAGGGCGTTAAAGGCGACGGTGTTAATGCTTTTAATAATGCGGCATATTTGGTCATTCTGAGACATGCCGGTGTTAACGCACAGTGCAAGGACATCCTCAATATAAGAGGTGTAAGATTCACCCGGCAGCTGCGTGCGTTCAGCGAGTTTCTTCTTCGCTGCCTCAGTGCGAACTGCAGGGGCACCAAATACCTGACGAATTTGCTGCTCGAAAGTGTCCCAGTCGGGATGATCCGGGTGGTGGTTCCAGAACCAAGTTTTCGCAACATCGGACAAGTAAAATGGGACGCTGCGCAACTTCTGTGGATTGTCCCACCTGTTCAACTCGCTGACGAGGTCATAGTTCTTGATTCAGTCCTCGACATCATCGCCTCGGAGACCGGAAAACACAAGTGGATCACGCAGGCAAATGTTGTTGGCCGGAGCGGGTGGCGGTGGCTGCAGTAGGACGGCGACGTTGGATGGGCCAGGGTTTTCTTGGGCCGCCATGGCAGGGGGTTGTAGGCGACGACCCGAGCAGAGCTCCAGCGAGAACGGGCGAGAGGACTTGAGGGAACGAAAAGCACAGTCCACCACTTGTGAGGAACCGGTTTATTCAGCCAGGCTCGAGCTAAATCACACCGGTGATGATATTTTCAGATGAATAAGATGTACAGGTGATGATGATATCAAAGAGAATAAAGAGTCATTCTCTTGTCGCGCTCACAATATTTGTTAAGTACGTGGAGTGGCGATTCTTGTTTCTTGAGTGGAAGAAGTTGCACCATTACGTATGAATACATAGTTTAAAGTTCCGAGTCTACAATGTAAGCTGTATAATTTTTATGCGCACAGACGCAGGAAGAAGGATCCTGCTGGAAAGTTATGCAATTTGTAAGCGTGGCGCCACTCCCTAGAACCTGGAGGGCAAAAACCGCCGGAAGTGAGTCAGGAGTTGATAGGAAAAGTCGAAGATGCGCCCGCTTTGTGTGGGACCGAAAGCCTCGACAATTCTACTGAACAATGTTAATGGGGATGGCCGAATTGGTTCAGACAAGGTCGACGCTTCGCAGTGTTATGAGCGTGCTGGCGCTCTTCGGACTGACAACGAGTGCGTCCGTCACGAACACTGGGTGCGTCCACTGGGCGCGTTTCAATGACGGTGCTGTCCCCTCCTGTTCATAAAAAATAAAAAGAAAGCAAAAAAATACATAAAGTGACTTTAGTACTCAGAAGCACGAACGCTGCTCCTCCGTGGGTGGTGAACGGCTTTTCCACAAGACTTTTGAACCCAAGATGGCGTAACTTGGCGCAACTCTTCTACCTAAAGGTAGCATATGCAGTAACTCTACGACAGCAGAGCGCAGGCCACGAGCTCACGTATTCCCTTTCACAAAAGAGGACAGCGTACATTTCCTTAGTGCTCTAGCTGAGTTGCGCTAAAGCAGTACTGGAATATTATGCACCACCTCGCCCAGTCGGCAGAACTTGTTCCCTGTGCAAACGTGGTCGACTTGCCTGCCAGTCGAAAACAAACAGGTATCCAAACGCATTGACCGACGGGTCTCCGGCGACAGCGATGAGAGCGCACTCGGTGCTGTATATGATGGGTCCGTACCCCACCACCTCGAAACGGTCTGGTCGCAAGAACACGGGGGCAGCGGCCATGTCCACCTCCTGCAATCAATGCATACGGAGACAGAGTGAATGCATTGACCAACGAGCTGCTTTTGTGATGCGGATGGCATTTTAGTAGTAAAAAAACGATGTATAACAGAGTTGATTTTTGTTCAGCGTGAGCGTTTTCACCACCTTCTTCGCGATTGGTTATAAATATGTACAGGCGCCACAGGAACATCATTATTGAAGAGCAACTTAAATTGTCATGTAAACGGTAAACAAAGCCCCCCTTATAAGTATGGTCTATACTTTTTTTGCTGCATATAACGGAGGGCGTACGCCTATACTTTGAATCCCGAGAAGATGCCTTGCTTCTAGTTTTTGTGTGCATTTTTCGAACAAGAGACCACACGCTTTTTTCTGTAAAATATCAGTACATTTTGTAAAGTGTCAGTACATAATGCCACTGTAGATACTGGCAATTGATTATGATAGAGTGTTTATGATGATAAAATGATTATCATAAGTCATACCCTATAGAAATGTTTTCTTTATAAGCAGTACATACAGTGGTTCTAATTGTTTTTTTATTATCTAGGCCCCTAATGGTTCTTTTTGTTTATCGGTAAGTGTTTTCGGATTATATATTGTACTAAGTGTATGTCGTGTGGTGCGCGTATGTACTTTGGTGAAGTGAAGACAACGCAAGAAGGAAAGTAAACAACGCGAGAAAGCAAAAAAAAATTATGAGCAACCCGAGAAAGCCGCTTGGCGCGAGAATCTGGAAGAGAGAAAAGACGCAGGAGCACTGCGAGGAAATACAATGGGCGTTTCAGAAAAGTTGACCACGTATCTGCGTGCTTCTCTGAAATGTCGTCATACGATGGTAGTCCTCTGTTCAGAGGCGCTGCGCTAGATATGGACGCCATCTGGCAGTAGTGCCGGGAAACAAAACCAGTGTAGAATGCACAGCCACTGGTGTGTGGCTGCACTGTATCGTCTTAGCAAAACGTATGAAACACCCGCCTTTTCCTGCTTGGCGTCGCATTGTCAGCGCAGCGCAACAAACACCAGGCATTTATAATTACGTATATTCGCATTTCCTAGTAAAAGAACACGTATTAATGTTGCGCCTCAAATATGCGCAATATTTGCTTTTTGATGGACAATGTTTACAAGACTGAAAGTAGCCACTAGATCACGATGGCTGGAGGTTGAGGAAGTGCTTAAGCTTTTACTGGTGGCTGAATTGTGTGGCAGGTCAACACACAGAAATACAGATTGAGAAACAAACGAAAATTTTGCGTTGAAGTATCCGAACAATCTCTTGTTGTTGTTTTTCTTAGCATGTACCACGCAAGTTTTTCTCTGTGCAATTTTAAAATGTGCGCGTGTACATGTGCAGCAAAGAACACCTGCTCTGTCCTTATTTCTTACGCGTGATTCACTTCAGTCAACATGTTACGAAGAGTACGGTATGCCCAGTAGACCGTTACGGTGTTACTATGCGGCCAGCTAACTTGCCTGATACTCAGACCGCCGTATACTTTTCTTTAATGGGGTATGTTGTTTTGTTCAGGAAGTCATTATTCGCATAATTGGCTGTCTCTGTTACTGTAGCTATACTTATTGTCTATTTTAACGAAAAGCTGCGCTGCTGGTTAGCCATACAAGGCTTTCTTTAGACAAGTGACTTTGTTGACATACACTAAGGAACATACTTTTATGAGCATACAAGTCACTCACACTTCTCTGCAAAAGTCCGATGATGCCGGTGAAAGAGCCGTTGTCGAGACGAATTCCGAATGTACGTTCAGAGTCATACGTGACGTCGAAACTGAAAAACCAAAACGGGCGAGTATCATCAAGAGACGTAACAGTGTCGCTGTAATAACTTACAGTACCTGGTTATTTTCTTTTTTTTCGTTGATTTACGGCTCATTTAGGCATATATTCTAATTAACTGCGGATGACTGTAGAAATTTAATAATTTTGCACCAACGGTGCATTGTACGCTGTGCACTCACTAAAGAAGCGTCGTAGTTCGATAACAACTAAGTTTTATCTTAGCGAACAGTACAAAATGCAGCAGCTTGTTTGCCAGATAAACTCGAAGCGGGCACTCAAACAAGACACATATGATAATTTTTGAATGCAGGGCTCACGAAAACGAAAAGTCTGTTAAATCTGTTTCTTTTTCAATGTTGCTTACGGAACGTGGAATATCCACAATAGCCTAAAAAGTGACTCTATGTTCACTATTAGGTCATTGTATGTAATAACGATATAGATGTTGACGTCAAATGGCTTCATGTCAACCCTCTTCGTAAAACCCTTATAGTGTTGCATATAGCACCACAACACGAAAGCTCATAAGTCAATGAAATCATTTAGCAAGTTACGGAAATATGGTACTCAAATACGGTAAAACAGTGCGGTAACGCTACACCTTTCCAGTGACAGTGCGTTCCCCGCACGACTGGTTCCTCGTTAAAAATGTGTAGGCTGACAAGCCACAACAAAGCGTGGCGACCAGACAGTGATTTTCGAAAGAGCTTTTGTGTTGTTTGGGTGCCTTCACTGGTGAAAGATGAGCGACCGGGAAAGGAGGAGTGGGGCGATAAAAGTGCAGCATATTTGAGTACCGCTTTTGCATAACTTTCTAAGAGACTATGTAGAGCCTACACATTCTCTGATCACGGTTTTCCCACACCTTAACTTCCGCTAGCATAAATATATATCTGCAAAGGGGGTCAGGAAAACAAAGATAGCGACGCAACGCGGAAGTCTCAACTATTCCCAATAACACCTCATTTTCTCGCGTCGACGCTCACCGTCAAAGTTACACTCAAGGCGTCAATATTCACTATAGTCAAACAATGAGGCTGAATTCACTTATGTCACATAGATAGGCTTTTTACATTCTCATTATCAAGGCAGTAGTGAAATATTAGAGCACGTTGATCTTTATAACACCATGCTGTAAGGCGCGACTTTACCGCTGATAAACGTGTAGAGAGCGCTATGAAAAGGCGTGTGGACATCAGATTCGTACACCTGTATATTTGAATATTTCGCTGACTGGCGTAAGCCCAGAAACACTGCTAATATTTGTTGCTGCTTCGCGCATCTCTCATCCTTTGATTTTCAAGAGCGTGCACGACATCTGTGGCACCGAACATCTTGAAGATCATTTTTTAGACCAGAAAATAGCATGCAGAGATGGTCAATACATGCCATCAATCTTTACGAGCGGTCGCGTTCGCTCTAAGCCATAGGTCGGCGAAAATTTGGGAACTCACTAAGACTCACTCATGAAATAAATTTTGCGCTTAGGACTCATTTGGACTCAAACTCACTCGAACATCACTGACCCGGACTCACTCAGACTCAGGCTCACGCCCGGATCTGAGTCTGAGTGAGTACGAATGAGTCGACTTACGAGTCAGTTCACTGACCTCTGCTCGAAGACGAATTTCGCTGTGGGCACGAGGTGCTTGAAACTAGGCGTTCTGGAGTGTAAGGCGTGTTTCGCGGCTGCTCACCTGAAGGGAACGAAGTCAGCGAGTGCTTGCAGAAGGTGACCGAATATGCCAGAAACGTGATACCTGCCGTCTTCGTACTTCGCATCTACCCACGGCGGAGACTGCACACACACAAAAAAAAAACATGCTCAGATGAAGGTGTGACCAAACAAAAGCGCACCGCTAAAGCGTTCTTCCCAAGAATGAATTTGCATAAAGAAATTCGTTGCCTCAGATGAAAAGACTCAGAAAACTTGGCGATTATGTATTAATGCATTATGAAGGCGAAATGATTGGTATTCAATACACAGACTCCGCATGAGGGACCAAATTCACCAATGCCTTCTTTCAGAAAGAAAAAAAAAACGTCGTGAACACAGGGTGTCACCGGAGCCTACGTTTCGACACACTGACTTGCCTTCTTCAAGTCTGAAATGTACTGAACCACAAGAGAATCGTGTTCAGGAATGTTTCATCTTTTCAAACTTCCATCTTCCCCTTATCGCCTGAATTTTTTCTTGCGCACAGCTTATCCTCACTAAAGCACGTCACCTTTGCTCGTAAGGCCTCTTTTGAGGACGACACACAGTCGATCTGGTTCGGTACAAATTCACAATATAACTAAGCAAAGCGTGCAAAAACGTACAGAAGAAGTAAATCCACTGTCACCTAGGATATAAATATTTCCTTACGAAAATTTGTCGCTCCCAAGCACTTTAATAAACACCGATCATCGCTCAAACTCTACCGGCTCTGCTAACTTTTTCTTTCTATCGATTCTTTAATATTTTTTTTTCTTTCTTGTGCATTTTCGCTTACACGGTTTCTGTGATCTATGCCATCTGGCGAAAAGTCGTCGACACGCCGCCATTGAAGACCCTATGGCAGAAAATAATATTACAAAAGTATACTTGTGGCAGACTGTGTGCGCCTAGATAACGTATGGGGATGTACACTAAGACTGGCAAACCTACACTCGTACATATATTCAAACAATCCTAAAAAGAGAGCATTCCTGACTTTCATTATCATCAGCTGCTTAATTCGCAAAACTTTCCTTCAAGAGACTTATTATTTGATGTCTCGCTTTTGCGAAAGGCTGTTCTGCTTCTGCAAGTAGATCATCAGTACTGTATTTTTTATTCACTACGGGGAGAAAATAATCGACGCAGGGATTTATTACCCTTTTATACTTAGACTAAGGTCCAACGCAACCTTGAACTTACAATATTGTTGTTGTTTTTTCAGCATTCTGGTTGCTTTTCGACTTGCTCAATCATGCGTGTATATATAGGTGCATCTATGAGAACACTTTAGGCGTGCAGAACTCCTCTTCAGTAAGTACTCGTTAATGTGGTATCGTCAATGTTTGTCCTATATCATGTGTTCCTAAAGAATTTTATACGACGCACATAACGCTCAACAAAGTTCCTATATAAACTTCAATGTAGCATACTCGATATGGGCTTTCTCTATATATATATATCTCTCTCCATCTCGATATCCCTTTTTCACGGGAAGGGCAGCAAGCCTAGGTATGCCTGGCTAACATCGTGCTTTTTCTTGCTTCCGTATATGTATAATAATTTCATTTATTAATTTATTTATTTATTATTTATTTATTTATTTATTTATTTATTTATTTATTTATTTATTTATTTATACCTGTCTACCTTGTGCTAGGGGTCAATACAGAAGGGGGTCACACAATACATACTATTCACAGAATAAAGCAGTATGCCATAGAGAAATATAATTACTCTTTTTGCCCAGATGTTTTAACAGGTTATGTTTGTCTATATCTGGATACAACTTTAGAGGTTTGTAGAGGGCCCGCAAGTTCAACCAACGCGCAGCAGGCGATCGGTTTCGCTGCTCAAGCACTAGTCCCACCAATTCACTCGGCAATGTTCTCTAGCGGAGTACTCGGCGGTTTCCCGGTTTGTGAAGGCACTCTGGAAAACACTACCATTTAGGTATAGCCTTGTGCGCATTCATTCCTGATTATGATTGATTGATATGTGGGGTTTAACCTCCCAACACCATCATATGATTATGACAGACGACGTAGTGGAGGGCTCCGGAAATTTTTACCACCTGGGGTTCTTTAACGTGCGCCCAAATCTGAGCACACGGGCCTACAGCATTTCCGCCTCCATCGGAAATGCAGCTGCCGCCACTGGGATTCTATCCCGGACCTTTGAGGAGGAAACGGCACGGACATCTAAAGTTCTGTCCGACTATAGAAAAAAAAGCCGTGGTCACTCGGCTGTTCTACGTTCACTGTCACATGCCCTGCGATAGATGAACCTCCAGCCAACACCATGGGCGTTCCAAGCACAAAACTACGGTCTCGCCACTCCGACCATATCCTGGCTAACCTTCAGCATACTTATTTGCTGTCAGTTTATATCCTTCTTACACAGGCAAGCTAACCGTGGTTAAGACAAACCACAGTTACCGCCAACCACGGTTCACCGATGTTCACCATCATCATCATAATCAGCCCGACTACGCCCACTGCAGGGCAAAGGCCTCTTTCATGACCCGCCAATTACCCAGTCTTGTGCTTTCTGCTGCCATGTTATACCTGCGAATGTTTTACTTTCATCAGAACACCTAACTTTCTGTCTCCCCTTCGTGCGTTTGTCTTCTCTAAAAAATCAGTCAGTTACCCTTAATGACCAGTGGTTATCCTGCCTATTGTTGCGTGCGTGGCCAATGCCAATTTCCTCTTCTTGATTTCAACTATGATATCATTAACCCCTGTTTGCTGCCTGACCAACCCTGCTCCCTTCTTGTCTGTTAAGGTTACACTTAACAATTTCTTAAATATTGCTCGCTGCGTCGTCCACAATTTAAGCTGAACCCTCTTTGGAAGCATCCAACTTTCTTCTCTGAATATTTAAGTACCGGCAAGATGCCGCTGTTATATACCTTCCTCTCGAGTGCTAGTGGTAAATTACAGTTCGTTTTTTGAGAGTGATTGCCGAATGTGATGCACCTCCTCCATATTCTTTTAGTTATTTCACTCTCATGGTTCGGCTCCGTGGTTACTACCTGTCCTAAGTAGAGATATTCCTCTACAAACTCAAACGTCTCTCCACCTATCGCAAAGCGCTGTTATCTGAGAATCATCATCATCATCATCAGCCTGTCTACGTCCACTGCAGGACAAAGGCCTCTCCCATGTTTCGCCAGTTAACCCGGTCCTGTGCTTGCTGTTGCCAATTTATACCTGCAAACTTCTTAATCTCATCTGCCCACCTAACCTTCTGTCTCCCCCTACCCCGCTTCCCTTCTCTGGGAATCCAGTTGGTGACCCTTAATGACCAGCAGTTATCCTGTCTACGTGCTACATGCCCGGCCCATGTCCATTTCCTCTTCTTTATTGCAGCTATGATATCCTTAACTCCCGTTTGTCACCTAATCCACTCTGCTGTCTTCTTGTCTCTTAAGGTTACACCTACCATTTTTCTTTCCATTGCTCGCTGCGTCGTCCTCAATTTAAGTTGAACCCTCTTTGTGAGTCTCCAGGTTTCTGCTCCGTAGCTAAGTACCGGCAAGATACAGCTGTTATATACCTTCCTCTTGAGGGACAGTGGCAATCTACTTGACATAATTTGAGAGTGCCTGCCGAATGTGCTCCACCCCATTCTTATTCTTCTAGTTACTTCAATCTCGTGGTTAGGCTCTGCGGTTATTACCTGCCCTAAGTAGACATAGTCTTTTACAACTTCAAGTGCACTATTACCTATCGCAAAGCGCTGCTCCTTTCCGAGGTTCTTGTACATTACTTTCGTTTTCTGCAGATTAATTTTAAGACCCACCTTTCTGCTCTCCTTGTCTAACTCCGTAATCATTAGTTGCAATTCGTCCCTTGAGTTACTCAGCAATGCAATGTCATCGGCGAAGCGCAGGTTACTGAGGTACTCTCCATTAACTCTTATCCCTAACTGTTCCCATTCTAGGCTTCTGAAAACGTCCTGTAAGCACGCAGTGAATAGCATTGGGGAGATTGTGTCCCCCTGCCTTACACCCTTCTTTATTGGTATTCTGTTGCTTTCTTTATGAAGCACTATGGTAGCAGTTGATCCCCTGTAGATTTCTTCCAGAATGTTTATATATATTTCATCTACGCCCTGATTCCGCAGTGTCTGCATGACGGCTGATATTTCTACTGAATCAAACGCCTTCTCGTAATCTATGAAGGCTATGTATAGTGGTTGGTTATACTCTGAGCATTTCTCTATTACCTGATTGATAGTATGAATGTGGTCAATTGTTGAGTAGCCTGTTCTAAATCCTGCTTGTTCCTTTGGTTGATTGAATTCTAATGTTTTCTTTACTCTGCTAGCAATTACCTTTGTAAATAGCTTGTATACTACAGAGAGCAAGCTGATCGGCCTGTAATTCTTCGAGTCCTTGTCATCTCCTTTCTTATGTATTAAGATGATGTTAGCGTTCTTCCAAGACTCTGGTACTTTTCCCGTCAGGAGACACCTCGTAAATAGAGTGGCTAGTTTTTCTAACACAATCTGTCCTCCATCTTTCAGCAGATCTGATGTTACCCGATCCTCACCAACAGCTTTGCCTCTGCGCATGCTCTCCAAAGCTTTTCTGACTTCTTCTATCATTACCGGTGGGGTGTCGTCTGGGTTACTGCTAGTTCTTATAGTATTAAGGTCGTGGTTGTCTCGGCTACTGTACAGATCTCTGTAAAACTCCTCCGCTATTTTAACTATCCTATCCATATTGGTAGTTATTTTGCCTTCTTTGTCCCTTAGTGCATACATCCGCCTTTTGCCTATCCCAAGTTTTCTCTTCACTGCTTTGACGCTTCCTCCGTTTTTCAGAGCGTGCTCAATTCTCTCCATGTTATACCTTCTTACATCGCATACTTTACGTCTATTAATCAACTTCGAAAGCTCTGCTAGTTCAATTTTGTCTGTTGTACTTGACACTTTCATGATTTGACGCTTCTTAATTAGGTTCATCGTTTCCTGGGAAAGCTTGCCGGTGTCCTGTCTAGCTACCCTGCCTCCAACTTCCACTGCACACTCCGTGATGATACTCGTCAGATTATCATTCATTGTATCTACGCTAAGGTTGGTTTCCTCGCTAAGAGCAGAGTACCTGTTCTGCAGTGACACCCTGAATTCCTGTACTTTCCCTCTCAGTGCTAGCTCATTGATTGGCTTCTTGCGTATCAGTTTCTGTCGTTCCTTCTTCAATTCTAGGCGGATTCGAGCCCGTAAAATTCTATGGTCACTGCATCTTACCTTGCCAACCGCTTCCACATCCTGCACGACTCCTGGGTGTGCAGTCATTATAAAGTCTATTTCGTTCTTATTTACGCCATTAGGGCTCCTCCATGTCCACTTGCGGTTTTCTCGTTTTCGGTAGAAGGTATTCAAAATACGCAGATTATTGCGTTCTGCGAATTCTACTAGTAGCTCTCCTCTGGCGTTTCTAGTGCCGATGCCATAATCTCCTACTGCCTGGTCTCCAGCCTGCTTCTTCCCTACCTTTGCATTAAAGTCGCCCATTACTATAGTATACTGTGTTTTCACCTTACTAATTGCCGATTCCACGTCTTCATAGAAGCTTTCAGCTGAAGCGTCATCATGGCTGGATGTAGGCGCGTAAGCCTGTACTACCTTCATTTTGTATCTTTTATTCAGTTTAATTACAATGCCTACCACCCTTTCATTAATGCTATAGTAATCCTCTATGTTGCCAGCTATGTTTCTGTGAATTAGGAACCCTACTCCCAGTTCTCTTCTGTCTGCCAAGCCCCGATATCAAATGACGTGCCCATTCTGTAGCACAGTATAGGCCTCATCTGTCCTCCTAACCTCACTGAGCCCTATTATATCCCATTTAATGCCTTCTAGCTCCTCGAATAATACAGCTAGACTTCCCTCACTAGATAACGTTCTAACGTTAAACGTTGCTAAGTTCAAGTTCCAATGGTGGCCTGTCCGTATCCAGAGATTCCTAGCACCCTCTGCTGCTTTGCAGATCTGACCGCCGCCATGGTCAGTTGCTCCGCAGCTGGTGGGGACTGAGGGCCGTGAGTTGATTGACGAATGCCTACGGGAGGGGGTGGCCAGATACTGCACCAGGGTGGCCAATCCTTCTCTGGTGAGATCATCGGTGCGTACCGGCTTTAAGCCGGTACGATCAGACAGTAGTGGGAATGCTCCATGCATGTCTTCCTTATTGTTGTTCAGCAGCGTTGGCGGCCACCCACCACGGAGCCCAACGAGGAGACGCTACAAGTTTACAAATACTGAAACCTGCAGACGCCAGCCGTACAACGCCACTATAACCCAATGCGCCTAGACCAAGGTAGGCTATTTGCACAGGGTTAACCCTAGCCGCCAGGAAGTTTGGAAGTAAACGGAAGAGAGGGGAAGACAGGACAGATAAATAGTAAAAGATAAAGACGAAGATGTAGGGAGAGAGAGATAGGAAAAGGCGACTGCCGATTCCCCTGGGTGGGTCAGCTCAGGGGTGCCGTCTACGTGAAGCCGGGGCCAAAGGGGTGTGTTGCCTCTGCCGGGGGGCCTTAACGGTCCAATCACCCAGCGTCGGCTCAACCCCCAGGATCCCCTTTTCCTCGGACACGGCAAAGCCACGCACGGCTAGGCGTGGGAGGGAGTCGAAACTCCCCCGTTAGCTCGGGTTCGTGGTGTCACTACACACCAAACGCCTACTTGCGCAGGCACCCCTGCGGTATGTTTAAACATGACTAAACTAAAGTTATTGACTGTTGAACATTGTGAGTGAACTTCCCGCCTAAAATTAAAATTTGTTCATGGATGTTTATTACAACTTTACTTCAAGGGGATGTGATAACATCGGTGTTCAGTTGACGTTATAGTTATTAGTCCAAATTATTATGATAGGCTTATTCACTTGTAACCATCCAAGTTTAGAAAACTTCTTGCTCCCAAAAGCACATCAAAGTTTGATATTGCAACATGGAATCAATAAGGACCCTGCAATTGAAAGCTCGACAGGCTACCATATTGATAACTATATTATTATCGCAGCAATTCCAAGCTCCAGTCTATCTTATTTAGCCCAAGTCCGCACTTTGTACGAGGATGACTGCAATGCAGGTGATGTGTCATAATCACATGTAACCCCCTGTAAAGGCAGTTTCACTGCAGTAAATGGCGTACCAAGTCCTAAAAACACCTTTTCAATGCATATTAACTTGCCTTTAACCTTTTTGTTAAAAAAAACCCTGTATATCATTTCATAATTTTGAATTAACAACGAGTGATTCCTCAATTAATTCAAGTGTAAAAATGGTTAGCTTAGCATCAAGCTTGATTTCACTAGCGGTACATGAGCTTGACTACCTTGCTAATGCAAACTATGCAGTTATTAAGACATTTCGGAATAAAGTAAATATGAAATATATTGCAGACCCAAGTTTTAATAATCAGAGACATTAAAAAAAACTTTCCACAATTCAGAAACACATATCGCAGATGATATTACAAATTTACTTTCCAGTGATTAGGTTTAATTTTGATTGCAAGATACCTCTAAAAAAACCGTGGTTCAAAGGTTGTTGTTTTCACAGATTCTCACTGTTTTGCGCTCCTAAAATTTGACAATACTGTTTGACAATACTAAAATTTCTGACAATACTGTTGTACATTACTTTCATTTTGTGCACGTCCTACTCTTCAGCTTTCCGTGTACAGTTCAGTAATCATGAGCTGTGATTGGTCCCCTGAGTTACACATCAAGGAAATGTGATCAGTGAACCGCAGGTTACAGAGATAGTCTTCATAAACTCTTATCCATAACTCTTCCCAATGTAGGGCCTCGAAAACCTCCTGGAAGCACGCGGTAATTAGCACTGGGGAGAGATGCAGAAACACAGCGCAAAAACATTCTCCACGGACGCCGCTATTTTTTTTTTGGTTAACCGCGAAACCAAGGTCTCCAAGCTCTGTATCCCTGAACCGTGGTTAGCTGCATAACCGCAGTTTCGCTTTGCGTGTAACAAAAGTAAACGTCGGTTACACGTAACTGCCATCACGTTAACGGCAGTTTAGGCTGCCCGTAACAAGGCTATTACTCTTCCTAGGTTTATCATGCATAGCGATAATGTTGTCAAGTTATAGTAAGGCACGAGTGGGCCAGAGTGGAATTCGTGCGTAGCCCGGGAAAGCCACATAGACGCCGAAAAAAATCTACAACAATTTTCAGCTATTTATGGCTCCCCGTCAAGGCTCAATCATTCTAAGATTCGCACCTAGCAGCTGTCATGCCCAAATGTTGCGCTTAAATAAGGCTGTCACGAAATCGTGCATTTGTACGTCTTTGGAAAAATTTCACTGCAACTGACCTACCGGTCAACAGCAGCAAAACGTTGACGTGATCAAGTACGGTGTCTAACGAAAGTGTAAATTCCGAAGTGAATGGGGAATTCACTTTCACAGACGAAGCTACCCAAGTGAATAAATAAACAAATAAATAAATAAACTGTCATTGCACATCTCACTGTTCTTCAAAATCCAACAAGACCACAGGTTTTTTTTTTTAGTGAAAGTGAGTATATAACGGAAGATGCTTTCAATGAGGCATCGTCAACCGCTTTCACAAAGGTAGACGCAGTGAATATTAAGTTCGGTGAACTTACGGCAGCAAACGTGACCCGTAGGTTGGTAGTATTCACAGCCATGTCGACAAAAAGTTGAGCGGATGTTTGCTGGTACGAGAAGCCTCTTCCCGGTTATTCTGTACGCTTGATCCTTTATTGGTCATTGCTGCACAATTCACATCAGTGGCATGTAATCATAAGCATAAAAACGAGGCACATTGCCTGCAAGGCACGAGACGCGTGAAAAGGCACAGTGTTTCTGAGGCCCTACGGCACTGCTGAAGGTGCAGCTTTTGAGTTAAGCAAACTGTGGAAATATCGCACAAGCTGCTTTTGAAGCACACGGCAACAATGCTGGTGCAGTTATCTTTTTATTAGGTCTATCAAAGACATGAATGATGACACGACGTGTGATTATTACAAGAGACTGACGTTCAGACATCTGTCTTTTATGCAGATCAGCAGAAGCGAATGCCCTTCGGTTCACATGTTGCAACAGTTATTGTTCCCACATGTCGGAGCCAAAGCATCATTACCGATATCTTTCAGCCCGTCATGTAGCCGGGGCCCTCAATTTGTGAGCACAGAGGGAAGCACCAGTATTTAAGGCCTCGGGTTTAAAGTATGATAGTGGGGATAGAATTTAGTTAGGGCTATTAGGCTAAATTCTTCATATCATGTGCGCGCGGATGGGATCAAGAGATTGATTGGCCACGGTTTTCCTGCTCTCCATTTTTCTCCAGTGAGCATGCGCTGAAGCAGACGGTCCACTTGATAAAATTAAAAATAATGCCTCTTCTAGAACCGGCAATAATTGGCATCATATTAATTTATATGTGGGGCTTAACGTTCAAAACTCCCATATAATTATTGTTGAGGCAATTAACATAGTTTCAAACAGCATACGGTAAAGCACAGTACTGCAGTTAAAGCATCTTTTCTGGCAATATCGAAAATTTGTGAGCTTCTTTTCATATTTCGTCCTTCGAGCCTGCAATAAAGGCCCCTCAACATTGATGTCCATACCATTTTGATGATGTACCGCAGTTAATGAAATGGTCCAAGTAACGTGTATGCTAACCTTCACTGCCACCATTGCTCCCAAGGAACACGAGTTCCTCAGGCAGTATCAGGCACGAAAGGTCGGCTGCGCTGGACTCAGTGATCACGGGAGAAGCAGTTACTGCTGGCGATGCCGAGTGCCACTTCCGTATCACGTACACTCCAAAAAAAAATATCGCCAGGCTTGCGCGGCGCACGTAGCGTGCACTCTGGGTGACTGCTACAAGTAGAGTAGATAAGTACCCACTAAGTCATAAATAATTATTTTAGAAAAGCAGGTTTTCAACTACATCAGTCCAGAAAGCCACACGGGTCCATCTACAATTTTTGAAGGCAACATCGCTGAGCGACCGCCTGCGAAACCCTGCACTGTGTGTATGGTTAGAAATGTGCATCTATTTTCCTCTCCCTTTTGGTCCCTTATTCCCTTCTCCCCACGCGTATGGCGGCAAACTGGGCGTAGTCAAGATTACCTCTTTGCCTTCTTAAAATTTTTCTATCTTTCTCTCTTTGCAAAACCTTTTATGCCATTGTTCATTGCTCTTCGGGGAAGCAAGGTACCCGCTACACATCTGTAAAGCATTTTATTGTCATGAGGTCATGACGTGGACGAAGGAAGCTGTCAATGTCCTCAAGGGGAAACTACATTTGGCTTAACTTTTGACGTGAAACAGAATGTCAAATTACAGCAAGCAACGAAAGCTGTACGCTGATATCGGCGTACAGAGCCTCGGTCATTGATAAACTTCGTCACTGGGTGACTGGGTCACACCGTTTTTTATACATCATGCACCGAACCTTCCAGTTTTGTGGTCGGCAGTTCCACGTCCTGCGCTGAATCTTAACAAAACGATCTACTATTTAGAAAAAGTTTATTTGCACCATATGCCACCGTGAAATTTCTCGAATACTGAGGCGAAATTCGCGCCGAGCATTGCTGATAGTTTTCTTATTTAAACTGAGCACACCAACGCTATAGCTCAAGATGATGACGAGTGATGGCTGAGTCATCTGTAATGATTGAGAAGCCATAAAAAAACGCTCTTCATGCAATTCGCACTGTGTGGCTCTTCGTACTTCTCATTTTTTACTCGGACACCACGCGATTTTACCTATGTTTTACGAGATTCTTTGATAAGCGAGGATCGGTGCAATATCAAGCTCAATGCGACACCTGCATAGGGTAGAGAGAGAAAGTGAGAATTCATTAGAAGGCATAGAAGTCGGCCTGAACTGTTGCACTCTAGCCCGATCCTCTACACCGGGGATAAAGAAAAAAACGAGTGATGAAAGGTGCAAATGGGTACAGTAGGGGATGGTTCTTATTAACCACTTAGCAGAGTATTCAAGAGCTTAGTATTCATTGCAGTGTTTTTCATAAAAACTGGGAGCTTCAAGCACCAACGTAGTTCTGCGGTAAAATACTCGACCGCCCCGCAAACTGCTAAGTTGGAATCTCACTTGATCATGAATAATGTTTTTAAATTGCGCCTGATCGCAGAGATAGACATCTACAGCGGCGGCGGACAACTACGCCACCAAAATTGCCTCTTTCATTCTCAATGCAGTCTTTGCTGTGGAAAAGAGTTTGTGTGGCTCATTTCCATGAGTCCTGGCCTACCACGTGTATGAATATCTATACAGAGAGTATATAATCTCTTTAACTTATATAGTCTTTCACTTACTATTTAAAAAGAGTATATGACTACCATTAAAAAGGGTTAACTCTCTCTTGTGTCTCACGACTCTCCGACTATAGTGTAATGATCTCTAAAGAGAGTTCATATTCCTCTTGAAAGAAATTCGTATGCGTGACAAATCAGGGCGCACAAATAAAAGCCATTGGAGACATTTTTGTTTTTGTTTTTAGAGTGTACGATTCTATGAAGCTTGTTTATTTTACGCCAGAGCAACTGTGGCTTCTGCAGCTTTAACGATGCGTTCAAGAAAGCTGTATAAAAGTGCGAGAACAAAACCTGCGTAAACTGGCAAAAGTGTCCAAGAATAAATAATTGATATATTGATTGATTGATTGAATGAATGATTTATATGTGCGGTTTAACCTGCCAAATCCACTATATGATTATAAAAGACGCCATAGTGGAGGGCTCTCAAGAAAAAATAAAGAAAGCTAGTCGGAATTCTAAACATTATTATGTAAATACACAAGAAACGACGTTAAACGCTACAGTGCAGTAAACGTTTGGCACTGTAGGTATCTATGTAGGTAAGCTACATTGATACAATGACCCGTATAAGGACCACATTACCATTTGAGAACGGATGTGGCGCCAGCACAGAGTCGGTGGACGGAGCATCCCTATGGTGATAAAGATGTGCGAATCATGTAGTTATCCTGTGCTTCCAACTTGGTTAGCAAGTCGGTGCCGGGCAGGAAGTCATGCCGATGAAGACCGCAGGTTGATAAGTACCTTCAAATAAGCTTTGAAGACAGAAACAGACGAGCGTTCTTTCGCTTCCTGGAACTTTCTGCTCATGCGCTGACACGCGGGTCTGTTTACGAGTTGTTTATAATGTGAAAATTACAACGAGAGAGAATCACTATAATCTGTGAAACGAACTGCGAAGTGACAATACTCTTCACCGAAAAGGACAACTGTAAAAGGAAAACATGCGTTGAGAATATAAAAGGCGTACCAAAAGTACGACGAACAAATGAAAGATCGCATGCAGCAGATATGAGACCCTTAGCAACTTGGCTTGCTAGTAATCCTTAGCTTTTGTGGAGAGCAATGCAAGCTGACCTGTGGCTACCACCTGACCGAAAGGCTCTAAATAATAATAGACTGGGGACCGGTATGAAAAATGCAAGATAGCGAACAGAAGCTTTCGAAAAAGTTTTCTAAAAAGCACAAATTAGGAATTAAATAAAATGCGGGCAGATTGATTTCTTCAATTAAAAAGAGGAACACAGCTATTAGGTCAAGAAAGCCGGAAAAATCGAAACTCATCGAACGAGATCCTACAGAAGAAACTGTGAAACGACACCCGGCACAAAGGACAAATTCATTGATCCACATGCCAAAGAAAGCGTAACTGCTGGAAATCCACGCAGTGTAAAGAGGTAGATGACGTCAAGGCTTCTAAAGAACCTTTCTTTCTTTAGCCGCTTCCTTGAAAAAAATTGTATTTCTTTATCGACTTCATTCCTTCTTTTTTCGCTTTTTTTATGTTGCCACTTGATGCCAGTGGTGCTTCAGTTTTCCTGGCCATCTGCTTCATAATTAACCAGCCCACAACACAGCACACGTCCTAAACACTGTGGTTGATTCGTTCTCCAAGTTTCACTTCCCAAGTCAATACTGAACGATTATCTGTGTAGGGCTCATGGATATGTATGTGTCACCTTCATGTTCTTTATAGAGTATGAAAACCTCACCTCGGGGTGGTTTGAACGTGTTGTGCCCATCGAACAGTGCACCACGTGACGTGCCATAAGAGTTCAGCTGTGAAATACGGTGTCAGCTACACCACTATGACGGTTCAATCGCAGATCTACTGCTTACTTTACTTTCGTCTTAAAGATACACAGCGCTGCAGTGAAAAACACAATTTCATTCGCTTGCTCAAAGACTTCAGTTCAGCCTAATCCAAATCGTAAATAAAGTTTGCAATAAGGTTTCACAATAGCTGGTACGAGGATCGATCAAAGGTTGCTGCACTAGTGTTATTACTCTGCTCACTGTCCAGTTCAATCATAAATATCTATACTTTTCTTTTGACAAATAAAATGCCAGGCCTGCGCGGAAGGTGAAGCAGTCAGAGCGAAAGCTTGAAGAGCGGCCTTTCAGAGCGTTTTCTAAATACTCATTGGATAACTCCTGCAAGCTCACTTGCTGGGTACCCACTATGGCACTAATAATAATAGTTCTGGGTAGTAGGCCAGCATTCGCTATCCTATCCTTCGTTATTCTTCTGAGAAACACGTTATCCGCTGAAAACGTTCAAAGAATTTTGTGCCAATGGTCGATGAAGTTGCTGATGACGATAAGGAATTATGCCTGAAGTGGGTATCCCTTACAGTTAATAGGTGATTAAGAACAAGCTTTTGTAGTGATTTGGAACACTGAACGACCCACTCCTTACGCTATTCGCATTGTGTGATGACTGGTTGTTCTTTTGCTGTTCTAAAACGCCTAATTACTCATATTAACGCGATTGCTTTCCCGACATCAAGCTTGCCTAGGACAAGTTTGCGAACAAGTCCCAAGCACCAGCGTGGCTCAGTGGTGGAATATTGGGCTGGCACGCAGCGGACCCGGGTACGAACATCACTGTGTCCTTTGTACTAAGTTTTTTTTTCTATCATTTCTGCGATAGTGGTTACGGACACAGGCAGCGGCGGCGGCGGTGGTGGCGGTGGACAACTTCGGCACCACGCATGACCCGAGTTTCGATCTCTTAACAGCTTTCGCTGTAAAAGGTGTTCAAAGATTAAAAGGGCCCTGCAACACTTTTTGAGCATGGTCAGAAAACGGTGCCGGTCGGTAGTAGAGGCTACCGAGAACACGCGAGCCAAAGATCATAGCGCAGGACAGTTCACAATGAATCATCAAAATCAGCTAAAAATGGCTTTCTCTTCTCTCAACAAATGACGGAAGAAGCTGAAAAATCGCTCAACACAGCCTATTTGTCAGCCATTTGAACATGGCGCGCTCGGTCGTTCCGGCGATAGCCGCAGGAGGCCGCGACCTGTCCACGCGTGTGCACGAGATCACACTGGAAAAGGCACGCATTCTAAAGAAAATGACCCTACCTGCCCGAAAGGAATTGTGAGGAAAAGCGAATGCATTGCGTAGCGTCCATAATGGCGTTTAGCACGTGAGAACCCAGCGTTCGAAGAATAACGTTTTTTTTTTCCTTACACCGTGCAGCCTGTTCGCCGCACGTGGCGTTTTTCTGTCTTGAGAAACATGTTATGCGTTTCCATCTCCAAAAGCTAGCGTGCACTGCTAAAAATACTAGGAAGTGAACAAAACAAACAGCTTTCTCGGTCGGCGTTGGCGTTTCACAGCGGCGCCTCGAGCACGTATTTCCGGATGTCATTGAGAGGCGCCCAGCCAGCGAACGGTCGAAAGCGAGGCGCGAGCGGACGGGAAAGTGGCGCGCAGCGAGGAGAGAGAGCCAACGACGAGAAAAAAATTGGCAGATCGCACGTACAGTGGGAATCGATGATATGCGAAGCACGAATGAGAAAAGTTCACATGTCACTTTAAAATCAGCACAACGTTACGAGGTGGAGGTAAATGATGCCGTACATGATTTCCGTGTCATGATTCTCATGTTTGGATGTGTCGTTTACCTTCGTCATCTATTCTCGTCACGTGATACCAAATTTAGTATATGTCAAGCTAGCGAAACGAGAGCGAGCACGCCAAGCATGGTATGTTGTCATGTTCTTACGTGACACGCGTGTCAGGATTATCATGTTTGCACCAGTCATATACTATCGTCATTCTTTACATCACGTAACGCCAAATTTGGTACATGTTGAGGTAGCGAAACGGCCACGAGTGCATCATGAAGGGCCTAATATACCCAAATGTAGCGTTGATGTGCGCGCACGCTGGGCACAGCATCGCTACGTTAGCAAAACGCGCACACTCTATATATAGTCTGACGCCAGGCGCGACTGACATGACCAGCGTCCGTCAGCGCAGCCCTACGGCAACCGGCGCGAAATGCGACATGCTGCATTTCGCGCCGATGCGTTAACCAGATATTGGGAAACTCTATGACCCAGACTACACTGCGTCTGCCTCTTTTCGTGACGAAGGGACGCTGAACGCGCTGAAACGCGCATGCGTAAAAGCAACGCAGCGCGGCGCACGTCTGCGAGTATACGGCAGAAGCAGTGCCTCGCATGGCAACGCCGGCGTGACCCGACGAAATAAACGCCGGTGAGCGCGGGCAGCGTGTCACGTCGAAATGTATTGGCGCCTTGACTGTGACATGTGGTCATGTTCTCACAAGACACGCACCTCATGATTATCATGTTTGCAAAAGTCATATACCTTCGTCATCCATTCACGTCCCGTAATAACAAATTTGGTAATTGAAGCTAGTGAAACGGACGCCAGCGCATCATGAGCATGGCATGTAGTTATGTTGCTACATGACACGCATCTCATGATTATCATGTTTGCACCAGTGGCATACCTTTGTCATCCATTCACGTATCATAATACCAGATTTGGTGTATGTGACGCTAGCGAAACTCCCGGGAGCGCATCATGAGTTTGGCATGTACTCATGTTTGTTTCATGACACGCATGTCACGATTTTCATGTTACGGTCTTGCGCTTGTGTTCGCCATGCAATCACGTGATACCATACCAATTTTGCAACATGCCATGTGAACGAAACCCCCTCAAGAGCTGCAGGATCATGAAATTTAAATCATGGCATTCATGACATCCATAACATGTATTTCATGTTATGACATGTCAAATACGTTCTTCATACAATCGTGTTCAGCGATGCTAAGTTTGGTATTGATACCATTATCGAAATGGCCAGCAGAGCTAAATCTCGCAGCCTGGATAGATAGATAGATAGATAGATAGATAGATAGATAGATAGATAGATAGATAGATAGATAGATAGATAGATAGATAGATAGATAGATAGATAGATAGATAGATAGATAGATAGATAGATAGATAGATAGATAGATAGATACGCGCAAAGTCGCCGAGATTTGATAAAAAAGGCTTCGCATTTAAAATAGCGGTGAAGCACAGCACGCACCCTCTCCTACACTCTCTCGCAGCACAGGCTCCGTTTGCTAGAGAAAAGGATAAGCGCACACGCCAGCAGCAGTTCATATGGAAGAGGGATTGAGAGCCGAGAGATAACACTTGCCGGCACGAACATCGCCGCGGACAACGCCGGATGCCTGACCTAGCCCGAATAAGAAATGCATTCGCATTTAAAAAGAAATACAATTGGCAGATCCCACGCACAATGAGATTTGATGATATGTAAAGAACGAATGAGAAAAATTGATATGTGACTTTAAAATCAGCACAATGCTACGAGGTGGACGTAAATGATACCGTACATGACTTCCATGTCATGATTATCATGTTTGGATGTGTCGTTTACTTATCAATTTTGGATGTGTTGTTTACCTTCGTCATATATTCCACCACGTGATAACAGTTTTAGTATATGTGGAGCTAGCGAAACGACCTTGAGCACGCTATCAGCATGGTATGTTGTCATGTTCTTACATGACGCGCGTGTCAGTATTATCATGTTTGCACCAGTCATATACTTTTGTCTTCCATTGACGTCATGTAACACCAAAGTTCGTATATGTAGAGCTAGCAAAACGGCCGCGAGTGCATCATGAAGGGCCCAATATACCTCAATGTAGCGTTGACGCACGCGCACGTTGGGCACAGTGACGCTACGTTAGCAAACGCGAGCACTCAATGTCTGACGCCAGGCGTGACGGGCGCGACCAGCGTCCGTCGGCACGGCGCTACGGCAATTGTCGCGAAATGCGACATGCTGCATTTCGCGCCTACGCGTTACCCAGACAACACTGCATCTCTCTCTTTTTGTGACGAAGAGATGCCGGACACTCTGAAACGCGTATGCGTCAAAGCAACGCTGCGTGGCGCCCGCCGGCGAGTATATGGCAGGGCGGTGCCTAGCGTGGCAACGCCGGCGTGTCCCGATGAAATGAGCGCCGGTGAGCACGCGCACCGCGTCACGTCGAAATGTATTGGCGCCTTGACTGTGGCTTGTAGTCATGTTGTTACATGACGCGCATCTCATGATTGTCATGTTTGCACCAGTCACATACCTTCGTCATTCATTGACCTCGCGCAATACCAAATTTGGCGTATGTAAAGCTAGCGAAACGGCCGCGAGCGCATCATCAGTGGAGTCATTTAGTCATGTTGTTACATGACACGCATGTCGTGATTATCAATTTTGTATGTGTCATTTACCTATGTCGTGCGTTTGCGTCGCGTAATACCGAGTTTGGTGCATGTGAAGCTATCGAAACTGCCGCGAGAGCATCATGAGCGTAGAATTTAGTCATGATCTTACATGACACGCATCTCATGTTCATCATGTTTACACCAGTATCATGCCTTCGTCATCCATTCATGTCGCGTAATAGTAAAGTTGGTATATGTGAAGCTAGCGAAACGGCCGCGAGCGCATCATGAGCGTGGCATGCATTCATGTTGTTACATGATATGGACCTGTAGATTATCATGTTTGCATCAGTCACATACCCTCGTCAGTTAATCACGTACCATAATACCAAATTTGGTATATGTGACGCTAGCGAAACGGCCGCGAGCACATCATGCACGTGGCATGTAATTATGTTGTTGCATGATAAACATGGCATAATTTTCATGTTAGGGTCTGTTGCTTGTGTTCACCATGCAATCATGTCATACCATAGCAGTTTTGCAACATGCCATGTGAACGAAACAACTGTAAGAGCAGCAGGACCATGAAATGTAAATCATGACATTCATGACATCCATGCCAAGGCTTTTATGTTGCGACTAGTCAAATATGTTTTTGATACAGTCATGTTATGCCATGCCAAGTTTCATATTGATACCGTTTTCGAAACGGCCAGGTGAGCTAAAAGTCGTAGGCGGCTACACAGATATATAGATAGATAGATGCACGCTAAGTCGCTGCAGTTCACTAAGAAACGCTTCGCATTTAAAAGTGCAGAAGGCGTCCTCAACGTATTTTCTTTGCCCGTGCAATAACTCCCTGCTTAGGTTCCAGCACTTTCGTCGGGAAAAGAGAAGAGATTTCGATTGCTAAGTGCGACAATTTTTGTAACTGCGCTCGTACTGGAGGGAGTAAATATTCATGCGGCGGGGCATTCATGAAGCAATAAGCTCTTTCAGAGAATCTATTCCGTGGCTACTTGAAAAAGTCTTGCAAGACCCCTTTAACCGACTAGCTTTTTTTGTCTTTTGTCGGATTAGCTGAACCAATTCTCGAAGCTGTGTTTCAGAGCATGGACGAAATCCTGATGTACTGCTTTCCTTTACAGGGCTCATCAGCGTCTGCATGTGAACGCTGTTCAACATACTGCTCTAGGAGACCAAGGATGACATCGTGCGACCATTGCAAATGGCGCTTGTCTAGGCGACAATCCTGACATCAAACAAGTAGGAATCAAACGGCTTATTCCTGCGTAATAAACACTAAGTTGCCGATGCCATACTTAATACCTGGACTGTGGGTACAAAACGATGGAAGATATAACATGATTGAAACACTGAAAAGAGCGGCGACAAACGTGCTGCGTATGAAACATGGGGTTATAGTGTAATCACAGATAACCACTGCCTAACTACGTCGGATTATTCGTTTTAAAAATTGTGCTTTTTATTTTTTATTTCACAAGGAAAAGTTTGATATGGTGCCTGAAAACTTTATAACCCTCTTTCGAAACCCTGGTACACTTCAACAATAGTCCTCAAACGATACATTTATAGCTCCAATGACGTTTGTGAAGCACGCAAACTCTTTCTTTTTCGAACCTAACAACATCTCTGGTGCTCATAGAACGTTCTGGGTACAATACAGATGCTCAACTATTCAAGATATCTTTGCCTGGTTAATCTCTCTGCGTTTCCTCTTCTTGCTTCCTCTCTCTCAAGTGAATACTGCTTTTAACAAAAACTTCGATACATCGAGTAGGCCTTTGAGTTTTATTCTAGACTACTCCAGAGAAGCGACAATGGAAATATAGAGCTGAATCTGTACTGTCGCGAAATTTATGTGTCCCCGGTGTTTGGGGACATGTTACTTTGAAAATTCAAAAATCAGCAATCTGCACTTCGGGGGATATGCAGTTTGCAGTTTTGCCATTCTTGGTGATTGTTTTTCCACGCGCGATATGCACAATATAAAGAAATGACGGCTTTAATTTCTTGCTGAAGACATTGCCCCAAAAGACCTCGCAAACGTCGGCCAGAATATGTTACCTTCGTATTGACGTGAATATACGTTACTTCCGATTAATCTTTTTGCGAATAATACACGTGTTGAGAAGCCAAAACGTTGATTAACTAGTTTTCATGAAAAAAAAATTATTTGTTATACTCAAAGTTCTCGTGTCATTTTGTATATTGGTTATTTCTACAATTCACTCACAGTGACACGTTCTTGTTTTACATTTTATAGTGAAGTTTGTTCTACGTTTCTAACACGTGCTAATGCTTCACTCACTATATTCAGGGCACGCCCTGATTGAAATCAAACCTTGTAATGCTTTGGGGAACTATCTGATTGTACGCGCATAACTTGTGTGATGAAGCAAAACAGCTGTTTGTGAATGCAAAAAGTGGGGCGCAGTGCGTAAGAGGGACTAGAGAAGAGAAACCTGTGTTGGACCTGCGTGCGCCTGTGTTGTCCTCTTTTATTTGTAGTCCTTGTTACGTACTGTGCCCCACTTTTTGCCTAGATGCATGCTTAAGTCCAACTTCCACGAGTTTCAGCCTGTATATAAGACATCGCATGTATAAAATCCACCATATGTTTCCCGGAAGGTCGGGTTAATCAACGACTGACGTCTGTTTTCGCCACTATAATTTCACTGCAAGTACTACTTCTCATGCTCGATACAAGCTAGCGCAGTAGAGAGTACCATTACAGGCTTGAGTTCTGTGGTCTTCACCGTAAACAACACGTGACACCCCCCTTTTGAATACATTGCATGGCAGCGCAGCTGATGATCCTCTCCCTCCCCCCATTCCCCGTGAGCTGAATGTATTGGTTAGACATCTATAAGCTACAGGATTGGATCCTGGTTTCACCAGTCTCATTTTCGATGGAAGCGAAAATGCTTGAACCTCTTGTACTTAGCGTGCCTTAGATACCCGTTAAGACAACCCTGGTGGTGACAATTTTCGGAACACCCCACCTCGGCGTCCCTCATAATCATGTGGTGGTTCTGGGACGTCAAAACTAAACAATTATTACTATTATGAGGAAGAGCTTTATTCGAGGCGAGCTCGAGCTGGTACACACCGATTATGATATCTACAGATGAGGAAATTATACAAATGATGATGACACGTCCAATTGATAAAGAAGAGTCAGTGACTGCGCTAACACTAATTCCCCGTCACGCTGGAAGCGGCCTCCTGGCTGCGCGAGAGACAATATTAGAAATTGCGTCGGGTGTACAGTTTCAGCCAAGAAACGTGCACAATTTCTGTCCCACGGCAACGGTGGTCGGAGGAAGCGTTAAGTGGTGAAATACGCTAATTAATGGGGGACGTTTGTTCAATCGCCGTATAAGGCCCTATAAAACGACTGAGGAATTTTTCACATAAGCCGGGCACACGCACGGGAGTCCACAGAAGAACTTCGTCTCCTGGGGAAAAGGTGACAGCACGGTGTGTTGAGTCGTAGCGAGACTTGCGAGCTTCCTGAGAGATGCCGGTGTTGATTCGGGCCAGATGACGGCAGTGCTCGAGGCGAGACAAAAATTGTGTGGATAAAGGGCTTGCTGATGTAGCAGGAGCCGAAAGGAATGAGACGCCCAGAGTTACACTCGGAGAGCGGCCATGGACCAGAAAATAGGGAGAAAAGCCGGTGGTGCGTTGCGTAGCTGTATTGTAGGCGAACGTTACGAATGGCAAAATGGCGTCCCAGTTCGTGTGGTCAGGGTTAACGTACATGGCAATCATGTCCGAGAGGGTACGATGAAAGCGTTCCGTCAAGCCATTTGTTTGAGGTGACTGCGCTCACATTATTATTATTACCGAGAGGTTCATCATTGGCCAAACCGAAGGCCAGAGTAAACAACTCTCTGGCAGATATACCTCAAGTTAACTTTCCCTTCACTTGTGTGTGATGCCGAAGCCCATTAGAAAAGAGATGATATGCACTTTGTCGCATGACGCAAACACGCAATGAAACAAGACTTACATGACAGTATGATATTGGATACTAGCAACGTAACACCTACAGGACGACAAATATTCTATGCACTCAGTTCTTGTTCATGATTTTTTGCTTCACTTTCGCTTTGACAATGAGCTTATAATCACGTAATTTTGTACTTGAGATCTGTTCTTGAAAACTATTCATTGTTATTTGGCACTTTATTTCATTTAGCAAGTATTTCAGTGCCGCGCTTGCAAAACAGAACAGCTTCATTGCTTTCTAAAGTGATGAGAATTTTGTTGTTCCTATTAGTTCTCCTTACTGATTGAGAGCTAGCCATGGAGGCTCCATATTCTCTTTATAGTGCTACTGCCCTGCCCCCTTTCCCTATTAGGCTGTGGTAAGACGAAACAAACTTAAGCCACTGTCACGCAATATGTTATTGCTACTCTATTGCCCGTTCATCTACGCACCGAAAAAACTCTAATCAAAGAAATTTAAACAAGAAACTGTTCACTTACGTATTCCTCTGGGTTTTAAACTTGCGTATTCTAGCAATCACTCAGTGCGACTGAGATCTCATTAACGCTTAAAAGTTTCTAGCACCGACCCCACGACACGACCGTCTCCATCCACCATATCGCTGTTACTACCGCGAAACCGACACACACAATGACATGATCCTCGCCACACCAAAGACAGGAGTTGTCAACGACATCGGGAATCCCGTCATGTAGACATCATATTTTTTTTATTATTGGCAACCTATTCACGTGGTCTTTTTACGAAATGAAAGAAAGAACACGTCACCCCATATTTTTCGAACGATACAGTACAATTAGACTTTACCGAACCTCCATTCCGCAAAGACCTTCCTGGCACCATAGCCACGCCCGCCTCGACGCCGTTCGATACCATTCAAAAATATAGCTGTGTAGCGCAAAGAAAAAACAAAGACCTGAACACCAAATGTAAGAAATTTCGGGGAATGCGTCTATACCTGTTGCGAAAATATTCGTGCCTTATTCTTAGAGATAGCGAGAAGTCATTTTGCCGGTAAGAGCAGCGGTTCCCTGCGGGAACGTGTACATGTCCCACGCTGACAAGGAGACGTCGTTAGACTGACCTCTCGAACAAAGCTGCATAAAAGTGCGTCGCCCTGAGAATTGTCGCAAGCTTCGTTGATTCTAATCATTTTTCAATCCATTCGATGCGCGAATCGTTCGATGAAACGGTTGACCGCTGAACGTATAGCGACTTATTCCACATATCATTTAACTGCTACGTCAGGCTCTCACGATGACTTACACAAAAATAACGGTACAACATATAGCACGAAAAATTCACTGTTAGTACATGAGCGCAAACGTTCATTCCTGCTTTAAGCACTCTCGGCATATTCCGCATTCGGTCAGATAAATTGAACAGGAAGGCAAAATCTTAATTGCGAGAACAGTTCAATTCACGCTGTCTGATAATTAATGAATCAGAACACGAACAACACCGCGGCATTCCACATTTATTTTTTGTGCAACTTCTACAAACGCCATGAGCGTGCGTTTGCTCGGATTTTTATATATGTGATTTCTTTTGAGCATCAGCCGCTAATTCAAACTCCAAAAATACGTAACTGTCACATCACTGGTTCATTGTCGAGATAAGTATATGACAACGAACGCCATGGGCGCGCGCGATACCCTAGCCACGAGCGAAACGTATAGCGAAAACGGGATGCCAAGTGAGTGCATTCAACCCGCTGGTCAGGCAGACTGGAAACATAAATTTACTAGTAAAACTGACGCGCGCTCCATATATTGTTAACTGCAGCAAGCATATCATTTTCAACGCTTGCCGGCGCTGACCTCAGTCCAAACGAGCCGAGGCCACGCCTCGGAAGAAGAAGAAAAAGAAAAGAAAAAGAAAAAGAAAAAGAAAAAGATAAAGGAAAAGGAAAAGGAAAAGGAAAAGGAAAAGGAAAAAGAACAAGAAGAAGAACAAGAACAAGAACAAGAACAAGAAGAACAAGAACAAGAACAAGAACAAGAACAACAAGAACAAGAAGAACAAGAACAAGAACAAGAACAAGAACAGAACAAGAACAAGAAGAAGAAGAAGAAGAAGAAGAAGAAGAAGAAGAAGAAGAAGAAGAAGAAGAAGAAGAAGAAGAAAGAAGAAGAAGAAGAAGAAGAAGAAGAAAGAAGAAGAAGAAGAAGAAGAAGAAGAAGAAGAAGAAGAAGAAGAAGAAGAAGAAGAAGAAGAAGAAGAAGAAGAAGAAGAAGAAGAAGAAGAAGTTTAATGAGAAGGCTACAAACAAACAGAAGGAGGAGGAGAGGTCGGTCTTGACAGCGGGGTTTCTGGCCTGCTTCTCCACACGGGGGTAAGAGGAAAAGAGGAGAGTATGATGAGGGGTGATTGTGGTATAGCACAATAAGTCACTGCACACAATGTCTCGTTCGGTGTAGTACGCGTTCTAGTTAATGGTGCTGACGGCTGTACATACAATCGTCATGTACCCAGTGAAGGGCCCAACCGTAAGGCAACACACGAACGCGTGTTTGAGCGTTTTGTATAAGGTAGGGATTAGTAAGTGGCACAATGCACATGTTTTGACGCCTGGCATGATTACACGCTTGTTACGCGCGTTAAGCAGACACCTCCCGCTACGTGCCATTCATATAGTGTTTTTTTTTTACCTTACCGGTTAACACATGACTGATAATTAAGCAGGACGGATGAATGAAGACCTAACCGAAACGTGGGAGGCAAAGCTCGCCCTCGAAGACCTGAAAGACCAACAACAACGCGTCACCAGGGCCAAGAGGGCAGTAGAAGCCAGAGGGTTCCTGCACTAAGGAGCCCTCCAACCTCAGGGTGACATCGGGCATTGCTCGGGGCACTGTTTCAAAAATAAACGTTCACTTCTCTCTCTCTCACCTCACCGGTTTTCCACAATAGCGTGACTTTGAGGCAGAACACCTGTTTGTTACTCAGACAGCCTGGATGCGATTCTCTCTGACAGAAGTTTTGATAATGTTTTTTTCTTGCATTTTGTTCTTTTTTAGGTCAAGGACAAGATGACTCATAAGTCACAACCAATGACGCCGACTTCGAAATTTCCGCGAAGCAAACTCTTTTAAGCTATTGCGTCAAAGAAAGCCTGAAATATCTCCAAGATTATCAATAATGTTGTTACCGACCATGGTACATTCATTTTCTATGAAGCGAAGACGAAGCCAGAGATGTAGACTCTCACGTCAACCGGCGCATTGATATCGGCCTCATTCCTTACTGAACGATAGACGCCTGTAATGTTACATAAATATATTACTCTTTTTAATCACCAACAGAGGCGAAGCTTTCAGTAAGAAAGCTTAGCTTCAGAATTTCAGTCTCAGTGTGTCACGTGGTGCAAGAAGAACAAGATGGGCAAAAGGTGAAAAAGAAGAAGAAGAAGAAGCTTGCTCGTATCCAGTGTGGGTCTATGCACCGTGAGTGCCTGTCACGGTCGCCTAGGAAAACGACCACTCGGCAACAGCCTCAACGTGCATATCCTGATTGTTCATTGGCGAAGCCATGGGTGAGGACCCAGAGCGACGGCAGTCCAGGGAGATGGCCGTCGCCGACCCACAGAGGCTGGACACGGGCCGCATCCGCTGGCTGAGCAGGGCCATGGAGGAGCTGCTGGTGAACCCGTACGAAGACATGCGGCGCAGCTTGCAGAACATCCGCGAGTGCCTGCTCGAGTCGCGCAACATCGCCCGCGTGCTCGTCGCCTGCATCGCCAACGTGCAGCAGTACATCGACGTGGTCGATTACGCCAAGGACTTCGAGAGGATGGGTGGCTTCCAGGTATGCACAGCTTGCGTTGACGTCACTGAAGCGGCCATGTTAGAGTTCCAATGGGGGAAAAACTCCCAAGCATTTCCCCGAGGGTGAACATGGTTAGGTGCGAATGCATGGGGTGGTGCTACTAGGGGGAGTAAAGTTAAAATCCGACGCCATTCGCCACAGAGTTAACGTAAACTCCCCCGTGTGATCGCATTGCGATTCCAAGAACCATTAGAACCTCTCGGGAAATCTTGGTGAGTTTACACGTATATATGAGTAAATTCTCACTATAATGATGTTTATGTCCGCAGCCCGCTTCGCCCGCTTGTGCTCGGCATCACGGGCCCTTCGCCGCGCTGCCTTGTCTTCAACCGGCGCTACATCTTGAACGACGCGTGCGATGCTCGCACTCGATTGCGTTCTACTCGTTGTTGGAGGTATCGCAGTCGAGGTTGATGCCCGCGATGGATCCATACCTATGACGACTTGCCGATTTCGAGCAAGTTGTGGCGGCGCGCAGCCATGGAGCCGTTGCTACAGACGCTCCTCTCCGCTCCTTGCGCTGTTGCTAGGGCAGAAGAGGAGGTGCACCACGAACGGCGGTTTCAGGGTCGCTTATAAAGTGCATTCGCACTTAGAACTCACAGTTTTTGACGGCATGTTTGTGTTGACAGTACTAACTGTGCCTAATTCAACCAGGAGAACGGCAAGTGGTCGCGATGGTATAGTGCGTGCCGTCCATTGCGTGTACGTCACGTGCGAGGCAGCAATAATCTCTGACATTCAGTCACGCCAGTAGTAAACAAGCATTGCTCGAAAGCATGGGCGTGCGCAAGGTTCCTCTTCAAGGAGAGGGGGGGGGGGCAAAGTTCATTGCAGCGTCCCCATCTACCTCCCTATCATGTCAGTTTATGGGGGCTCACCTTCCGTGGCACAGCCACCCCTGCCTAATCCACTTCCCCCCCTCCCCACTTTTAGGTGATTGTAGGGGGGGGGGGGCACCCGCCTCCACTCTACGCGCAGTTTAAGGTCCGCCTCGGCTGCTGTCCTCAAGGTCACGTGTTTGATCCTGGCCCGCGGCGGTGGCATTTTGATGGGGGTGAAATGGCAGAGGCCCGTGCAACTCCACATAATAAAAAAATATTCTTAGAAAGCAGTTCAAGGAATATCAGCGCCAGAGATTCATATGATTGTTGTCCTTATGAGTAGACAACAAGCAGTAGTGAAAAATAAGTCAAATATTTTTAGTCCTACGCGTCCCAAGCTACGTGCGTGAAGGTCTGTGTTCCTAGGAATGTGTCCCCACTAGACTACTAACAACAATCTTCATAAGTCCGGATTATGAACCTTCGATGACGCGGTTATTCATGCATCTTTCGTGAACAATGGTGTGAAAAGAAGACGTAGTGTCAGATGCAGTTCTTTTCCCGCTTGTTTTCGCGCGCGTGTGTTTGCACGCGTGATTGTTCAATATAGCAATGCTCCACTGTAGGTTCAACGACGGTTTTTAAAATTTCTCCGGAACCATTACATTGCACCAGGTGTTCCCCGATCTTCTCGACTACCCCAGCTCGTTGGTTCGCGTGGAGGCTTGCGCGCTGATCGCCGAGCTCGTGCAAAACAACCCGCACTGCCAGAGAGCGGCGTTCCTGAGCGCACGCCGGCTGATGCGCTTGCTGGACTCCGACACGGACGACGAGGTGCGCTGCAAGGCCCTGTACGCCCTGTCTTGCATGGTGCGACAGAACAGGGACGGCTACGCAAACTTCGAGAAGCTTGGAGGTCCGGCCGTGTTGCGAAGGACCCTCTTCGAAACCTCCAACAGGTGAGAATAAGATTCAGATGTTTTACTTCCGACTTGGAGCATGTCTTGCATAGCAAAGTAGATGCAGAACATTGTCTTCCTGACTAAGGCATTGTCGCTCATACGTTACTTTGATAATGAGGCAGCACAGAACACAAGGGCGTACGTAATGTTCGTGCCACAGTTAAGAATTTGTTACATGCAAATAAAAAACAAAGAATAACAGCGCGACTTCTAAGAAATAACATTTTGACTGCGCTAATACAATTTTCAATAGCACAAAGTGGTAAGAAACACAATGTGACATTGACAATGAGACAGTGAAGTATCAATATAACATACACTACCTACCAAACGGATACATCCGTTCTAATGAACCTATCTTTGAATTTAGTCAGTAATAAAACAAGTACAGACTCACGCCATATTTAAGGCGGCCAATTTAAAGAGGCCAGTATACTCAATACAAGGGGAACTGAATTGTCTCGCATTTGTTCTGGTGTGTGCAAGCGCTCGAAGCACCTCTGTATTTGAACATCTCGGGGGACTCTGAGACAGGAGGTTATTATTATTATACCGTAAAATCCCTAGCAACCACCCTGCCCCATCGCATACGCGGCAGAATGATTCTTGAATGTTCAGAGGAGTTGGGGGCATTGCTCGCGGGCACAGATCAAAAATTAATATGGCAGCGGAAAGACCGCATGTGCTTCCAATGAAATGATTTATTGAGTACGCATTCATTTATGTTGTTATTCACCCTCGTTGGTCGAATTATTACAGTGAGTGAAACATATTAGGCGGTGGAGGACCGGGGGGGGGGGAGAGATGTTTGCTCAGTAATTGCTGCGTAAATAAACTTCACAATAGAGGAAGGGCGATTCTTGATTGAAATTTTATGGTATTTCAAATAAATAGACACCACCTTTCCGGTCAAAAAATGGCAGCATATCCACGGAGCGAATGATGGAGAGTGGGGCGAAGCATTCGTCTGTCTGTGTGACCGTCCATGCGTCTGTTCGTGCGCCCGTCCCTGCGTTCGTTCATGCATCCGCCCCTGCGTCCGTTCATGCGTCCATCTATGCTTCTGTCTGTGTGTCCATTCGTCCATCTATTCATCACTCCAAGTCCCACCATCTCGCATCTTTTTATCATATATTCCCCGTATAGAAGCACCGCCATTCAGTGGACATTCCAAGGACTAAACGAGAGGTGGCACATGCACACTTTCTTACGGCTTGCGCTTCGGGTCTTCTTCCCACCTTCAACAACCTTGAGTTCATGGTATATACTAGTTCACTGTATTCATGGCACTGCGGCCCAATGCTCGCTAAACCTTTCTAAAACCAAGGAGGTTACGCCCAGCGAGTATAACGTAGCAACCTTTTCCTGTCAGATAGTGCTCAATGTACATGCCAGTGGCTGCTAATGTGAAATGAGAGACAGGAAGATCCAGCTGTTAATTTCTTACGGCTTGCGCTTCGTATCTGCTTCCCCCCTTTAACCACCTCGAATTCATTCATGGTATATACTAGTTCATTGTATTCATGGCCCTGCGGCTCAACGCTCGCTAAACCTTTCTAAAGCTAAGGAGGTTACACCCAGCGAGTATAATGTAGCAACCCTTTCTTGTCCGATAGTGCTCAGTGTACATGCCAATGGCTACTAATGGGGATCGCAGCGTGCGCGTTGACTAAAAGCCGAATGCTCCTGTCTCTCATTCCCCATTATCAGCCATTGGCATGTACATTGAGCACTAATTTTTTATTGTTAAACAACGCACAGAAGAAATCACTCACCGGCACCACCTTGGAGGTCAAATGTTATACCTATTTCGGGTATGTGCCACTGGTGGTTACGTACTACGAGGGACGCACAAGCCACGCCATAAGGACCTTCGCCCCTAAAAGTAGGCGCTACAAGAGACCCTGTTCATAATTTTTTTTTCGGCCATCGTCACGAAATTTAATGGCTTGCAAACGCTGCCTGGTGTTGGCTGCTCTCCTGCGTTTGTCGTCTATAGGATATGCACAGTATACCCCAGTACGTGTTTAACTGTACAACTTCGGTGTTATGTTCTTTCTGGACATTTATCTGATCTTGTCACATCCAGATAACCTTACTATGATAATCATTGCGCCGAAACTCCGCGCATACTCGCGCTGCCTACTGCACCGCTATACCTCCGTTTCGTTTTTCCGCATTGAAACAGCGCATGCTCATTCCAGCTGCCAGTTTTTGTAGGCATAGTAAAGTTTTGTAGGCGCGAAGACGAGCAATCGGGGGTTAGCCGTAAACATTAATGTTTCAATGAACGCTAAGGTTGTGCTGCCCGTGCTCCGCGTCATTTGAGGGGCTGAGTTCTGCTAACGTGAATTGAAGGACATTTCGTAAATTCCAGAGTGTGTTTGGCGAAACCCTGGGACCGTTCGACTAACCATGTCATGTCTTCTCTGTGGACTCTCAGCAATCACGTGATTACTGAAAAAAAAAGTCGCAGCTTTGCCTGAAAGGCGAAGCAATGAATACGATAGCAACAACTTGAAAGATCACACGCAGAATGGCAAGCAGATCAAAACGTGCCCCGCGTTTCTCATGCACAGAGGACGCATGAAACGTACTCAGAGGTACATATTAACGCGAATAAGCGTCTCAGTTGTTACTTCGCTGTGTCTGAAAAACGCGCCCTTTTCGCAAACGGAGGCTGTACAAAAATTGCAGTGCCCTTTGTGCACCCGGTAACTACAACAGACTCCCCACTGCAACATAAGGGCGCGCGATCGAGCGTACACCCCCTATTTCCTACGCGGGCCAAAGTACACGCAAGAGATCAAAGCCACCGCTAGAGTGACTTCGCCATCTTGCTGATAATGCTGAGAACACCATAGTTCCCCTCCGAGATGCCTGCCAACCGCGACAAGTGGTAGTAATGAATAGCTTGCCATTTGAGCGTTGAAGGAGGTACCTCTCGGTATCTTAGTGGTTAACGCCTCGTATTCACGACGCGGAGGTCCCACGTTGGATTCCGCGTGCCGGAGCCTTTTTTCTGGGATACTTTTCTTTCTTGCGTTTTCATATATATAGATACGCAAACATATACTGTGCATGACATCGACGTCAACGCCGACGCCAGCGGCGAAATCCAACCACAAGTATCCATATAATGGCTATCGCAATATAAGTCGAAAGGAGTGGCCTCGGCTCTGGCGGTTGAACTGTTCATATATGCGTTGCTGTGCCATCACGTGATTTCTGATAGAGTGGAAGTGAAGAGGTCACAGCTGGCACTGTTACAGGGCACGGCCGTACAGAAGGACGCTATTGTGTCATTAAAGGCCCACACCTCCAAATCTTTGAAGTTTTACGTCCGAAAAGCATGGTCTGATCATGAGGAACGCTGTAGTGAAGGACTCCGGAAATGTTATCTCTTTGGTGTTCTTTAACGTGCGCATAAATCTAGGTCGTACTAGGTACATGGGCCTCAAACACTTGCAATGTTCAGTGGAATTCAAGACCGTCCTCTCGAGGATGATGATTAGGCAGATGCTCCCTTGTTCGGCCGTGCTTGCTTCAGTGTTAACGCGTTATCAGGTAACAAACACAAACCACTTTGTATGTTTCATGTATCATTGAATATACCGGACCGTTCATGACACGATAAATCTGATTCATACTTGTGAGACGTGAAGTTTTCGCGAAAATACGTGGCAACACGGGCTTTCGATTATAGCCCGCAGAGTACACGTATTAGCTTCGCATGATTTTCTGTACCCCCGTTCATTAGAATGATATCGCGTGACCTTTGTAGTTATAAAAGCACCTTGTTTTACGTGCGCATAGCATTCGTCAGCGCTTCTCTAGTGCACGAATCCCATATCATTGATTGTACGCGGAAAGTATCGCAGGCTCGCGATTTGCTCTTCCAAACCTTGTCCAATGCTGCGCCGCTTGATTTTTACATTCGTTGATAGGTGGCAGCATACTGCAAGCGATTCGCTTCTTTCCGGGTGTCAGGGCCAATTGTTCTTCGCACTCAGATAAACCTGGTGAGTGACGCCATGTTGGTGTTGTGCGTAGTGAGTGACGCGTTGTTGATGTTATCGAAGTCGTTCGGTGGAGAGAATTCGCTTTATTACTTTCAGCAGTGACGTTAAAAAATAGTCTTGACGTTGAGGATTTTTCACTGGATGTAGAACGCACCGAGGGTTACAGTGACGATGAACGATCAACTGCTAACTCACGAGCAGCGAGTTGCACTTCACGTCCCCTCGTGCGTTAGTGTATTTTTACGCTTGTGAGTCACTTTTATTGTATTTACTGTATAGTATCCTTCAGCGAACTCGAAATAAAAGCACAGTTTTTCGTTTGCATTGCATGTAGCCCAATCGCAGTGGATATTATGGAGCGCCGCATGCCGCCAACTCGCTCAAGCTCGACCAGCAAGCGAAATGGGTAGAGCAATGGAACGTGCAGTTACGACTACGATCGACGCTCCTCTTCTAGCTTTTCTTACACTTCATCGTCACCGTCCAAACGACGTGGTCGTTCGACATATTTTCGCAATTTTGACGTTGCGAAAAGCGTACGCATGTATTCCTTTCGATATCCTTGTTGTGATTGCGCTGATGGAACTTGCAACATCCGAGTGCAGTGAATTGCGCTCTGTTAGTCTGTTCATGGCTGTGACACAAGCGCTACTTAATGGGACGTTAGATGCTTGTGCTCCGTTGAAGAAGCAACTCTGATGCTGACAGCGCAAGTAATTAAGATGGCATATTATATTTTCAAACCACCTCTACGTTAAATATTCGGTCCCGTGAAGCCGACATGGTGCGCTCCTCGCTACTGGCCTACCACTGCAGCTGATCCATGCTGATCCGCCAGGCAGGCTCGGCAAAAATTACCTTGGAGTGCCGTTCAGATCTTACACCAATGTTAGTTCACGCAATAGCACGTACAGGATAACGCAGGACATCGTTGATGCGTGGTCGATCATCTGACACCACCACTCTTCGCGCTGCGGCAAGAAATGAGGTAGCGAACATTCAGCGGTTCGTATCGTTTGAGAAAGTACTTTGGTTTGATACACATTCATTTGACGATCAAGAGTTTATACGATGAAGGCGGCATGGGGAGTACAGTGTCAATTTTTATGAAATGGAACACCGTAGCGCGTGGCCGCGCGCACTCTGGCGGCTGCTGGCAGTGCGTTCAAGTAGAAGCGAAGGCAACCACAGTCTCTTTTGCCGTCATCTCGCGGCGAGCAAAAAAAAACAGTCGTTGCTGATATAAAATGGCGAGATTGTAACCTCTCTCCCTTTAAGTCGATTGCCGGCTCTCGCGTAATCACCTGGAAGGGGGATGGGGTTGCAATCTTACCACTGGTTCACGATGGAAGAATACTAGGTGAGCGAACGACGCCGCCAGCCCTGCCACAGCAACGCTCTGCTTTCAAAACGTGCCACCGGTGGCGCGCCGAACTGTGGCCCTCAGCGCTGCGGCTGCTCCGACTGCTCCGGTGTCGTGCCTGAGCACGGAGGGCGGGCGAACGAGTTTCCGCGCTGGCTCTTGTGCTGATATTTTCCAATACCTTTTGCTGCGTTGGTGTCACACCGCGTCTAGTTGCATGGCTAGAGGTAGCCAGAGCACGGCAGACTCCTCATAACCTGACACATTTCAGGTGACTGGATTACAGATCGCTTGCGACCTTCACAATTCTGAGCGCGATTGTTCGTAGCTACAGTGAGCGCTCCCGTTTATTTACGTTAAAAGTGGTGTGGCGACTAATCCCCGAAAATGTCTTGTAATTTTCGTGTCCGTCCTAATGAAAACAATTGAAAGCATCACCAAGGCTCCTCCCATTTTAACAAGGTGTTTCCACCGCCCATACCTTCGCTATGTCCACCTAATGAACTTCCTTGCGAGTATGGCGGCAAGCAGTTTAGTGATCACATGTCGAATGATAAAGAAAATTATGCACCAGCTGTTTTGCATAACCACCAAGAAGATATGCACAGTCTTGGGCAAAACATCTTCACTAGAACTAGTTTTTCACGTCTGAAGATAAGTACAAGGCCGCAATTATTTATTTGACCGTGCATTGTGAATCGAAACGCTCAAAACATTCAACTGAAAGCGATTCATTTGACTCAATGAATTACAAAGCAGTCGTTCACACAAGTTTCGAGAATTACCATGTAAATACAAGAAAAATACAATGCTAAAATTGTTCACAATTACTTCCAGAGGTACGAAATCAAACAAGCTTTGACAGTTTTCGCAAATCCTGGCTTTTCTGCTCGTTCTTGGCCCTTAACTGCTTGCAGTGTTGGCGCATGCGCAAAAAAACGTAGTAATGAAGCACCTTGGCCAATATATCTTCCTTGTGGAAATTGCAGGGGAAAAAAATCAAAATGTACCAGAACAGCATCTGTCGTCTTATACACATCCCTCTGGTCTGCACATTTTGCAAACTCCTCCTCGATGTTTCTAAAAAGCTGTAAAAGACTGACGCATTAGGATGCATCAGTCTTCCTCTGGTCTTGCAGCTCACAAGTTCCGCTTCAGCTGCTTTTGAGAAGCCTCGGTGTCCTTTGAGTGCTTCCTTACAAACGACACACGAGGTCTTATAGGCCAGCTTCCTCGTCACAATTCCGGTGACATAATAGATAATGCAGTCGACCACAGCTGCATCAGAATAATCGTGATCAAACACAACTTCACATTTCCTGTTTCCTTAGCTGATCAGGCCATCCAGCTTATTTCTCAGCTCTTCCAACTTTTTTGGCCGTTCTGCAGCTGAACTCTTGTATATGCCTCTAATGTCGACCAAAGTCACAAAAGCAAACTGGCTGCTTTTAGCGGCTGCACAGTTACCAAACTGTGGGGGCCCCAGCAAAGAATACACAGACAGCATTCGATAGAGCTGCAAGAAAGTTGGAAATGTAAGATGCTCGTTCTGGCCTCCTGCCTGCCTTATTATACCAAAAAAGTATTCTAAGGGGTCTTGGTTCATCTTAGAGGTGAGAACATACTTGAAATTGCATTCTGTCAACAGGAAATGGGACAGCTCTAGAACAGATTTCAATGCAACTCGCAGTCCCTCTGCAGTTGACGGGGTCAGAAAAAAGTCCTTCGGAATGTCCACATTAACAACTTCTTGTTCCCACTCATCGAGCTACTTGGAGGCACTCTCAATGACTAAGAAGTCCTTGCATCCAAGAGTGAGACCTCCTCGTGGGAAGCGGCAGTTGAGGGCATGAATTAGGTTATTTAGAAAAAGAGTAAACTCGACCGTTGCCTCTGCATTACAAAGCCGAGTTTCACCTCTGCGTGCATAAAACTGTAATCATTTTGCGACAGAATTGCTGAAAAGTTGGGTGGCAAGCTTCACTCTCATTTTCAACATATTTGACGGGTTATCATGGTTGTACGACAACTTTGGGCATACTCTGAGGTCGGCAGCATGTTTCGTGTCTGCCACATACAAGGCGTCGTAGTACGACCACTTTATAAATCGGCTTTGTCTTTTCAAAGTATTTTTCTCGTAAAGGTGATTCCGAATGCACTTAAACAGATGAGGAACATCTAACAGGACATACACTTTTCTAGACACGTGAAGTGGATGCTCAAATGAATTAACAACATTCCCCAATGCACCACTGATCCCGTGCTATTTCCACATAGCCCGGTTGGTTGAAGCACCGTCGCACACTATTCCATCAACAAAAATGCCAGCTTGCTCTAACAATGCACTTGAGGAGTAGCTGCGCAAGAAGAGTGCTTTTTGTTGGTCATTTCGAAGCAAAAACAGCTACTGGCTGCAAGTAGCTCTCACCAAAAGAAGAAAAGTCAAATACGAGACCATGATCAGGAAGCTCATTGCTTTGAACACCCTGCTCTCCGTTATCAACAAGGTCAGCATAGGTCATCGTTTGAGAGCAGACAATCATCTCTTTTCTGACATGTATCTCGTCGAAAAAGAGCATTCCCCTCTTTTAGAAAGACGTTTTTTATGAGGCTTTCACCTTAAAAGCTTCGAAAAATCCTCATCAAATCCATATTTCAGGCCAATTATACTAATGTACTTCCTAATTGTGGATACACAAGGAAGGGGAAATATGTTATTGCCTCGCAAGAAGGAATATGTAGCAGGGCTTCGTATATTTAGAAGAAGGCACAGTAGAAGCCAATCGTTTGTGTATCTTCTGTTTGTTTTTGCCATGCACTTGGCAGCAGAAAAATATTCCTTTAAAAGACGTAGCTGAGCTGGTGTCATAGCAAGAGCTTGCAACTTCACTGCGACATCTTCATCTTGTATTTTCATCATTTCCTTCTTGCTCTCCTCAAGCTGTTTCGTAAAAAGTTTGTTGCGCTTCAAAAGCCTCGCTCGCGAGCGTTGCAGCGCAGCTCTGGAAAAGCGCAAGGCATCGAGTCTTTCATGCTGCGCAGGCAATGTAATTCTGCGGAGTGGTGGCAATCGTATGCGTTTCAAAGGACGCTTCTGTTTAATCCTCATAGCTTGTCGTCAGCATGTATCCTAAGAGTGTCTGAGGTACCACTGCATGGCCTGCATATAACACCTCCAGTTGTCACTAATGGGCACTTATTGTGCCTCCATTTTCCTTGGCAATCGACAGAGGCACACTCCGGAAGCATGGTAGAAAAACTGTCCAAACTAGGCCCTCCACGACGAACACTCGTGTTTTCAACAGCAGTTAACATTGCATCTACTTCGTGAACTGAACTGGCAAATGAATTGATCCCAGCAGTGCTGCATTCAACTGGCTCATCTGAACATCAGCTTGAACAGACATGTCGCGTTTTACGTGCAGTGTCTTCTTCGTAAACACGGCACTGGACGCACCACTGTGTCGAATGGAAGCGTCATTGAGTAGAACGTCGTTGATTCCCTCGTTGTCGATTCGGTGAGCTGCCCACGATGGTTCAGGAAGGCACATGCTAGGAGCAGAGTTCAATAAAATCTCGAACGGGGCCTTGCTTGGGTCTGCGACCGTATTCTCCGCTTCGCAGCCGCCACCGTTGACAACGCTTGTTGCAGCGCGATCAGTCGTTGGTGCTCCGTCAGCACCGCCAGAACGTGCCGATTCACCTTCGCAGGAGCTCCTAGACTTCGAAACAGTACAACGGAGAGCAACAGCACGAGGCTGTCGCCCTACCGGCTTCCGAGGGCTCCTTACTTTCTTCGACAAGTATTTTGGCGCCCCTTCGAAAATAGTCGGCACCGCACCTTTCGCGAGAGCCGCCCTTCTCGTACCCGACATGAGCACCCGGCCATCAACTTCAGCACTCCAAGTCCTGAGAATGAAATGTGGTGCAAAATGTCGCTCACACTCACGGTCCTTCTTCTGGAGCACTCTGTCTTTGCGCGGTATCGCCCGCCTCCACGCTTCCAGTCCCGCTTTATTATTCGGAGGTTTGAAAAGGGAATACTTAGTGTCACACGACTTGTAGCCGCTGTTTCAGAGAGGCACAAAGCACTTCACCATCGTGCAACGGCATGACGCTTTGGGATGATCATAATACACACAAACAAAGAAAATACTTACGCACTTCTCCCCCAAAGAGTTAGCAGCTAAAACGTGCGTGCGGCGAACAGGCGGCGAAGGTCGGTCCAGAATCTCCCACTCACTCTCTCGTCACGCCGAGTTACTAGAACGCTGTTCGTTCATCGCGTCAGAGTGCAGAGAATGCACCGTCATTGCACCTAAGCATTATTCTTCCATCGCGCGCTGGTTTCAAATCAGCAACGAACGGTTGTTTTGCTCGTCGCGAGATGACGCGCAAAGGAGACTGTGGTTGCTCTCGCTTCTACTTGAACGCGCTGCCAGCAGCCGCCGGAGTGCGCGCGGCCACGCGCTACCGTGTTCCCTTTCATAAAAATTGACACTGTTTGTCCGTGCGTCCTATCTTTTCCTATGCGAGTTCACGGGTCGTTCACCCTCGCACAGCCATCTTGGAATGCACGGCGGGCTACCAACAGCCCGTGGGCATGGCGAATTTCGCCCACGTCGAAATGCGGTCACCATGCTTGACCAGCATTCAATTTCGCGGCCTTGGCTCCGCAGTATACCATCACTAGACTACTGTGGCGTGTCTGAGCTTTAGAAAGAATGCTGTAGGGAAGCACTGGTTAGGGTATAGAACGTTCTTTTTGGCACAAGCACTTGCACCCTTGCCTATCGATGCCTCTCTTCACAGTGTTGTTGTGACCACGACTGTTTGCGTTCTTCTGGTAAAGATTTTTCAAACATGTCTTAGAGAATGCGACAACGTGCATAGTTATTATTTGAGCGAATATCTGCAGCAACTTACACTGCCTATAAAACAGGCTTATTTCGCGAATCACGTCAATGTAAAGTTGATAGCGCACGCTTATTTTTCGAACATCCTATGTGTTTTCTGATGCTGGACTAGCATTGCGTTCAGAATATTTTACTTACCCTGAATATTTTAAAAGCAGTAAAAGTTAGCACTAAGGAGTGCATTTTACCAAGCAATGTGGTGCACCACGTTGCTTGTGGGTGTCTGCGGATCTCTTAGATCCCCTTCACAAGAAATATATTCCATATCGTAAAACAAAAAGGCAGCCATTCTTCACCTGACTTAAAGAAAGATACAAGACTGTATCAGCACAGTTAAACGGTGACTTTAAGCAAGCGAATGAAAAAAAAGATATTTTGAACGGAAAACACGAACTTGCACAGGTGTTAATCAGAAGTGGAATATAGTCAATAACTTTTTATATCGTGATAACAAGACAACTGTCGTCAAGACTGTCGCTATCGACAACAAAATAGTAGAAAATAACGAAGAGATAAGTAACGTATTGCCGCGAAGCGTTTAGTTGCTTGTTTTGTGCATTCCGGCCAGCAGCCTTATCCCTTTTCATAATACGACACATGCCGTGATTTATCTGGTATGATCGCGGTGACGCACACGCATCTGTTTCGGGGGGCGTGTCTCGAGTGGTCGACGCTGTCTGGAAATTCAGCGTGCTATCTATACCCCGACGGCCTCCGAACACATTGTTCGCCCCCCACCGATACCAAGGTGTGCAGCTTCCTCTTAGTGGTGCGATTCCGCCTAACAAATGTGTTCCTTCCCAGTATTAAGAACATCCCAGTCTCCCTTCTTCCACGCCGTGACTATTACGTGACATTATTTTGTAACTTCTTTTTTTTCGTCTTCAGGCGCGAACTGAAGTCCTCGAGTGCTACAGCTGGAAAGGCAACTCTAATCTTGCTTCCTACGTTCTTGCACAACTGAAGAAGGGCTGATGCTCATTAAACAGTTAAAAGTACAGGAGCTGGCCTAGGCAACATACACTCAATGCATGATAAATCAGTCAAACTCGTTACGGCTGAAGCTATCTGCCATAAAGTCAACTTGATATTCGACATAGGAATTTTTCCCAGACAAGTGACGGTCGCTAAAGTAGTTCCTATACTAAAGAAGAGCGATCCGACATTAGTCAGAAATTGAAGGCAAAAATCATGTATATTTAGAAAAAGTGTTTAACGATTTCTAGTACTTCGTACTCAACTATGAGAGAGAAGTGCATCGTCCCTTACTAAAACCAAGGCGTTGCGCCCAGTGGAGCCATATATGGTGTTAAGAGAAATTTATTCTCACGGACAGTGAATATCAATTATATTCCAACAGAATATCGCGACAGAACAAAACATCCACACACAGACCAAAAGTTGTTACAAAAAGATGTTTACATATGTACACGGAACAAAATACACACAGATACACAAGAAATGTTGCAAAAAGATACGTCTACATATGCACAATACATGGTAAACGGACACACAAATGAAATGTAAAGATATATATGACAGATATTTACATAGTATTTACAAGGTATTTGTGTGAGTACTAAACAAAGATTAACCTACCAATACCAGGCAGGCCTGAAAACAAGCCTTTACACGTCTCTCGCAGACGAACACAAAAGTGCAGGACCAGTGTCGAAGGAATTTTTCCTCACCCAGAAAGAAGAGTTCCTCCGACCAAACAGATAGCATTTCTTTGAAAAGTCGTTCCGAAATCGGGAAGAGATGTATGTTTAGAAAAAGGGAGTAACGATTTAGAATACGAGGTACACTCACATACTTTAGCAAAATAGTAAAAACGGAAATCGGAAAACGGAAAGTTTGTATGTCTAGCTACTTCGTAAAATTTAACATACTGTCTTCGTCATAGTTTCGGCGCAAGTATTTCAAACGAAAACTCTGCCATTTTTTGTGGGATCCGAACAAATTTGTATGGCATATTATTAGCCAGCTCAGTGATCACTTATTTTAAAAAATGTCTTTGACAATCTTAACCATCAAGTTTTGTTTTCTAAGTCAGAAATGTAGGGTATTATTGGTCCGTTTTTACCAGTTCTCAAAAGATCATCCTTCAAACATATCTGAAAGTGTCTTTACCAATGGTGCCTTTTCTCAACATAGGCTGATCACCAAAGGTGTACCCCATGGATTAAGTCATGGTCTGCTCTTATTTTTGACGTTTTATAACGATCTGTCAAGTTACTTATCTAGTGCCATGTATTTTCTCTACGCCACCGACACGACAATCGTCGCTTCTTCCTCTAACGCCACTGAGATTTTTGACAAATTAAACAACACAGTACAGAAGCTAGAAGAGTGGTGTCTTTAAAATTATATAAGTATTAATCCTGTAAACTCTTATGTCGTATTTTTCTATTCTCCTCATAAATTACTAACATCTGCCTTCACACACAAATAAGCAATGTTGAAATTAAACGAATAAGTTCTGTGAAGTTCCTGGGTGTTATTGTAGATTTCTATCTAAAATTCAACACACATGTCCATTCAGTAGTTCAAAAATCGGCTTCGGCATGAGGACATTATTTAAAACGTGTTCAAGCTTGTAAAGTCAAAGACTTTTCTCAATTTGTAATACCCTTATCCATGCTGTAATCAAACATTGTGTTACCCTTCTGGAAAATATTTTTATGACCACATCTCTCGTTTGGTTAGCATCCAGAAGCACACGCTAAAAGTGATAATCTTCTCACCCTTGTTTCATCGTCGAAGCCACTATTTCTAAAATTTAATCTGTAACCTGTTTACACATACAAAGCTAGCCTGATGGTCTTGCTGCATAAAGTCATGAACCACCAAGTTTCGGTTGCTTCCTTTGCAATCTGTCGATTCTTAAATAAGAATAAGAACATGTTTGTTACGTCAAACAATTTTTAATTGCAAAGCATTTTTAGCGAACTTCGGCGACTTTGAGCGTATCTATCTATCTATCTATCTATCTATCTATCTATCTATCTATCTATTTATCTATCTATCTATCTAGCCGCCTATGACTTTTAGTTCTCCTGGCCGTTTAAATAATGGTATCGACACCAAATTTGGTATAGCATAACATAACTATGAAAAACATGTCACTACTCATAACATGAAAATCATGACATGTATGTCATTAATGTCATAATTTACATTTCATGGTCTTGCAGCTCTTGCGATTGTTTTGTACACATGGCATGTTGAAAAACTTGTATGGTATGGCATGATTGCATGGCGAACACAAGTGACAGACTCTAACATGAAAATCATGGCATGCGTGTCATGTAACAACACGTCTACAAGCCACGTTCATAATGCGCTCGCGGCCGTTTCGCTAGCGTCACATATACCAAATTCGGTATTCCAGTACGTGAATGGATGACCAAGGTATGTGACTGGGGCAAACATGACAATCATGAGATGCGTGTAATGTAACAACATGACTGCATGTTATTCTCATGATGCGCTCGTGCCCGTTTCGCTAGCTTCACATGTACCAAACTCGGTATTACGTGACACGAACGGACGACATAGGTAAATGACACATCCAAACAACAATCACAACATGCGTGTTATGTCACATGACTACACGCCACACTGATTATGCGCTCACGGCCGTTTCGCTAGATTTACCTATGCCAAATTTGGTATTGCGTGACGCATCTGGATGACGAAAGTATGTGACTGGTGCAAACATGATAATCAAGAGATGCGTGTCATGTGAGATCATGACTACATGCCACAGTCAAGGTGCCAATACATTCTGACGTGACGCGGTACGCGTGCTCACCGGCGTTCATTTCGTCGCGTCACGTCGGCGTTGCCACGCCAGGCGCTGGTCCTGCCATATACTCGCAGGCGCACGCCGCGCTGTGTTGCTTTGACGCATGCGCGTTTCAGCACGTCCGGCGTCCCTCCGTCACGAAAAGAGGCAGACGCAGTACGTGTTGTCTCGGTAACGCATCGGCGCGAAATGCAGCGTGTGGCCCAACGGACGCTGGTCGCACCTGGCGTCACACCATAGAGTGCTCGCGTTCCTCTAATGTAGCGTCACTATGCCCAGCGTGCGCGCGCGTCAACGCTACATTGAAGTATATTGCTCCCTTCAAGGTGCGCTCGCGGCCGTTTTTCTTGCTCCGCATATACCAAAGTTGGTGTTACGTGACATCAATGGATGACGAAATATATGACTGCTGCAAACATGATAATCCTGACACGCGTGTGTTGTAAGAACATGACAACATACCATGGTCGTAGCAAGCTCATGGTGGTTTCGCTTGCTGCAAGTATACTAAATTTGGTATCACGTGACGTGAATAGATGACGAAGGTAAACGGGACACAAAAACAAAATAATCATGACAAGGAGCTCACTTACGGCATCATTTAGCTTCCCCTCATAATGCTGTGCTAACGTTAAAGTGAGAAATCAACATTCCTCATACGTGCTTCGCATTACATCGATTCCCACTGTACGTGGGATTTGCCAATTTTTTTGCTACCGAAAGTCACGACGAAGTATGGCAAGCAAACTGCCTGTTTCATCACAGTTTCCTTTTTGAACGCTCTCAAACCTGAACTAAAAACATTATCATCACAGCAGTTTCAATAACCTGTGAAGACATACCTGATCTCATCAATTCTTTAGCATACCACTACGTTTCTGCATTTTGTTTGTTCATGTTATGCCTTGTCTTTTTTTGTTGATCGCATTAATTAGTCAAACAATTGATATATATATATATATATATATATATATATATATATATATATATATGTGTGTGTGTGTGTGTGTGTGTGTGTGTGTGTGTGTGTGTGTGTGTGTGTGTGTGTGTGTGTGTGTGTGCGGCGTGTTTTGAGAAATGTGTCGAAAATTGTTAGAAAATACGCAAAAGGCACTACTCGTTCGCTGTCTTCACAATTGCTTTTGCTGCAGCGGCAGGCTTCTTAAGATGGTTGAAGACATCAATTCGAGCCGGCATCAGGAAACTTAAAATAATCAACTTTTTGTCTAAAGGAGTTAGACAGTTAAGTCAAACGGTGCAATTGAAGTCCTTCATTCAAAGAATCGATCGCCGCTTTAAGATTTCGTATAAGCGGCTTCAAGCAATAACTACGAATCAACTAGGTTCTCCCAAATTCTGCGGCGAAATTGACACCAAAGGACAGCTGATGGCAACCAGCAGACGGCTACAATGACTTCACTGTTCGAAACAGTGTTTACAGGGGTGCAGTTCTTCCCCTTTCGATAACGAATGTGCGTCATGCGTGTTGTAATGGCAAGCCCATCCAACACACCCTCACAACGAAGTCGTTTCACGGTTGATGTGACGAGGCTCCCACATTTCGGACGTCTAAGATTACGGCAGTTTTGCTCTTTAACGTTTCCATTTTGCCGCAGAATTTGAGAGTAATTAAATAATTCAGTGTTACTACAAGAGGCTTCTTTCGCTAAATTACAAAGCGACAATGCTCTCTTTGCATGAAGTGCTTCAATTCTCTCATTTGACTTAACTGTCTAACTTCACTAATTAAAAAGGTAACGATTTCAAGTTTCTTAGTTACTGCTTGAAATAATGTCTTCAACCCTCTTAAGATGCCTGCTGCTGCGGCAAAAGCAACTTTGAAGACGGTGAGCAAATAGAGTGCCCCGCCACGGTGGTCTAGTGGCTAAGGTACTCGGCTGCTGACCCGCAGGTCGCGGGATCAAATTCCGGCACTGGTTGCTGCATTTCCGATGGAGGCGGAAATGTTGTGGGCCCGTGTACTCAGATTTGGGTGCACGTTAAAGAACCCCAGGGAGTCTAAATTTCCGGAGCCCTCCACTACGGCGTCTCTCATAATCATATAGTGGTTTTGGAACGTTAAACCCCAGAAATCAATCAATCGAGCAAATAGCGTCCTTTTTTGTTATATATATATATATATATATATATATATATATATATATATATATATATATATATATATATATACATATATATATATTGGCAATGAACTACCAGTCTTCAGCCATTTTATAGCGATCCTTAGAATTACACTTCAAAGGGGTGATGCACCATCGTACCAATTTCAAATATTTCATGAGGCGTGCTGACGTAACCTTTTTGTCACCTGCGTCATCCCTCCTTTCCTAGTTTCCGCTGCGCTGGTCGCGAAGAAAAAAAAGAAACCACATCATAAACCTCTCTCTGCAAATTATTTCAATCTCGAATAAAACAGAAAATACATTAGTGGCAATCGTATCGCGAGGGATTAAGCTCCTGCCGAAATCATTCGATGATTACTTGGAAACATGGTCCATGACGCCCTTACCTATGAATCAAGAAAGGCAGACGAATATGCATAAATGAAGCATAAAGAGGAAACACAAGTATGAAGTCTTAAAGACTACTCAGAACGAGGGGTCTCATTCAATGCATTCGCGAAGTTTTTATTTTAATCACGACATTAGCAATGGCAAATCCTTCTGTCTAAAGATTAGTTAAAGATCTGGCTGGTGCTTCCACCTGTCATCCATCAGCCTGTATGAGACCTCTCATTTATCCGAAGAAATAAATACGGCGATTTCTTCCGAACATTTGATGTTCGGAAGATGATGATGAGCCGAACGTTCCTTACCGGCTCAACATGCAGGCGCCTGAAGACCAAGGCCAGCTTCCTCGTGGCATCGCTGTGCGCCCAGGAGGACAGCTTCCGCGCCAAGCTCGCCGACTCGGAGTTCGCGCGCGACACGGTCGACCTGCTGCCGCGCGTCGACGGAGACTGCCGGCAGTTCCTGCTCAGCGCCCTGCTCTCTCTGGCCACGCACAGTGTCCAGCCGCTGCTGAGCGAACTGCCCGCGGTCAAGGAAGCCCTGGTCGCCATGCTGGCCGGCTTCATCCACGAGCACCGCGACGTAGCGCAGTTTCGGGAGGAAGTGCAGTATTCCACCGAGATACTGGAACTCATGAAGGACCGCAGTGAGCTGCCGAGAATGATTTCGCTTCGCTCCTCGTAATGTTTCTGCTGCAATAAATGTTGTGTAAACACGCGGCGTGCACACGCCACGGTGTGATTGCCAAATTTATTCCACGATAATTCTGCTTTTTTGTTTACTGAATATCAGTGCTCGCGTCTATCTGATGAGCCCGTTCAGATTACGGCGCCTGAAAACTTCGAATATATATATATATATATATATATATATATATATATATATATATGATTTAAAAAAGAAATTCTGTGGGTCCGGTGCAAATATAATTAAGAATAAAGGAGCCCACTTACGAAAATTTCATAAGTGCTTACTCTACGTTTCGGCCGTGCCATAGCCGAAACGTAGAGTAAACAATTATAAAATTTTCGTAAGTGTGCTCCTTTATTCCTAATTATTATATATATATATATATATATATATATATATATATTTGGCAAAGCCCAGATGCGTCGCATGATTAGTAGGCAGAGTGCCTAGATTGCAATGTCATTTTTATAATCCTCACGGCAGCCAGGAGATGAAATAGGTAATAGAAAATTTGTAATTTTCAAATCAAGGTCGGCAAAGAGTGAAGGTAGTTATACTTGATGAATTACAGAGTCGGTCGGGGTGGGGGGTGGGGCGTTTTAGCCTTAGAATGGAGGCTTGTCTGTTGTCTGGCACAGCACATGCAAGTTACTCGCTACGCCCCCCCCTTCTGACCCTCAAGATCCATTTCCTCGGGACCTCAGTAAAAAAAATTCCGCCATATCCACGAAGTGAATTATGATGAGTGGGCGAAGCTCCGGAGGTAAACCTGGTAAACCATGAATCCTCTGTACATTTTGCCCACTCGATTTTATTACATCGCTCCCCCTAGCGTACGTCGCCGCACTAAATCGAACGATTCCCTTCAACCAATGACACGCGCCATATGTGACATCATTCCTATTTATAAGATCTCGCGTCTTTCATCAACTACAAGTACCGCTTTCTAGTTTATAACATCTTGCATCTTTTCATCATCAGCTACAAGTACCACCATCTAGTAAACACTACAAGAACTAAACGAGAGGTGGCTACATACAGGAGACGGTACCGCCATCTAGTGAACACTGCAAGAACTAGAGGTGGTTACATACAGGGGACGGTACCGCCATCTAGTGAACACTGCAAGAACTAAACTAGAGGTGGCTACATACAGGCTACAGGGGACGCACAGCCCACGCCCTAAGGAGCTTCGCCCCTAAAACCGTTAATGCATGCTGTGTAGTGGGGTAGGAGGTCAAAATAACGACATGGCGTCGCTCAATGCCAACGGCGTAACTAGGTCGTTTAAAGATTCCAACCCATTACAAAAGGCTTGGCCGTATTTCAGCATCGTCATCAGCCGCCGCAGCAACAAAGTCTACATAGTAATGTCTTACAGATGTGTAGCGGGTACCTAGCTTCTCCGCAGAATGATGAATAGTGGCACAATGGGTCCTTCCTTACTTGGCAAAAATTATGCTTCATGGCGTAGCGAGTACCTTGAAAGTGTGGGTGCCGTGCAAGTATTGGTAGGCTCAAGTGAGTTTACAAAACACTCCTAAAGTTCTAGCTTTCGGGACTAATCTGCGCTTCTCGCTCACGTCTTTCTTTTTCTATTTTTTAGGCGCAAAGCACATCGGTTTGTCTGTTCTGTGTTTTTTTTTTGTGCAGCACAGCACGTGCAAGTTAGTACACCCATAGAGTTTCCTAATGTGAACTACGCCCACCGTATGACTATCCCAGCGCAGCACATGCTTGGTACTCACATGCACCCACCGTAATATTTATGAAGTAGGAAATCCGCCGCTATACCAAATGACATTCACCATTATTCTAATAAGGAAGGTACCAACTACACATATGTAAAGTATTATGTACACTTCGCTTGTGCTGTGACCGATGACGATGAAAAATAAGTGCGCTCCAGACTACACTTTTTTCAATTTTTGCGAAAATTCTAGCTCTCTGCAAATTAACAGCATCGACTTCTTCGGCTGTAACTTTAAGTGATTCGTTGTCGATGTGTTCTTCTCTCACTGCCAGTGAGAACTATCGAGTGCTGAGTGTTTTCAAATAATTAGTTTCATTGCATATACATTTGGTTAAATTGGTTTGAATACCAGGGCATAAAAGATTTTTCCTCAATGAAATGAAGGATGCGTTAGCTAAGTCATCCTTGAATGGCCCGGTTATTCACCTATTACCGGCCTCTAAATTCATTATAGGGGCTATACTTAGGAGAAAACTGATGTTAGAAGAATTTCCTTTACTGCCCACAATGAACACTGTGGAATTTCCGCACCTAAACTATTGTTTAAATGCTAAAATATGTCACACGCTTGCAGTTGAAGTCGCAATCACTATAGACGTTGTTTTTTTTTCGTGGGCACCGCTATTTTCTTAGCGGGCGGCCCTTTCTGGTCTGGCAACTTATCTGGCATGCGGGAAGCTCGCTGTTTTCATAGAAGGTAAGCGTGCGACTGTGGTATTTCATCGTTCCTTTTTGCGTTTTACATAGGTAATTTCGACTGAAGTGATGCAGGTTCTTGAGAAAATGAGTCTATTAGATATTCTGACAAGGTTCGAGTGTCAATAATTTCACTATACAGTGCCATGAACGAGTCCACCTTTGTTGATGCAGAATATTCACAGCACCAACTTTCTGCTCGAATAATGCGCAGTATTTTCAGGCATTTCTTTCGCAGAATCAGCCACAGCACTTCCATATATCTTTCTTGAGCTGTAGTTATCTGCTTTTCTAACAAGATTTCTTTACGCCACGCTGTCGCATAGGCTACCACACTTGCATGAAGCCGTGCGTCTAAGTGTAGTGGTTCGTCTTTATTTCGTGACACAGACGCGTTTTGTTAACCGCACACTAACTGTTGTCCATATTGTTCCCCAACTCTGAAGGGGTGACCATTTCTGACCCACTCGTTTTTTACAGGTGTGCACTTGAATACAGCTCTTACATCTAGCAACGCTGCCGTGCCTACGCGTAACCCTTTTATCTTCTTTTAAATGCGAAGCATTTCTTAGCGAACTTCCGTGACTTTGAGCGTATCTATCTATCTATCTAGCCGCCTACGACTTTTAGCTCTCCTAGCCGTTTCGAAAATGGTATCAATACCAAACTTCGTATGACATAACATGACTGTATGAAGAAAACATTTGACTAGTCATAACACGGAAATCATGACATGTATGTCATGAATGTCATGATTTACATATCATGGTCCTACAGCTGTTACGGTGGTTTCGTTCACATGAAATCATACCACTGCGGTACACTTTGCCAGGTGGCATTAAGAGTTCTAGCATCTGTTCAAATAACTGTAGACAAGCACATCCACTGGTTCCCGGGTCATGAAGGGATCAACGTTCAACCAGGGGTCCCCAACGGTAATGAGCTGGCCCATAACCTCGCGCGTGATCTTACGTGCCGCGGGGGGTCGCGGTCTGGCTCACTGGCCGTGGACACCAACACGCACCGGGAGCCACTCCTATCTTATCACGAAATTTGCTCGCACTATAAGTTATTTAGAAAGGAATACCCCTCACCTCACTCAGCACTAAATAAAGCACAACAATTACCGTTTCGACTGTTGCAAGCGCACAGTTACCCCAGCCCCTATATCTGCAGCAAATACCTCCCAGATATAAGGCCAGAATGCCCCAAATGCCAAAATCCAAGGTGCGATTTAAGTCACATGCTGTGGCAGTGTCCCGCGCTAAACGCTAGCTTCGGGTCCCCTGCCACCGAGGACGACTGGATCAACCACCTGAGGAGCCCCGACAGGGCCCTTCAACACCAGGCCGTCTAGAAGGCCCAAAAGGTGGCTGGCGAGCTCCGACTCCCAGTCCCCACATGGGCGGAGCCACCGGGCTGGTCCCCGTAAGGGGTGCCCAGTCCCCTTCAGGACCTTTAAGAAAGTTAATTCTCTCTCTCTCTCACATGGGATGTTGCAAAACTGCTTTCGTATAGCATGAATGCATGGCGAACACAAGTGGCAGACCCTAACATGAAAATCATGGCATGCTTGTCATGTAACAACATGACTACATGCCACGCTAACAATGCGCTCGCGGCCGTCTCGCTAGCTTCACTTATACCAAATTTGGTATTATATTACGTGATTGGATGACGAAGGTATGATACTGGTGCAAACATGATAAACATGAGATGTGTGTCATATAACATGACTACATGCTACGCTCATGATCCGCTCGCGGCCGTTTCGCTAGGTTCACATATGCCAAATATGGTATGACGTGACGTCAATGGATGACGAAGGTATGTGACTGGTGCAAACATGGTAATCATGTGATGTATGTCATGTGAGAAGATGACTGCACGCCACAGTCCAGGTGCCAATACATTTCGACATGACGCGGTGCGCGTGATCACCGGCGCTCATTTCGTCGTGTCACGCTGTCGTTGCCACGCGAGGCGCTGGTCCTGCCATATACTGGCAGGTGCGCGCCGCGCTGCGTTGCTTTGAAGCATGGGCGTTTCAGCGCGTCCGGCGTCCCTCCGTCACGAAAAGAGGAAGACGCAGTGTTGTCTGGGTAACGCATCGGCGCGAAATGCAGCATGTCGCATTTCGCGCCGCTTGCCTTCGGGCCGCGCAGGTGGACACTGGTCGCACCTGGCGTCAGACTATGGAGTGCTCGCATTTTGCTAACGTAGCTTCGCTGTGTCCAGCATGCGCGCGCGTCAACGCTACATTAAAGTATATCGGGCCCTTCATGATGCGCTCGTGGCCGTTTTGCTAACTACATATATACAAAGTTATGTGTTACGTGACGTCAATGAATGACGAAATATATGACAGGTGCAAACATGATAATCCTGACGCACGTGTCATGTAAGAACATGACAACATACCGCGCTCATACCGTGCTCACGGCCGATTCGCTTGATCTACATATACTAAATTTGGTATCACGTGACGTGAATAGATGACGAAGGTAAACGACACATCCAAACATGATAATCATGACACAGAAGTCATGTACAGCATCATTTACCTCCACCTCGTAACGTTGTGCTGATTTTAAAGTGACATATCAACCTTTCTCATTCGTGCCTCCCATATCATCGATTCCCACTGCACACAATCTGCCATTCTTTTTTTCTTGGCATTTGTCGGGTCGACGCTACCGATGTCGGGTATCAACGCTCGCGCCTAAAATTGCCCATGGGTGTTCTCGCCGTTTCTGGGTAGATACAAAGTGTCAATCACCTGTGGCACATACCCGCATACCTGTGGCAGATACCCGCCCATGGTTATGTACCACTGTCTGGCGGAAAGGGTTTGACGACTCACGCGACGGGATTGTGCGTGATTTATGTCCTGACCAGCGCGTCACATTCGTCATACCATCTTACCCTCCCATGCTAATTTTGGTTCATGCCAAGTTAAGGGGGTGACCACGAGAGCACCTAAACGTAATTGGCTAGATAGATAGATATGCTCAATGTCGCCGAAGTTCACTAGAAATACTTCGCATTTAAAACTCTGCGTCTGGTGATGCATGTGGCATATTTCTTCCGACTGCAGTTTCCTTTTTCTGTAATTGTTACTGCCCCCAAAAACATCACCCCGATTCCCTGATCACCAATTTTTGGCCGTAACAGCAATGAAAAAAAAACAAAAAGTGCAGCTTGGCTTAATACACGGCAAATTGTTTGATAATGCCACACGTACCAGCATCAACACACACACACGCACGCACGCACGCACGCACACACACACACACGCATGCACACACACACACACACACACACACACACACACACACTTCAAGCCGTCGCCCGCATGCCAGAGAGGAGGAATGCATTGGTTGCCAGACCGGACTTCCTGGCCCGATGCAAAAGTCTACAGGCTGCTGTTTCAAACTCCGTATCTCAATTTTAAATGCGAAGCATTTCTTAGTGAGCTTCAGCGAGTTTAAGCGTATCTATCTATCTATCTATCTATCTATCTATCTATCTATCTACCTATCTATCTATCTACCTACCTACCTAATCTTCTATCTATCTATCTATCTATCTATCTATCTATCTATCTAGCCGACTACGACATTTAGCTCTCCTGGCCGTTTGGATAATGGTATCGATACGAAACTTGGTACGGCATAGCATAAATGTATGACGAGCATATTTGACTAGTCACAACATGAATATCATGACATGGATGTTATGAATAACATGGTTTACATTTTATGGTCTTGCTGCTCTTGTGGTGGTCTCGTTCACAGTGACATGTTGCTAAAGTGGTATGGTATGACATGATTGCATGGCGAACACAAGCGATAAACCCTAACGTGGAAATCATGACATACATGTCATGTAATTCATGAGCCATGACTGCACGCCACGCTCATGAAGCGCTCGCTGCCGTCTCGCTAGCTTCACATATACCAAATTCGGCGTTACGTGATGCGAATGGATGATGAAGGTATATGACTGGTGCAAACATGATAATCGTGAGATGCGTGTCATGTGAATATAGGACTACAAACCACACCCATGATGTCCTCGCAGTTGTTTCGCTGGCTTCACATACACCTAATTTGGTATTAAGGGACGTGAATGGACGACAAAGGGATGTGGCTGGCGCAAGCATGATAATCATGTTATGCATGTCATGTAACAAGATGACTACATGCCACGCTCATGATGCGCTCGCGGCCGTCTCGCTAGCTTCACATGTACCAAATTCAGTATTACGTGATGCGAACGAACGACATATGTAAATGACATGTCCAAACATGATAATCATGACATGCGTGTCATGTAACAACATGACTACATGCCGCACTCATAATGCGCTCGGGGCCGTTTCGCCAAATTCATATATGCCAAATTTGGTATTACGTCATGTGAATGGATGACGAAGGTATGGAACGGGTGCAAACATATTAATTATGAGATGCGTGTCATGTAAGAGCATGACTACATGCCACACTCAAGGCGCCAATACACTTAGACGTGACACGGTGCGCGTGTGCTGCAGCGTTCGTTTCGTCGCGTCTGCCAGCGATGCCACGCCAGGCGCCGATCTGCCTGTGATATACTCAAAGGCACGCGCCACACTGCGTTGCTTTGACGCATGCCCGTTGGAGCATAGTCTTGGTGGTGTTGGTTTGAGCACGCCCGGCGTCCCTTCGTCACGAATCTAGGCAGACGCGATGCTTTCTTGGTAACGTGGTTGGTGCGAAATGCAACATGTCGCATTTCGCACCGGTTGCCACCGGGCTGCGCCGACAGACGCTGGTCGCGTCTGGAGTCAGATTATAGAGTGTTTGTGTATTGCTAGCGTAGCGTCGCTGTGCCCAGCGTGCGCACGTCAACGTTACGTCGCATGTATATTGGGCCCTTCATGTTGCTCTCCCCGCCGTTTCGCTAGCTTCATATATTCCAAGACTGGTATTGCGGGACGTTAATAGACGACGAAGGTATGTGACTGGTGCAAACATGATAATCATGAGATGCGTGTCATGTAGCAACACCCCCACATGCCACGCTCATGATGCGCTCGCGGTCATTTCTATAGCTTCAAATATGCCAAATCGGTACTGCATGACGCCAATGGACGGCGAAGTTAAATGACACGTCCGAACATGATAATCATGATATGCGTCTGATGTAAAACATGACTACATGCAACGTTCATAGTACACTCGCGGCCGTTTCGCTAGCTTCACATATACCAAATTTGGTATCAGCTGGCGTGAATAGATGATGAACGTAAATGACACGTCCGAACCTAATAATTAAGACATGGAAGTTATGTACGGCATAATTTACCTCCGCCTCGTAACGTTGTTCTGATTTTAAACTGACAAATAAATCTTCCTCATTCTTGCTTGGCATGTCATCGATTCCCACTGTACGTGGGATCTGACAATTTTTATTTACACAAAACTCACCTGGCTGCTTCGCCTGATTGTTGGTTTTGTGGAGTTCATAAGACAACAGACCATTATCCAATGTATCGTAAAGGATATGCCGCATTGCGCAAATTTACATTAGGCGCCGTCGTCTGTTTCATGAGATTGGAGTTGAACACTCCAAATGTATTTTATTTGGGGGATTTGTTCCTAGGATTCAGTGAAGGGAAAGTTGTCAATGCACTTCAGAAAAGGAATTCAGTCTGTAGACCCAATTATTACCCCCAAGTTACTTGTTTACAAGTTGATTTATTTATTATTCGATTTAGTGTTGCTACAGAAATCATCTGCTCAATTTTCTATATTTGTAAATTCTATTGGTCAATTTATAATATGTGTTCTTTTTTTATTTCACAATACTCTAAAAGTGTAAGCTAACGAAATAAAAAAAACGTATTTCGTTGAAACTACCTGGTTGTTGGCCAGTCTCCCAGTGTGAATGTGTGCCACACATTCCAGGCTCTTCTTGTTCGTTCTGCCGCAGACTAAAACGGGCATAAATGCGCCCTTTCCCACGAACGGCAACGCCGACAAAGAGAGCAAGCATGCCCGGGGCCGAGAATTCGGAAAGCCGCGTCAAAGCGGCAACGATGTGTTATATACAATACGGAGGTGAGACATCTACGCAGACAGCAAGCTACCCAGGAGGTGGTAGCTCGGAAAGCAGCTATTAGTCGCTCCACTGATCTCATTCAAGCGCATCAGGCGTTTAATGCATGGCGACGGGCAGTACGGAATCTAAGGTCAAGTGGTCAGCGTCCCGATAAACGTCCATAAAACGATACAGGGCCTTCCGAGAAACATACTCGATGACACAGTCCTCGACTTGCACATGAACTGAAAGCTGATAAGCAAGCGTTTGTACAAGTTCGGCCAAGTCAAGAAAGGAAACATTCACGCGTATTTCGTGTACGTAGAAGACTTGCCTATTCACGAATACCTAAACATAAATAAATGTTCATAGGCCTCGTCTTTGCCGAATTCAGGCTTGATCCCACCCAAAAACAATTTCCTGTATATTTCACGGATCACAGAGCAGTAATAATGAAGGCAAAACGGAATGAAGAACTCAACGCAAAACATTGTATGTACAAGGAACTCAAGACCAGTAAAACATTGTAATACTGTACACACGTGGCCCCGCCGCGATGGTATAGTGGCTAAGGTACTCGGCTGCTGACCCGCAGGTCGCGGGTTCAATTCCCGGCTGTGGCGGCTGCATTTCCGATGGAGGTGGAAATGTTGTAGGCCCGTGTATTCAGATTTGGGTGCACGTTAAAGAACCCCAGGTGGTCAAAATTTCCGGAGCCCTCCACTACGGCGTCTCTCATAATCAAATGGTGGTTTTGGGACGTTAAACCCCACAAATCAATCAATCAATCAATACTGTACACATGTGTTGTCACTCGCGTGCGCGAGGGGGTGGTGATTTAACTTCTCAGTGACTTCGTTCTCGCGTCACGATTCACTTCGTGGAGATGCGTGAATTTCTAACGTGATAGTGTTAGAAATTCATAGCGTTAGAAAGAGCTCGTTTCGTGGAAATTCCGGTGTAGGCGTCGTTGGTTATCAGCGCAAAATATTCTTATGCGTGACTGAGAAATCAAGCAGGGTGCAAATGAAATAAGTAAAAGCACATTGGGACAGAATGTGAATTGAATACGGGTCGTATGGGTCCGACTGGCGATCTATCCCGGGTTCTTTGCGTCGCAAGCGATAGTTCTACCGCATGAGCGCATATCCGCTTGCGAATGCGTTTAAAATAACTTCCTTTGCTTGGAAATGCAGAGAAAGTGGCACATGCTTAAAAACCACACGCGTCCTGTATAAATGCCTCCCAATAAAACGTGACATTTGCTGTAATAATGCGTGGTATACAAGCACCTGTTGAAATCTGGCGTCACAACATGTGAGTATCATAATAAATGCGTGGTTTAAATCAGGTAAGCCACTACAAAAGGCACACATGCTACTGCACCTGTTTCATTGAGGCCACGTAGTGGGTGCACAGCAAGTTCGAAAAGGTTTGATGCACGAAGTGTTTGAAGTAAGCACTAGGATCGCTATCACGTTCCCCTCCTAAAGGCGAATCTTTAGGGTCCCCCAAGTTTTTTTGTATACCCTCTCTCTTCCCCCTCACCGCGTAACAAATTTTGGCAATGTGGGTGATGGACAAAATAAATAAATAAATAAATTCCATCCATTCATATTGCTTTGCGTTTAAACAGTACTGTCTAACGGTAATTTCAAGGGATCATAGAAAACTTTTTAAACATGCTTAGAACCAAAGAGGTTTGCTTAGAACACGCTGCCTCTTTTAGAAGCAGACTGAGGCTCGCGTGGACATCTACTTCATTGCGTTTGCTGCTCGACAAAATGTACTGCATTATTACAAATCTAGTAGAGAAAAATGTTCGCCACTCTCCTTGCCTATGTCGCCAACTAATACGTAAGACGTAGAACGAACACTACGTAAAGAAAAAGCGTGCATCAGCCGAATACAAGTTTATATGAAGCAAAGAGCTGCATACGTGTCAGAGCTACGAGAGCTGTAGATACTGTCACGTGGTCGTGACGTTGACAAAGGCAAGAGTGGGCATCTTCAAGGTGAAACTTTTTATTGGGCCGCGAAATGGGAATTCAATTTACGTCAACTAGTGCCCGCTGCATGCTGATATCAGGACACTGAGCGTCGCTCGTCGATAAAACGGATCACCGGAACGGCGCTTCGGCGTTTGTAGTACATATACATGCGGCCGCGAAAATACGAGCATTATCTCAGGTGGCCGCGTTTGTTCAAGAATGCTCTCCGCCGTTCACTTTTGTGTACTGAAGCCTACCAGATGATCCTGAAATAATCTGAAATGCCCTCAGACATTCTGGCGCAGTTTGCGCAAGGCAGTATCAATACACGAAGTAGGCCGGTGATGTAAAACACACAAAGAAAAAAATGTATGGGGCAATATTTACGCCGAAGGGACTCTGTTAGCACGGTTTTCAAAAAGCTCGCTACAGACCACAGCAGAGACGTCTAAAATGACTGGCCTATCAAATAATGGAATGACATCTGCTTTTGTAAAGCGTTCACACACTTCTTTTTTTTTCTGGCGTCTACGTTCGATAGTTTTGGGACCACTGCCGAAATTAGAGCGTTGCCATACGGGGCTCAGAGGGAAACACAAAGTTGCTGGAATTAAAAGAGGGGGATAGGAAAATTGGGGCTGGGGAGAAATGGTGGAATAAAACTGTTATAACAATGATCCAAAGTATGGATCGGGTCCTGCTTCATACGTTTGATGAAATAACCAAGCAACCCGTCCACCAATGAAACCTACGCACACAAAACACAGTCGTACTCGTTCCGAGGAGGTATCTCGATGAAGTCATTGTCTGTGCATTGTTTGATGTATGGGAGTGTCAGTTGTTGGATGTGTAGCTGCGAAAATCCATGGTGGGGTCGATATTTCCATTTCTGTATAAGTGCAATTCTATCAGCGTGACGAAAGCTGGCTCGCAGTGAGTTAGTGAAGTATGTGTGTGGTTTGACGCTGTTCCTCCATCTATATAGCCGAATGTGGAAGTCATTTTACAATTTTAACGTTTATTTTTAGAGGCTGTCACACAAAAATTGAGGCAGCCTGCACTAGTGGTACAAAGCCTGATGGAAGGGCGGTGTTGGGCAGTTTTTGTTTCTTTTCCTTTTTATTCATAGTTCGTCCTCTCCTTTTTTTTCTCTTTTCCAGTTCTATCTGTCCTGCTTTCTATTTATTTCTAATATAACCAAGAGGCCTGAAGAAGATAAGAGGGAAAAAGTTTCTCTTTGGTGAGAGCGCGTGCTCAAATGACTATGCTATATACGTATATCGAGTTTCGCCTGTGTTTCGCCCAAGGACAGAGAGAGAGAGGTATACTTTAGTAATTTCCGGCAGATTGCTGGGATGGGCTCCCACCTAGGGACCAACGGAAAGACCGTGTCTCTCGGCAGCTTCCTTGGCCTGCTGGATCGCCCAAAGTTGCTTGTCCAGGCCGGAGGTGAGCAGCGCAGTCCGCCAACACGCCCGAGGGTCTTTATTGGAGGTCGCGACCCGAGAATTTCTTACTAATGCTGAACATTCCCATAGAATATGGTCAAGGATGGCTCTGGTGGTACAGTACTGACATAGATTAGAACTATAGACGTCGGGATATACGGGGTTCGCGTATGTGCTTGTTTGTAGCTGCCGCCATTGAACGGACTGGCCTGATTTAGCTTGGTGTGAAGCGGAAAGTACTCCCGCCTTTGCAGTCGATAGTATTGAGTTATGTCATTAAATTTAATGAGCCGATTGTCCCATTCCCACACCGGCGCAGAAACGTCCGTTTGGGTGACCGCTTCGTCTGACGTGACTCGGAACGTAAGACCTCGAGCCACGTTGTGCGCCACTTCCTTCGGACTGTCCTCCGGGTTAGTGGTGTGTGGGCAGGGAACCACAGGGTGTACACGTATTTGTCCGCCTTGTGAATTTTGCCTGTACTAAGAATGCGCAACGCCTCGTGGGAGATTCTGCCGCTGGCGTATAGTATAGTTTCAAACGGCTGTCAGCGAGTCGCTGATTACACATGAGGCGTTAGTGTGGGCTATGGCCATCGCGATAGCGACTTCCTCTGCCGTTTCTACGTTCCGTCCGTTGACTGACGCGCTGCTTTTGCATTGTTGTGTGTGGTCTACGACAGCAGCGACGAAGCGGTGACGTTCCTGGTAGCATGCTGCGTCGACAAAGACGGCCTCATGGTTGCGCCCAAACATCTTTGTCATGACTCTGGCTCTACTGACACGTCTGCCCTTGTTGAGTTCAGGGTGCATGTTTCTTGGTATGGGTGGTACTGTGAGCTTGGCACGGATAGTGCGTGGTATATTGTGTTTGTCTCCGCGTTGAATGTGGTCAAAAACACCGAGATTACATAGAATCTGGTGGCCTGGCTTAGTCTTGGGTAATTGCTCGAATTGGGAGATTGGTTGCGCTTCCGTAAGTTCCTCAGGGGTATTGTGTAAACCAAGTTGAATGAGGAGTTCGATGCTGGTGTTTTGAGGCAGACCTATCGCTTGTTTGTAAATTCTACTAATTAGGCTGTTGAGTTTTGACTTTTCTGCAGTGAACCATCGGTGGTACGCCGCCGTGTAGGTGATGTGACTTAGAAAGAATTATTGGATCAAACGGATGATACTAGCCTCTTTTATGCCTTTGTGTTTCTTGGTAATGCATCTAATGAGGCGTATCATGTTAGACACTCTGGCTTCAATGTTGCGAACTGTCTCTCCGTTGGTACCCTTACTTTCTATGATCAGACCTAGCACTCAGATTTTATCCACTATTGGTATGGCGTGACCGTCGCTTGTAGTGAGTCTTATATCGGCGTGTGCCTGCGCTTAGGGATATTGTTTGTGTGGCTGGCCATTAAGTGTAGGGCGACGTAGCAGTAGCTCAGATTTCTCCGCCGAGCAGGGTAGTCCAGTTCCTTGTAAATACCTTTCCACTGTGTCAATCCCCTCCTGTAATCTCTGTGCAATGAAAGCGTCACTGCCGTCGCACACCCAGAGGGTGATGTCATCGGCATAAATGATGTGATAAAGTCCTTGGATGGTTTGTAGTTTTGAAGGAAGAGCAATGAGGGCGAGGTTAAAAACAAAAGAGAGATCACAGAACCCTGCGGGGTGCCCGTGCTTCCCAAAGAAATTTCGGACGACCCGAGTGCTCCCACAGTGATCTTGGCCATTCTGCCCTAAATAAATGCTCTTATATAGTTGTTTGTGCGAAGCCCCAAGTTTAGGGTATTGTTCTGATTAAGAATGGTGCTGTGCGGGACAGAGTCAAAATACTTCTTGAGATCTTGACCAAGTATGCCCATAGTGGAGCATCCTATAATGTCTATGATGTGATGCTTAAGCTGCAACCTGGCAACCTGCTTTGAAACATGCTTGCGGAAGCCAATCATGGTGTGGGAGAAAAAGTTATTGTCCTCGAGGTAATTTGTCAGTCTAGCCAGGAAAGCGTGTTCCATAAATTTGCCTATGCACGATGTTAAGGAGATGGGCCTAAGTTTGTCAGTGTTCAGTGGTTTGCCTGGTTTCGGAATCAGAATCACCTGGGCCTTTTTCCTCTGCTGGGGCAGGATTCCGATGTTCCAGCAGTTATTAATGTAGTCTGTGATATGCGTGATCTACTCATCGCCCAAATTACGTATTATCTTGTTCGTGATGTTGTCCGGACCTGGCGCAGATTTGGTGCTATGTCTTTTTAGGGCGGCATGGATATACGCTTCGGTGAATTCTTCGTCTAGAGTGGTGTTGACCTGGCCTGTATAATCTAGATGCTGCTGAGTAGGAGCCTGAGAGATGTATTTGAGCTCTACCTCCTTGTGAAGCTCCTCGTTGGTGCCCTTGTATGCATCGATTAATTTGATGATGGTTTGTCGCTGGGCGGTTTTGTTGTCTTCTGGATCGAGCAGAAACTGTAGAAAAAGCTATCTTTTATTAAGACTTAGTTGCCTGTCTATCGCATCGCATGTTTCATCCCAGTGTTGCTGGCTTAGCTGTGTTGCATACATCTCTATCTTTGTGTTGAAGAGCGCTATGCGTTTCCTGAGGTTTCTGTTGTGTTTCTGTGTCTTCCACCTCTCCTGGAGTTCAATAAATATATTGAACAACGAGTTCACTAAATATATTGTCTATATTGGTAATTTCCGTGCCATGGTGCGTGAATGTAAGGTTTTGTTTAACTAGGGTGGTAAAGACAGTCATCTCCCCATCGGCATGTTCAATCGAGTGATAGCCAGGCAATTTAGCGAGACAATGTGCCTCCTGCAATAAAATGATATTGAGCTTAACTTCCTCCTTAAGTTATTGGTGATGATTTTCCTGCTTATTCGCGTAGTTCTACAATTCCAATGCCAAATCGTGTGGGTGTGATTTCTAGCTACGATGAGACGCAGGGGGTAGGAATGTCACCCGCTGTATCACACTGAATGCCGACGAGGAAGGTTGCTTTACAGTCGCCATGGGGTCCAGTCCGATAGGTACGTGGCAGAGGGGTGACTCTAGCCTCCACAGCGTTGAGTCGCTGTTGTATGTGTTCGTTTTGTTGCTGGGTAGTTTTATCTATATTCTCCACGCGGTCAATAAGGGCCGAGATCAGTCGGGATGAGTTGCTCATCCACTTAGTTATTTATTTGACTGATTGCTGAATTTCCCTCAAAACTTTAGTCTCAGGTGTCCCGCGTGTGGGTTTGTTTTCATTGGCCTGCGTGTTCACTCTGCATTTGGGAGGTAGTGGTATTGTACGTTCCTCCATTTTTTCAGTGGGTGTTACAGACAAGCGCGGTGGTACTACTGGTGGAGCACGTTTCAGTTCCCTTTTAATGGTGTAACTCCTCCCTGATGGTCCTGCTTTCCTCTCCTAAAGCTGTCATTTTCTCATTGCATTCAGCTAACATCCGTTTTAGCTGTGCTATTTCAGCCTCTAATTTATGAAGTTTGCCTTGAGAAGTGGTCTCCTCAGACCATGAGCACGCTCCCTTGACTACGTCTGCCCAGCCCACCTTGAAGGTTGCGCCAGGTCCAGGCGTATGGCTCCGAGATGTTCACTGCGACCGGGAGCAGGGCCGGGAGCGAGACCATGACCGCGACCGAGATCTCGACCAGGCTTTCTTTCCGGGCTTCCGGGTAGGAATAGTGTCACGCTGCTCGAGGCTGTTGTCGAAAGGCGTTGGCTTCGTTGGGTAGTCTTCATATTGTTGTTGTTGTTGTTGCTGCTCCCATCTCCGTCGTTTCACCAGGTACGGCGCCTTGTAACGTGCACTGCACGCCTTCCTGGCCATCTGGTAGTCGCCGCCACATAGTTGACAAATGGGTTGTGGTACGGGTTGGTCGTACCACAGCCACGGCACACATGGTCTTTCAGGTTTGGGCATACATCTGCGCGGTGTCCCAGGCGACCGCATTGATAACACGTGTCTATCTGCTTGCGATAAAGAGAGCACCGACATTGCTCCACCGTATCGAACGTATGTTTGGACGTGAAGACCAGCGAACAGTACAATCACCGTCGTTGTGCTGCTGAGGCGTTTTACAGCGATGATTGTGGGATTCTTTGTCGTAACCACATTATCTGTAATATCTCGGGAGGTGTCTTCCAACGGGATATCACGTATCACTCCTTTTGACGTACCATCTGGTGCTGCTTTATATGCGCTAGTATCGTACGTCCTGTTGCCGACCACAATGCGAGAGATTTTCTGGTATCTATCAGCATGCGCCTCGATGGGTGTGCTCAAAACGATGATATTTTGCTGGAAATTAGGGCATATTGTATCCTCATCTTGGGTTTCTTTCGGAATTTCAGCGGCATGGTAAATGCTAGTCGCCAGTCGTGCGGCTCCATGATCGGCAAGTCGAAGGCCGCCTCTAGGTCGGGTGATGATCTTGTATATAGTCACCTCGAGCTAGTGGAGGCATCCGGCTTAATCTTGTTACTTGACTCAGTCGTTGCTAAAGCTGTTTCTTGCTGTTATTTACTTGTTGAGAGTCCACATGTCACAGAACGAGCGCTAAAAATGGGCGCGCCGCCAAATTCTTGCGATAACGGGCGGGAGAAACGCCACGAGGTCAAAAGAAAAAAAAGAAAACAAACATCCAAGGCTCCCCGGGCGCGCGCTCTCCCCTCAGAAGCGTGGCTTCGCCGACGAACCTCCTCACCTCACATCGGCGGCCCAGCAAGCCCGTGGAATTTTTAGAACGAAAGAGGCGTGGTCACGCCGAGTTGAGTCATCCGACGCGGAGGGCAGTCGAACCGTCTCGCCCTCTCCCCAGCCTTCGCTACGTATCACGCCGACGAAATGACGAGAACCTTCTGGAATCTCACGTGGAAGGTATTTAATCGAGCGGCCGAGACGAGAGAGCAGGAGAAGACGGAAGTTAGCGCCAGAGCGCGTAGGGATTCCGCCGTGTAGTCGGCGAATGTTCTGTTCGTAGTGACAGAGCAGGAGAAGACGGACGTTAGCGCCAGAGCGCGTAGGGATTCCGCCGTGTAGTCGGCGAAGGTTCTGTCCGTAGTGACAGAGCAGGAGAAGACGAAAGTTAGCGCCAGAGCGCGTAGGGATTCCGCCGTGTAGTCGGCGAAGGTTTTGTTCGTAGCGACAAAGCAGGAGACGAAGAGGATTTCCACCTGAGGGGTGAAGGATCGAGCTACAGGCAAGAACGTGTGTTTACCGCTATCGAGCGAAGACGCATGGCAACAGCTGCGTGTGTGAAGCCGACGTGTTTCCGGCGAAGAAGTTGAAGCTTGAAGAGTGGCCAATTGAAGACGCGAGGTTTCCTGGAAGAGAAACTTCAGGGGGCAGCGGAACGACAACAATGCTGGACTTCGAGTGAGTGATTCTCGGAAGAGTATCATTCAGAATTTTGTTCCAAGGACTTTGGACTGAATAGGTTTTCTATCCCGTTAGTCCTTAAGTGTCTTGGTTGTTAAATGCATGCGACTGCATTGTAGTGTGAGTTGTTGTCTGTGTCCGTTGTTTTGAGTGTGGCTGATTGTACTGTGTAGTACGTTGGTTGATTGGTGACATATTGTACTCAACTATTGTGGAGTGTGCATACTCGTGTATTGTTTTCGATCTGCCATTATTGAGAATATAATTTTGTTTGTTTATCAACTCTCGGCTCTGACTTGTTCTTTGGGCCACAGCCAGCGTCTGCTGGCGCGCCAATAAGTACCACTTCAAAATTGTCCACGCTTTCGTGGTGCGGTTCGGGGGGCCGATACTTCGGCTCTTCGAATTAGCCCGCCGATTGCCTCCCTAATTAACGGGACCTGTGTGACAATTAATCTGGCCTCCGCGACACAGGACCTTTTGGTGCACAGTGTGTCCAAAGTAGTGAGAAAGAGCCTCGAGTTGTTGATAGTGCTATCGGAACGATTTTGTGTGTTGTTCAGTGTTCTCGTTAACGAGTGCAGGGGAGTGTTCCGATAGACTGATTGAGGCAGATACTTTTTGCCCGCGGCAAGGTTTTGTTTGCGAGTTGCGAGACAAAATGGATCTCGAAAAGCTAGTCGCTCTTGGTGAGAAGATGGGCCTTTCTGGCACCGAACTACGGAAGTGGGTAAGCCAGAAGGAGAAAGAGGCGGTGGAGAAGAGAGAGGTTGGCAGCTGAGAGGGCCAAGGAAGAAAAATCAGCTGAGTTGGAGAGAGAAAGGCTGGCCGCTGAAATGGCGAAAGAAGAAAGAGAGGCAAAGGAGCGACAGCTGAGAGAAGAAAGAGAGCAGCTAATTGAAGTTGGAGCTGGAGAGAGAAAAGTTGGCAGCTGAAAGGGCGAAGGAAGAAAGAGAGCAACAATTGAAGTTGGAGATGGAGAGAGAAAGACTGGCAGCTGAGAGGGCGAAAGAAGAAAGAGAAGCGGAGATGGCTGAAAGGGAACGACAGCGGCAGTACGAAATGGAACTCGAGCGCCTCCGTTTGCAACAGCGAAGTGAAACTCCCGTTCAAGCTAGAGGTGAAAGCAGCGAACGGGAAGACCATGGCTTCCGCTTTAACCCAAGCAAGCTGCTTGTAGCGTTTGATGAAAGGAAGGACGACCTTGACGCGTACCTTCACCGGTTTGAGGCGATTGCGAGGAGCCAGAATTGGCCGGAACATCAATGGGCAACTGCTTTGAGTACTTGCTTGAGTGGTGAAGCGCTCAGTGTGTACGGTAGGCTGACGCCGACCGATGCAGCCAACTATGCAAAGGTGAAAGCTGCTTTGCTGAAGCGATTTAGATTTACGGTGGAAGGCTTCCGGGAATGATTTCGGACAGGAAAACCAGCTGATGGGGAGACGGCTACGCAGTATGCCGCCCGACTTTGCCATTATTTCGACAGATGGATTGAACTTTCAGGGACAGCGCAGGAGTACGATGAACTTAGAGAGCTTCTAATTAGAGAACAATTTCTTACTAGTTGCCACCCAAGCCTGTCGCTGTACTTGATAGAGAGGAAGGCCGAGTCACTTGAAGGAATGCTTGAATTGGCTGATCAATTCTTGGAAGCGCAAGGTGGCACTAATTTGGCCAAGGTCAAGAAGGATTGTCCCGAAGATTCGAAGAAATTGGCTCCCGAAGAAAAGAAGCGTGCACCAGAGTGCATTCCGCGATGTTTTCTGTGTAACCGAGTGGGTCATCGCGCGAAAAACTGTCGAACGATTTTTACTAGCCCTACGGTAGTAAAATGTTTTAAGTGTGGTCAGACTGGGCACAAAGCAGATGCTTGTCGGAATGGAGTGAGTCAAACTCACCAGGTATCCTGTGTGCAAGCGGCACCGAAATCTGATAATAATGCCGTCACTGATGGATTCGTAGAGTTGAAAAATGGGGAGAAAATTCCTATTGTGGGTGCTGTAATGTCAAAACAGCCAACCGGTGTTACGAAGGGAATGCCGACGCTGCCTGGAAAAGTTGCAGACAAAAAGATTACGGTGTTAAGAGATACCGGCAGCTTCACTGTTATCGTGCGGAGAAATTTGGTACGGGAAAGTGAGTTGACAGGCAGAACGAAACCGGTTTGCCTAACTGACCGTACGGTTCGGATGCTTCCCGAAGCAGAAATTGAGGTTGAAACCACGTACTTCAGCGGGAAGGTTACGGCTCTATGTATGACGACCCCCCTTTACGACCTTGTCATCGGAAACATCGACAGGGCGCGAGGACCGAATTATCCAGAATGTTTGGGAAGAAGACCCTAAGATAGAGCCCTCGCCAACCCAGCGACCACGAGATACAGTGGAGGAGCATCCCGTGACAGATATCACTAGAGCCCAAGGTGAAACCGCGGCGCAAGAGACAGCGAAGGAGAAGACGATCGTGTCCAATAAGTTCACGTGCTGGGCAGCTGGACGTACGTCGACACGACCCCTACCGACCGACAGTGTAAAGGTGACGGAGTCGGCCAGCCAGGCCCAATGCCGTGCACATGAACAAGCTGGTAAATAAACAGACAGGACCCGTTGAACATTATGACCCGTTAACGGTGTCGGAAGTGACAACGATGGCTGAGACGCCCCCTCAGATACTGTCGATGGAAAGGGCTCGCCGAAAAAGAACGAGGAAAAACAAGAAGAGATCGAGCGAGCACCGCAAGAAAAGACGCAAGCGCAGCTCGAAATACACAGGATAAGTGCTGAAGTCGAATCAGAATGTGTTTGGCAGTGCTGAGTGCCATATGTTGTGTTAATGTTGTCTTATCCTGTGTCACAAGTGTCGAAGTGTCTGTGCTATGATGTGATGTATAGTGTTGTATAATTGTTGTCAATACAGAAGTTTCTACGTTTGTATTGTTTGGAATGAGTGATGAAGTGTTGTAGTCATGTACCTGTGGCTATATTTCATGTGTTGTGGAATTGAACTACAATGTAGGATTGTATTGAGCGATCTATTGCGAATGTGAAGTGTCATGAGCGACGGTTTGTGTTACAGTCTTTCAGAGTGTGTGGTGACTGTTCGCGCTCGTTTGTGTGGTTTTGAATATTATGAGATAATATTCTTAAAGTGGGGGGCAGTGTCACAGAACGAGCGCTAAAAATGGGCGCGCCGCCAAATTCTTGCGATAACGGGCGGGAGAAACGCCGCGAGGTCAAAAGAAAAAAAAAGAAAACAAACATCCAAGGCTCCCCGGGCGCGCGCTCTCCCCTCGGAAGCGTGGCTTTGCCGACGAACCTCCTCACCCCACATCGGCGGCCCAGCAAGCCCGCGAAATTTCTAGAACGAAAGAGGCGTGGTCACGCCGAGTTGAGTCATCCGACGCGGAGGGCAGTCGAACCGTCTCGCCCTCTCCCCAGCCTTCGCTGCGTATCACGCCGACGAAATG